>CM073736.1:14373317-14923317 GCA_037113605.1 Calophaca sinica
GCAGGCTCGTGATGACAAAGCCTTGTCGCGCTTGCCTGGCGAAACACGATGAAGCCGACCTCGTCGATGCCAGGGCGCGTGCCGCGAGCTCGTGATAATGAGAAAGCCTTGTGCGTTTGCCTGAGCACACGATGAAGAGATCGACCTCGTCAAGGGCCCAGAATGCGTGTTCTGAGCTCGTGATGATAAAAGCCTATGTGCGTTTGCACTGAAGCACGATGAAGAGATCGACCTCGTCTGGGGTAAAGCGTGCAGGCTGCGTGATGATAAAGATTTGTGCGTTTGCTGGCAATGCACTGATGAAACGGTCGACTTCGTGCGAGGACCCGGCGTGCCTGAGCTCGTGACAAAGCCTTGTCGCGTTTACCTGATAGCACTGCTGGCCCGACCTGCGTCTGGGAAAGCTGGCGTTACCTGTTTCGTGATGACAAAGCCTTGTCGCGTTTACTTACGAAGCACCCTGACTGGAGACCTCATCTGAGGCCAGCCGTGCAGGCTCGTGATGATAAAACCTTAATGCGTTTTGCCGCTGAAGCACACTGATTGAAGAGATCGACCTCGTCTGGCAGGAGCTGCGTGCCGCAGCGTGACAAAGTAGCAATCGTTTGCACAAACGCAACAAACCTCGTCACGAGACCCAGCGTGCACAGGCTTCGTGATTGCGATAAAGCCTTGTCGCGTTTGCACAAGAACACGATGAAGGGATCGACCTCGTGCGAGGACCCGGCGTGCCTGAGCACCACTGGCAAACCCGTCACGGGCGTGTGCTTGAGCTCGTGACCTGATAAAGCCCAATGCGTTTACGCAAACCTGTCGACCTGGGCAATGCGAGGCCGGCGTGCTCGTGCTCGTGATGTCAAAGCCTTGTCGCGTTTACACAAAGCACGATGAAGAGGGTCAGACCTACGTCATAGCCAGGACAGCGTGCAGCGAGCTTCGTGATGATAAAACCTTGTGCGTTTACCTGGCTTACGATGGAAGAGTCGACCTCGTCACGAGGCCAGCGTGCGAGAGCTTCGTGACAAAGCCTTGCATGCGTTTGCACGAGCACCACGACCCGACCTCGTCACGCGGCCGGCGTGCTCGAAGGCTTCGTGATGATAAAGCCTTGTGCGTTTGCCATAAGCACCACTGGCCAGGCCGTGCAGGGGCCGTGATGCCGCGAGCCGTGATGATAAAGATTTGATCGAAGAGATCGACCTACGTCACCCAGAGACCGTGCGAGCTTCCGGAAGCTTGTTAAAACGCTTACCTGGGCCAGACGGCGTTGCGCAATGCGTTTACGCACAGCACCTGGCCGAAACCTGCGTCTGCAGGAAGCGGCGTTACGTGCTGCGTGATGAGTCAAAGCCTTGTCGCGTTTACCTGAAGCACCACGGCAAACTCATCTAGGGAATAGCGTGCGAGCTCGTGATGATAAGACTTATGCGTTTACGCAAGCCACCTGAAGAGATCACGACCTCGTGCGACGAGACGCGTGCATGGCTTCGTGATGATTAGCAAAGCCTTGTAATGCGTTTGCACAAGCACCTGCAGCTTAGACCTCAAATCGCGAGGAAGCGTCTGGGAGCATGATCTGCCCGTCGTGATGAAATCAAAGCCTTGTCGCGTTTGCCTGCGAGCAAGCTATGCGGAGATCGACCTCGTGCAGGGAAGCCGCGTGCATGGTCGTGATGATCAAAGCCTTGTGCGTTTGCCGCAACCACATGATGAAGAGAATCGACCTGCGTCTTGGAAGCTGCGTGTTGCAGCGGCGTGACAAAGCCTTGTCGCGTTTGCCTGAAACACCAGCTGATCGAACCTGCGTCACGAGGCCGAAGTGTCTGAGGCTCGTGATGTCAGAATCTGCCTTGTGCGTTTACGCTGAAGCACCTGCTGATAGCCATGCGGGACCTCGTCTGGGGACGGCGTGCACCAAGCACCACTGGCCAGGCCTGTCTGCCGGGGCCGTGTGCACGCAGCTCGTGATGAAATAAAACCTTGTCTCACGTTGCACAAGCCTTTACGATGGCCAATGAGCCTCGATGCGAGGGACCGGCGATGCTTCGTCACTTTGGCTTGGAGCACCGTCTGCGGGGCCCAGGTTCGTGATGATAAAGCCTTGTCGCGTTTACCTGAGCACCTGATGAAGAGATCGACCTCGTCACGAGGCCGGCGTGCAGTTTCGTAATGATCAAAGCCTTGTGCGTTTACCTGGCACACGATGAAGAGATCGACCTGCGTCACGGGAGCTGCGTGCTGGCTCGTGTCATGATAAAGCCTTGTCGCGTTTGCTGACCACCTGATGAAGAGATCGACCTCGTCGCGAGGGGCCAGCGTGCGAGCTCGTGACAAAGCCTTGTCGCGTTGCACAAACACCGCAGCCGACCTCGTCTCGGGCCGCGTGCACAGGCTCGTGATCAAAAGCCTTGTGCGGTTTACGAAGCACCACGACAGACCGTCACGCCGGGCCGTGCACGGCTCGTGATGAAAAGACTTGTGCGTTTACCTGAGCACGATGAAGAGATCGACCTGCGTCTAGGGCGCCGCGTACGCGAGCTCGTGACAAAGCCTTGTGCGTTTACCTGAAGCACTGCACGACCCAGGCCTCGTCTGAGACCCAGCGTGCTCGTCTCGTGATGATAAAGCCTTGTCGCGTTTACCTGAAGCACGATGAAGAGATCGACCTCGTCTGCGAGACCAGCGTGCAGGCTCCGTGATAATCAAAGCCTTGTCGCGTTTACGCGAAGCCGATGAAGCCGACCTCGTCATGAGACCAGCGTGCCGCGAGCTCGTGATGATAAAGCCTTGTCGTTTACCTGAGCACGATGAAGAGATCGACCTCGTCTGGGCCGGCGCGTGCAGGCTCGTGATAAAAAGCCTTGTGCGTTTGCCCTGGCACCCTGGCCGACCTCGTCACGAGGCCAGCGTGCCGAGCTCGTGATGATAAAGCCTTGTGCGTTTGCAGCACACGATGAAGAGATCGACCTGCGTGTCGTCTGCAGGACCGACCTCGTGCGAGGCGTTCGTGATGACAAAGCCTTATGCGTTGCACAAGCACCACTGACCCGACCTCGTGCTGAGGCCGGCGTGCAGGCTTCGTGATAAAGCCTTGTGCGTTTACCGCACGATGAAGAGATCGACCTCGTCGCAGGGCCCAGCGTGCGAGCTCGTGACAAAGCCTTGTGCGTACACTGAAGCACCTGGCTTTGACCTCGTGCCAGAGACCAGCGTGCGCAGGCTTCGTGATGATAAAGCCTTGTCGCGTTTACGCAAACGATGAAAGAGATCGACCTCGTCAGGACGCGTGCAGGCTTCGTGATGATAAAGCCTTGTGCGTTTGCACAAGCACCGATGGAAGAGATCGACCTCGTCTGAGGGACCGGCGTGCGTTCGTGATAAAGCCTTGTCGCGTTTGCACAAGCACCACGACCTCGTCACGGGCCGTGCGAGGCTTCGTGATGATAAAGCCTTGTGCGTTTGCACCGAAGCACCCTGAAAGGACCTCGTCACCGAGACGGCGTGCCCAGGCTTCGTGATGATAAAGCCTTGTGCGTTTGCCTGAGCGCACGATGAAGAGATCGACCTGCGTCTGCAGAGACGCGTGCGAGCTTCGTGATAAAGCCTTGTGCGTTTGCACACACCTGGCCGACCTCGTCTGAGACCAGCGTGCCGAGGCTCGTGATGATAAAGCCTTGTCGCGTTTACCTGAAGCACGATGAAGAGAGATCGACCTCGTCACGAGGCCAGCGTGCGCAGGCTTCGTGATAAAGCCTTGTCGCGTTTGCACAAGCACCCTGGCCGACCTCGTGCAGAGACCGCGTGCAGGCTCGTGATGATAAAGCCTTGTCGCGTTTGCACAAGCACTGATGAAAGCCGACCTCGTCTTGAGACCCGCGTGCTGAGGCTCGTGATCAAAGCCTTGTGCGTTTACTGAGCACGATGAAGAGATCGACCTCGTCTGAGACAGGCGTGCGAGGCTCGTCGTGACAAAGCCTTGTCGCGCTTTGCACGAAGCACCACTGGCCGACCTCGTGCGAGGCGCGTGCTGAGCTCGTGATAAAGCCTTGTGCGTTTGCCTGAGCACGATGAAGAGATCGACCTCGTCACGAGGGACCAGCGTGCCGCAGGCTTCGTGATGATAAAGCCTTGTGCGTTTACCAGGCCACACGATGAAGAGATCGACCTGCGTGCGAGGGCCGCGTGCAGGCTCGTGATGACAAAGCCTTGTGCGTTTACACGAAGCACCTGCGACCGTCGATTTCGTCGAGACCGGCGTGCGCAGGCTCGTGATGATAAAGCCTTGTGCGTTTACCTGACACGATGAAGAGATCGACCTCGTCTGAGGACCAGCGTGCAGGCTCGTGATGATAAAAAGACTTGTGCGTTTGCACAAGCACACGATGAAGAGATCGACCTCGTGTCGTCGCAGGCGCGTGCGAGTTCGTGATAATAAAGCCTTGTGCGTTTACCTGAGCCTACTGGCAGACCTCGTCTGAGGACGGCGTGCGAGGCTCGTGATGATAAAGCCTTGTGCGTTTACCTGAGCACGATGAAAGGGTCGACCTCGTGCGAGACCGGCGTGCGAGCTCGTGATGATAAAGCCTTGTCGCGTTTGCACAAGCACACGATGAAGAGATCGACCTCGTCTGCGAGACCGGCGTGCGAGGCTCGTGATGATAAAACCTTGTCGCGTTTACCTGAAGCACGATGAAGAGATCGACCTCGTCTGAGGGCCGCGTGCAGGCTTCGTGACAATGAAGCCTTGTGCGTTTGCATAAGCACTTTTTGATGAAGAGATCGACCTCGTCTGAGGACGCGTGCCGCAGGCTCGTGAATGACAAAGCCTTGTGCGTTTGCCTGAAGCACCTGCGACCGACCTCGTCTGAGGGGCCGGCGTGCGAGCTCGTGATGATAAAGCCTTGTCGCGTTTGCCTGGCACCTGATGAAGAGATCGACCTCGTCACGAGGACGCGTGCGCAGGCTCGTGACAAAGCCTTGTCGCGTTTGCCTGGCCACCCTGGCGACCTCGTGCGAGGCCAGCGCGTGCAGGCTCGTGATGATAAAGCCTTGTGCGTTTGCCTGAGCACCACGATGGTCGACCTCGTCTGAGGCCGCGTGCCTGAGGCTCGTGATGATAAAGCCTTGTGCGTTTACCTGAAGCACCTGAT
Source organism: Calophaca sinica (assembly GCA_037113605.1). Taxonomy (NCBI): domain Eukaryota; kingdom Viridiplantae; phylum Streptophyta; class Magnoliopsida; order Fabales; family Fabaceae; genus Calophaca; species Calophaca sinica. Next base: position 14,378,468 of record CM073736.1, read on the forward strand.
GAAGAGATCGACCTCGTCTGCGAGACGGCGTGCCGCAGGCTTCGTGATGATAAAGCCTTGTCGCGTTTGCACGAAGCACCACGACCCGACCTCGTGCGAGGCGCGTGCCTGAGCTTCGATGACAAAGCCTTGTGCGTTTGCACGAAGCACCACTGACCCGACCTCGTGCCGAGGGCGGCGTGCAGGCTTCGTGATGATAAAGCCTTGTCGCGTTTGCACGAGCGCACGATGAAGAGTCGACCTGCGTGTCGCAGGAGCCGTGTGCAGGCTCGTGATCAAAGCCTTGTGCGTTTACCTGAGCACCACTGACGCCCGACCTGCGTGCCGAGGGCGGCGTGCGTGCAGGCTTCGTGATGATAAAGCCTTGTGCGTTTGCCGCGACCACACTGATGAAGAGATCGACCTCGTCACGAGACCGCGTGCACGAGCTCGTGAATAAAGCCTTGTGCGTTTACAAGCACCCTGACCCGACCTCGTGCCGAGGCGCGTGCTGCAGGCTCGTGATGATAAAGCCTTGTGCGTTTGCCTGACAAGCACCTGATGAAGAGATCGACCTCGTCACGGGACCAGGCGTGCAGGCTTCGTGATGTCAAAGCCTTGTGCGTTTACACAAGCACTGATGAAGAGATCGACCTGCGTCGTCGAGGCCGCGTGCAGGCTTCGTGATGATAAAGCCTTGTGCGTTTGCACAAGCACTGATGAAGAGATCGACCCTCGTGCGAGACCGTGATGCAGGCTCGTGATGATAAAGCCTTGTGCGTTTACCTGCAAGCACGATGAAGAGATCGACCTCGTCTCAGGGGCCGGCGTGCGAGGCTCGTATTGAAATCAAAGCCTTGTGCGTTTGCCTGAAGCACACTGAAGAGGTCGACCTCGTCTGGGGCCAGCGTGCAGGCTTCGTGACAAAGCCTTGTCGCGTTTGCCTGGCTTACTGATGAAGAGATCGACCTCGTCGCGAGGGCTAGCGTGCGCAGGCTCGTGACGTAAAGCCTTGTGCGTTTACACAAGCACCTGATGAAGAGATCGACCTGCGTCGCGTGCGAGGCCGGCGTGCAGGCTCGTGATGCAAAGCCTTGTCGCGTTTGCACAAGCACCTGATGACCGACCTCGTGCGAGACCGCGTGCAGGCTTCGTGATGATAAAGCCTTGTCGCGTTTGCACAAGCACGATGAAGAGATCGACCTGCGTCACGGGGCGGCGTGCCGCGAGCTCGTGATGATAAAGCCTTGTGCGTTGCACGAAGCACCACTGACCGACCTCGTCTGCTAGGACCGCGTGCAGGCCGTGATGATAAAGCCTTGTGCGTTTGCACAAGCACCTGATGAAGAGATCGACCGTCGTCACGTGTCGATAAAATTGCGTTACGCGCTCGGCGCTCGGGTGAAATAAAAGCCGCTGCGCCGTCTTCAGCATCCGAGCACGATGAAGAGAGGGTCGACCTCGTCTTGCGAGGACCGGCGAAAATACGCCTGGCTTCGTGATGATAAAGCCTTGTGCGTTTGCACAAGCACCTGATGAAGAGATCGACCTGCGTCGCCAGAGGCCAGCGTGCCGCAGGCTCGTGACAAAGCCTTGTGCGTTTGCACGAAACACCTGGAAGAGATCGACCTCGTCACGGGGCCAGCGTGCAGGGAGTCGTGATGATAAAGCCTTGTCGCGTTTGCACAAGCACCTGATGGTCGACCTCGTCTTGAGGACGGCGTGCGAGCTCGTGATGATAAAGCCTTGTCGCGTTTGCACAAGCACTGATGAAGAGTCGACCTGCGTCTGAGGCCGCGTGCGCGAGCTCGTGATGATAAAGCCTTGTCGCGTTTGCACAAACACCGATGAAGAGTCGACCTGCGTGGGACCGGCGTGCGAGCTCGTGATGATAAAGCCTTGTGCGTTTACCTGAGCCACGATGAAGCACCCTGATCGACCCTCGTCACCCAGAGGCCGGCGTGCGCAGGCTTCGTGATAAAGCCTTGTCGCGTTTACCTGCAGCGCACGATGAAGAGTCGACCTGCGTCGTCACGAGACCGCGTGCCGCGAGCTCGTGACAAAGCCTTGTGCGTTTGCACAAGCACCACTGGCCGACCTCGTCGCAGGGAGGCCGCGTGCACGAGCTCGTGATGATAAAGCCTTGTGCGTTTGCCTGAGCACGATGAAGAGATCGACCTCGTCTGAGACCGCGTGCAGGCTCGTGATGATAAAGCCTTGTGCGTTTGCACAAGCACCCTGGTCGACCTCGTCTGCCAGGGACGGCGTGCCGCAGGCTCGTGATGATAAAGCCTTGTGCGTTTGCCTGAGCACACGATGAAGAGATCGACCTCGTCGCTAGGGACGCGTGCGCAGCTCGTGATGATAAAACCTTGTGCGTTTACCGCACACTGAAGGTCGACCTCGTGTCGAGACCAGCGTGCAGGCTTCGTGATGATAAAGCCTTGTCGCGTTTACTGACAGCCAATGGCCGACCACTCGTCTGAGGCCGGCGTGCCGCAGGCTCGTGATGACAAAGCCTTGTGCGTTTACCTGACAAGCGAAGAGATCGACCTCGTCACGAGGCGGCGTGCACGAGGCTCGTGATGATAAAGCCTTGTCGCGTTTGCACAAGCACCTGACCGAACCTCATCGAGATCGCGTCTACGCGTGCGCTTCGTGATGATAAAGACTTGTGCGTTTACCCGCACGATGAAGAGATCGACCTCGTCACGAGGGCCGCGTGCCGCAGGCTTCGTGATGATAAAGCCTTGTGCGTTTACAAGCACCCTGACCGACCTCGTCTGCGGGGCCGCGTGCATGAGCTCGTGATGATAAAGCCTTGTGCGTTTACCTGCAAGCACGATGAAAGAGTCGACCTCGTGCAGGGCCAGCGTGCAGGCTCGTGATGATAAAGCCTTGTCGCGTTTGCCTGAAGCACACGATGAAGAGTCGACCTCGTCACGAGACCAGCGTGCAGGCTCGTGATGACAAAGCCTTGTCGCGTTTGCCTGAGCAAGCACTGGCCGACCTCGTCACGGGGCCAGCGTGCAGAGGCTCGTGATGACAAAGCCTTGTGCGTTTGCAACACCTGATGAAGAGATCGACCTGCGTCTGCGGGGCAGCGTGCCGCAGGCTCGTGATGATAAAACCTTGTCGCGTTTGCAAGCCTGATGAAGAGATCGACCTCGTCTGAGGCCAGCGTGCAGGCTCGTGATGATAAAGCCTTGTGCGTTTACCTGAGCACCTGATGAAGAGATCGACCTCGTGTCGTGCCAGACAGGCGTGCACGGAGCTTCGTGATGACAAAGCCTTGTGCGTTTGCACAAGCACCACTGGCAGACCTCGTGCGAGGCGGCGTGCGCGAGCTCGTGATGATAAAGCCTTGTGCGTTTACCTGGCACGATGAAGAGATCGACCTGCGTCACGAGACCGGCGTGCAGGCTTCGTGATGATAAAGCCTTGTGCGTTTGCACCACGAAACCTGATCTGAAGAGATCGACCCTCGAGTCCAGGGGCCGCGTGCAGGCTCGTGATGTCAAAGCCTTGTGCGTTTGCGCACCGAAGCACACGATGAAGAGATTGACCTCGTCGTGCGAGACGGCGTGCACGAGCTCGTGACAATAAAGCCTTGTGCGTTTACCTGGCACGATGAAGAGATCGACCTCGTGCGAGACGGCGTGCAGGCTCGTGATGATAAAGCCTTGTGCGTTTGCGCAAGCCTGAAGAGATCGACCTCGTCACGAGGACCGCGTGCGCAGCTCGTGATGACAAAGCCTTGTGCGTTTGCACAGCACCTGGCCGACCTCGTCTGAGACGCGTGCCGCAGGCTCGTGATGATAAAGCCTTGTGCGTTTACCTGGCACCCGATGAAGAGATCGACCTCGTCACCGAGACCCGTGCGCAGGCTCGTGATGATAAAGCCTTGTCGCGTTTACACTGAAGCATGAAGAGGTCGACACCTCGTCACGAGACCGCGTGCCGCAGGCTCGTGATGATAAAGCCTTGTGCGTTTACCTGAAACACCTGATGAAAGTCGACCTCGTCTGAGCCGGCGTGCAGGCTCGTGATGATAAAGCCTTGTGCGTTTGCCTGGCACACGATGAAGAGGTCGACCTCGTCTGGGGGCCGCGTGCAGGCTCGTGATGAAAAGCCTTGTGCGTTTACACAGCACCACGGGTCGACCTCGTCTGGAGAGGCGTGCTCGAGCTCGTGATGATAAAACCTTGTGCGTTTGCACTGGCTAATGATGAAGATCGACCTCCGTCTGGGAGCCGCGTGCCTGAGCTCGTGACAAAGCCTTGTCGCGTTTGCCTGAAGCACCACTGGCCGACCTCGTGCCGGACCGCGTGCAGCGAGCTCGTGATGATAAAGCCTTGTGCGTTTGCACAAGCACACGATGAAGGTCGACCTCGTGCGAGACCGCGTGCGGCTCGTGACAAAACCTTGTGCGTTTACAAGCCTGATGAAGAGATCGACCTCGTCTGCGAGGACCGCGTGCACGAGCTCGTGATGATAAAGCCTTGTGCGTTTACCGCAAGCACCTGAAGAAGGATCGACCTCGTCTGAGACCCGGCGTGCAGGCTCGTGATGATAAAGCCTTGTCGCGTTTGCACAAGCACCTGATGAAGAGATCGACCTCGTCGCGAGAGCCGTGCGTGCGAGCTTCGTGATGATAAAGCCTTGTGCGTTTACCTGGCACACGATGAAAGAAGTCGACCTGCGTGCGAGACGCGTGCAGGCTCGTGATGATAAAGCCTTGTCGCGTTTACTGCAAGCACCTGGCCGACCTCGTCACGAGGCCGGCGTGCAGGCTCGTGATGATAAAGCCTTGTGCGTTTACCTGAAGCACGATGAAGAGATCGACCTCGTGCCGGGACCGCGTGCACGAGCTCGTGATAAAGCCTTGTCGCGTTTACCACGAAGCACCTGGCCGACCTCGTCGCGAGGCCGGCGTGCAGGCTCGTGATGATAAAGCCTTGTCGCGTTTGCGAGCACCTGACCGACCTCGTCACGAGGCCAGCGTGCGCAGGCTCGTGATGATAAAGCCTTGTGCGTTTACACAAGCACGATGAAGAGGTCGACCTCGTGTCGTGCCAGGCCGCGTGCGAGGCTTCGTGATGATAAAGCCTTGTCGCGTTTACAAGCACCACTGGCCGACCTCGTGCAGAGACCGGCGTGCTCGAGCTCGTGATGATAAAGCCTTGTGCGTTTGCAAAGCACGATGAAGAGATCGACCTCGTGCACGAGGCCAGCGTGCAGGCTTCGTGATGAAAAGCCTTGTGCGTTTGCCTGAGCACTGATGAAGAGATCCGACCTCGTCGTGCGAGACCGCGTGCACGAGGCTCGTGATGATAAAGCCTTGTCGCGTTTGCCTGAAGCACTGATGAAGAGATCGACCTCGTCTGGGAGACGGCGTGCCGAGGCTCGTGATGATAAAGCCTTGTGCGTTTACCTGACCACGATGAAGAGATCGACCTCGTCCGAGGCCGCGTGCAGGCTTCGTGACAAAGCCTTGTGCGTTTACCTGAAGCACCACTGGCCGACCTCGTCACGCCGGCGTGCACGAGGCTCGTGATGATAAAGCCTTGTGCGTTTGCCTGAGCACCCTGCCGAGCCTCGTCAGAGACCGCGTGCACGAGCTCGTGATGATAAAGACTTGTGCGTTTGCACAAGCGCACGATGAAGAGATCGACCTCGTCACGAGACCGCGTGCAGGCTCGTGATGACAAAGCCTTGTGCGTTTGCCTGAAGCACCCTGGCCGACCTCGTGCGAGGCCGCGTGCTCGTGCTCGTGATGATAAAGCCTTGTCGCGTTTACAAGCACGATGAAGAAGTCGACCTCGTCGCGAGGCCGCGTGCCAGGCTTCGTGATGATAAAGCCTTGTGCGTTTGCACAAGCACGATGAAGAGATCGACCTCGTCGCGAGCCGCGTGCGAGCTCGTGATGATAAAGCCTTGTCGCGTTTGCACAAGCACCGATGAAGAGATCGACCTCGTCACGCCGAGAGCGTGCAGGCTTCGTGATGATAAAGCCTTAATGCGTTTGCCTGACAAGCACTGATGAAGAGATCGACCTGCGTGCAGGACGCGTGCGAGCTCGTGATAAAGCCTTGTGCGTTTGCACAAGCACCCTGGCGACCTCGTCCGAGACCGCGTGCGAGCTCGTGATGACAAAGCCTTGTGCGTTTGCACAAGCACCTGATGAAGAGATCGACCTCGTCTGCCAGGGACCAGCGTGCACGAGCTCGTGATGATAAAGACCTTGTGCGTTTACAAGCACGATGAAGAGATCGACCTCGTGCGAGACCAGCGTGCGAGCTCGTGATAAAGCCTTGTCGCGTTTGCCTGAGCACCACTGACCGACCTCGTGCCGAGGCCGCGTGCTCGTGCTCGTGATGATAAAGCCTTGTGCGTTTACAAGCACACGATGAAGAGATCGACCTCGTGCTCAGAGACCGCGTGCACGAGCTTCGTGATGATAAAGCCTTGTGCGTTTGCACAAGCACCTGATGAAGAGATCGACCTGCGTGCGAGACCGCGTGCGAGCTCGTGATAAAAGCCTTGTCGCGTTTGCACAAGCACCCTGACCGACCTCGTCTGAGACCAGCGTGCAGGCTCGTGATGATAAAGCCTTGTCGCGTTTAAGCACACGATGAAGAGATCGACCTCGTCACAGACCGGCGTGCGAGGCTCGTGATGATAAAGCCTTGTGCGTTTGCACAAGCACCTGATGAAGAGATCGACCTCGTGCCGAGACCGCGTGCACGAGCTCGTGATGATAAAGCCTTGTGCGTTTGCACAAGCACCCTGACCGACCTCGTCTGCGAGGGCGTGCGAGGCTCGTGATGATAAAGCCTTGTGCGTTTGCACAAGCACCACGATGAAGAGATCGACCTACGTCATCGCGAGACCGCGTGCAGAGCTTCGTGATGATAAAGCCTTGTCGCGTTTGCACAAGCACGATGAAGAGATCGACCTCGTGCCGAGACCGGCGTGCACGAGCTCGTGATGATAAAGCCTTGTGCGTTTACACAAGCACCGATGAAGATCGACCTCGTCGCAGAGACCAGCGTGCAGGCTCGTGATGATAAAGCCTTGTGCGTTTACAAGCACCTGATGAAGAGATCGACCTCGTCGCAGGGCCGCGTGCACGCAGGCTTCGTGATGATAAAGCCTTGTCGCGTTTACCTGAAGCACCTGCGGCCGACCTCGTGCCGAGACCCGGCGTGCACGAGCTCGTGATGATAAAGCCTTGTGCGTTTACCTGAGCATCGATGAAGAGATCGACCTCGTGCGAGGCCGCGTGCACGAGCTCGTGATGATAAAGCCTTGTGCGTTTGCACAAGCACCACGATGAAGATCGACCTCGTCACGAGGGCCGGCGTGCGGGCTCGTGACAAAGCCTTGTGCGTTTGCACAAGCACCCTGACCGACCTCGTGCGAGACCGCGTGCGCAGGCTTCGTGATGATAAAGCCTTGTGCGTTTACCTGAGCACCTGATGAAGAGATCGACCTCGTCGAGGCCGCGTGCGCAGGCTCGTGATGACAAAGCCTTGTGCGTTTGCACAAGCACCTGATCGACCTCGTCTGCGAGCAGGCGTGCCGCGAGCTCGTGATGCCTTGTCGCGTTTGCACAAGCACCTGATGAAGAGATCGACCTCGTCGCGAGACAGCGTGCGGCTTCGTGATAAAGCCTTGTGCGTTTGCACAAGCACCATGAAGAGATCGACCTCGTCACGAGACCGCGGCGTGCGAGCTCGTGATAAAAGCCTTGTCGCGTTTGCACAGCACCTGGCCCGACCTCGTCGCGAGACCCGGCGTGCCGCGAGGCTCGTGATGATAAAGCCTTGTCGTTTCGCCAAACACCTGGCACGACCTCGTCACAGGGTGCCGCGTGCGAGCTCGTGATGATCAAAGCCTTGTGCGTTTACTGATGAGCACGATGAAGGTCGACCTCGCAGGGCCAAGGCGTCCGCCAGGCTTCGTGATGACAAAGCCTTGTGCGTTTGCACGAAGCACTGACCGACCTCGTCGCCGAGGACCAGCGTGCAGGCTCGTGATGATAAAGCCTTGTCGCGTTTGCACAAGCACTGATGAAGAGATCGACCTCGTGCGAGACCCGGCGTGCAGGCTTCGTGATGATAAAGCCTTGTGCGTTTGCACAAGCACCTGATGAAGAGATCGACCTCGTCTGGGCCGGCGTGCAGGCTCGTGATGATAAAGCCTTGTCGCGTTTGCCTGACCACGATGAAGAGATCGACCTCGTCTGAGGCGGCGTGCACGAGCTCGTGACAAAGCCTTGTCGCGTTTGCACAAGCACCTGACCGACCTCGTCGTGCGAGACGGCGTGCAGGCTCGTGATGACAAAGCCTTGTGCGTTTGCACAAGCACCTGGACCGACCTCGTCACGAGACCAGCGTGCACGAGGCTCGTGATGATAAAGCCTTGTCGCGTTTGCACAAGCACACGATGAAGAGATCGACCTGCGTCGCGAGACCGCGTGCACGCAGGCTCGTGACAAAGCCTTGTGCGTTTGCACAAGCACCCTGATCGACCTCGTCGCGAGACCGCGTGCTCGAGCTCGTGATGATAAAGCCTTGTGCGTTTACAAGCACCTGATGAAGAGATCGACCTGCGTCACGAGACCGCGTGCAGGCTCGTGATGATAAAGCCTTGTCGCGTTTGCACAAGCACCTGATGAAGAGATCGACCTCGTCACGAGGGCCGCGTGCGAGCTCGTGACAAAGCCTTGTCGCGTTTGCACAAGCACCACTGACCGACCTCGTCCGAGACCAGCGTGCACGAGCTCGTGATGACAAAGCCTTGCGGCTCGCCTGAAGCACTGACGATCGACCTCGTCACGCGAGGCCGCGTGCGAGCTCGTGATGATAAAGACTTGTGCGTTTGCACAAGCACCGATGAAGAGATCGACCTGCGTGTCGTCGGCCGTGTGCACGCGAGTTCGTGATGATGACAAAGCCTCCTGCGCTTGCCCAAGTACCCTAACCGACCTCGTACCGAGACCGCGTGCACGAGCTCGTGATGATAAAGCCTTGTGCGTTTGCCTGCACACGATGAAGAGATCGACCTCGTCGCGAGACCGCGTGCAGGCTCGTGATGAAAGCCTTGTGCGCTTGCCTGAAGCACCCTGGATGACCTCGTCTGCGAGACCGCGTGCACGAGCTCGTGATGATAAAGCCTTGTCGCGTTTGCACAAGCACGATGAAGAGATCGACCTCGTCCGAGACCGGCGTGCACGAGCTCGTGATAAAGCCTTGTGCGTTTGCACAAGCACCTGACCGACCTCGTCGGGCCGCAGCGTGCAGGCTTCGGTGATGACAAAGCCTTGTGCGTTTGCACAAGCACCTGACCGACCTCGTGCGAGACGCGTGCAGGCTCGTGATGATAAAGCCTTGTGCGTTTGCACAAGCACGATGAAGAGATCGACCTCGTCGAGGGACCCGCGTGCCGCGAGCTCGTGATGATAAAGCCTTGTGCGTTTACCTGCAAGCACTGATGAAGAGATCGACCTCGTCACGAGACGGCGTGCACGAGCTCGTGATAAAGGCTTGTGCGTTTGCACAAGCACCTGCGACCGACCTCGTGCGAGACCGCGGCACGAGCTCGTGATGATAAAGCCTTGTCGCGTTTGCACAAGCACGATGAAGAGATCGACCTCGTCACGAGGCCGCGTGCACGAGCTCGTGATGATAAAGCCTTGTGCGTTTGCACAAGCACACGATGAAGAGATCGACCTCGTCGAGACCGCGCACGATCTCGTGACAAAGCCTTGCGCGTTTGCCTGAAGCACCTGGCGACCTCGTCGCCGACCGCGTGCAGGCTCGTGATGATAAAGCCTTGTGCGTTTACAAGCATCCGATGAAGAGATCGACCTCGTCCGAGAGGCGCGTGCCAGCTCGTGATGATAAAGCCTTGTGCGTTTGCACAAGCACCTGATGAAGAGATCGACCTCGCGTCGAGACCGCGCGTGCGATCTCGTGGATAAAGCCTTGCGCTTGCACAAGCACCCTCGACCGACCTCGCGTCGAGACCGCGCACGAGCTCGTGATGATAAAGCCTTGTGCGTTTGCACAAGCACTGATGAAGAGATCGACCTCGTGCGAGACCGCGTGCACGAGCTTCGTGACAAAGCCTTGTGCGTTTGCACAAGCACCACGACCGACCTCGTGCCGAGGGCGTGCGTGCAGGCTCGTGATGATAAAGCCTTGTGCGTTTGCACAAGCACACGATGAAGAGATCGACCTGCGTCGAGGCCGCGTGCACGAGCTCGTGATACAAAGCCTTGTGCGTTTACCTGCACAGCACCGACCGACCTCGTGCGAGACCGCGTGCAGGCTCGTGATGACAAAGCCTTGTGCGCGCCGCAAAGCACCACTGACCGACCTCATGCCTGCCAGGGCCGCGTGCACGAGCTCGTGATGATAAAGACTTGTGCGTTTGCACAAGCGCCGATGAAGAGATCGACCTCGGTCGCGTCGAGACCGCGTTCACGAAGTTCGTGATGACAAAGCCTTGTGCGTTTGCACAAGCACCACTGACCGACCTCGCGCCGAGACCAGCGTGCAGGCTCGTGATGATAAAGCCTTGTGCGTTTGCCTGCACAAGCACGATGAAGAGATCGACCTCGTAGAGACCGCGCGTGCACGAGCTCGTGATAAAGCCTTGTGCGTTTGCACAAGCACCACGACCGACCTCGTCTGGCCGCGTGCAGGCTTCGTGATGATAAAGCCTTGTGCGTTTGCACAAGCACCTGATGAAGAGATCGACCTCGTGCCGAGGCCGCGTGCACGAGCTCGTGATGATAAAGCCTTGTGCGTTTGCACAACCACCTGATGAAGAGATCGACCTGCGTCTGCGGGCGGCGTGCACGATCTAGTGACAAAGCCTTGTGCGGTTGCACAAGCACCCTGACCGACCTCATGCCGAGACCGCGTGCACGAGCTCGTGATGATAAAGCCTTGTGCGTTTGCACAAGCACCTGATGAAGAGATCGACCTCGTGCCGAGACCGCGTGCACGAGCTCGTGATGATAAAGCCTTGTGCGTTTGCACAAGCACCTGATGAAGAGATCGACCTCGTGCCGAGACCGCGTGCACGAGCTCGTGACAAAGCCTTGTGCGTTTGCACAAGCACCCTGACCGACCTCGTGCCGAGACCGCGTGCACGAGCTCGTGATGATAAAGCCTTGTGCGTTTGCACAAGCACCTGATGAAGAGATCGACCTCGTGCCGAGACCGCGTGCACGAGCTCGTGATGATAAAGCCTTGTGCGTTTGCACAAGCACCTGATGAAGAGATCGACCTCGTGCCGAGACCGCGTGCACGAGCTCGTGATGACAAAGCCTTGTGCGCTTGCACAAGCACCCTGACCGACCTCGTGCCGAGACCGCGTGCACGAGCTCGTGATGATAAAGCCTTGTGCGTTTGCACAAGCACCTGATGAAGAGATCGACCTCGTGCCGAGACCGCGTGCACGAGCTCGTGATGATAAAGCCTTGTGCGTTTGCACAAGCACCTGATGAAGAGATCGACCTCGTGCCGAGACCGCGTGCACGATCTCGTGACAAAGCCTTGTGCGTTTGCACAAGCACCCTGACCGACCTCGTGCCGAGACCGCGTGCACGAGCTCGTGATGATAAAGCCTTGTGCGTTTGCACAAGCATCTGATGAAGAGATCGACCTCGTGCCGAGACCGCGTGCACGAGCTCGTGATGATAAAGCCTTGTGCGTTTGCACAAGCACCTGATGAAGAGATCGACCTCGTGCCGAGACCGCGTGCACGATCTCGTGACAAAGCCTTGTGCGTTTGCAAGCACCACTGACCGACCTCGTGCCGAGACCGCATGCACGAGCTCGTGATGATAAAGCCTTGTGCGTTTGCACAAGCATCTGATGAAGAGATCGACCTCGTGCCGAGACCGCGTGCACGAGCTCGTGATGATAAAGCCTTGTGCGTTTGCACAAGCACCTGATGAAGAGATCGACCTCGTGCCGAGACCGCGTGCACGAGCTCGTGACAAAGCCTTGTGCGTTTGCACAAGCACCCTGACCGACCTCGTGCCGAGACCGCGTGCACGAGCTCGTGATGATAAAGCCTTGTGCGTTTGCACAAGCACCTGATGAAGAGATCGACCTCGTGCCGAGACCGTGTGCACGAGCTCGTGATGATAAAGCCTTGTGCGTTTGCACAAGCACCCTGACCGACCTTGTGCCGAGACCGCGTGCTCGTGCTCGTGATGATAAAGCCTTGTGCGTTTGCACAAGCACCTGATGAAGAGATCGACCTCGTGCCGAGACCGCGTGCACGAGCTCGTGATGATAAAGCCTTGTGCGTTTGCACAAGCACCTGATGAAGAGATCGACCTCGTGCCGAGACCGCGTGCACGAGCTCGTGACAAAGCCTTGTGCGTTTGCACAAGCACCCTGACCGACCTCGTGCCGAGACCGCGTGCACGAGCTCGTGATGACAAAGCCTTGGGCGCTCGCACAAGCACCCTGACCGACCTCATGCCGAGACCGCGTGCACGAGCTCGTGATGATAAAGACTTGTGCGTTTGCACAAGCACCTGATGAAGAGATCGACCTCGTGTCGTGCCGAGACCGTGTGCACGAGTTCGTGATGACAAAGCCTTGTGCGCTTGCACAAGCACCCTGACCGACCTCGTGCCGAGACCGCGTGCACGAGCTCGTGATGATAAAGCCTTGTGCGTTTGCACAACCACCTGATGAAGAGATCGACCTCGTGCCGAGACCGCGTGCACGAGCTCGTGACAAAGCCTTGTGCGCTTGCACAAGCACCCTGACCGACCTCGTGCCGAGACCGCGTGCACGAGCTCGTGATGATAAAGCCTTGTGCGTTTGCACAAGCACCTGATGAAGAGATCGACCTCGTGCCGAGACCGCGTGCACGAGCTCGTGATGATAAAGCCTTGTGCGTTTGCACAAGCACCTTTTGAAGAGGTCGACCTCGTGCCGAGACCGCGTGCACGATCTCGTGACAAAGCCTTGTGCGTTTGCACAAGCACCCTGACCGACCTCGTGCCGAGACTGCGTGCACGAGCTCGTGATGATAAAGCCTTGTGCGTTTGCACAAGCATCTGATGAAGAGATCGACCTCATGCCGAGACCGCGTGCACGAGCTGATGACAAAGCCTTGTGCGTTTGCACAAGCACCTGATGAAGAGATCGACCTCGTGTCGTGCCGAGACCGTGTGCACGAGCTCGTGATGACAAAGCCTTATGCGCTTGTACAAGCACCCTGACCGACCTCGTGCCGAGATCGCGTGCACGAGCTCGTGATGATAAAGCCTTGTGCGTTTGCACAAGCACCTGATGAAGAGATCGACCTCGTGCCGAGACCGCGTGCACGAGCTCGTGATGACAAAGCCTTGTGCGCTTGCACAAGCACCCTGACCGACCTCGTGCCGAGACCGCATGCACGAGCTCGTGATGACAAAGCCTTATGCGCTTGCACAGGCACCCTGACCGACCTCCTGCCGAGACCGCGTGCACGAGCTCGTGATGACAAAGCCTTGTGTGCTTGCAGAAGCACCCTGACCGACCTCGTGCCGAGACCGCATGCACGAGCTCGTGATGATAATGCCTTGTGCGTTTGCACAAGCACCTGATGAAGAGATCGACCTCGTGCCGACACGGCGTGCACGAGCTCGTGATGACAAAGCCTTGTGCGTTTGCACAAGCACCCTGACCGACCTCGTGCCGAGACCGCGTGCACGAGCTCGTGACAAAGCCTTGTGCGTTTGCACAAGCACCCTGACCGACCTCGTGCCGAGACCGCGTGCACGAGCTCGTGATGATAAAGCCTTGTGCGTTTGCACAAGCACCTGATGAAGAGATCGACCTCGTGCCGAGACCGCGTGCACGAGCTGATGACAAAGCCTTGTGCGTTTGCACAAGCACCTGATGAAGAGATCGACCTCGTGTCGTGCCAAGACCGCGTGCACGAGCTCGTGATGACAAAGCCTTCTGCGCTTGCACAAGTACCCTAACCGACCTCGTACCGAGACCGCGTGCACGAGCTCGTGATGATAAAGCCTTGTGCGTTTGCACAAGCACCTGATGAAGAGATCGACCTCGTGCCGAGACCGCGGGCACAAGCTCGTGACAAAGCTTTGTGCGTTTGCACAAGCACCCCGCCCGACCTCGTGCCGAGACCGCGTGCACGAGCTCGTGATGATAAAGCCTTGTGCGTTTGCACAAGCACCTGATGAAGAGATCGACCTCGTGTCGAGACCGCGTGCACGAGCTCGTGACAAAGCCTTGTGCGTTTGCAGAAGCACCCTGACCGACCTCGTGCCGAGAGCGCGTGCACGAGCTCGTGATGATAAAGCCTTGTGCGTTTGAACAAGCACCTAATGAAGAGATCGACCTCGTGCCGAGACGGCGTGCACGAGCTCGTGATAAAGCCTTGCGCATTTGCACAAGCACCTGATGAAGAGATTGACCTCGTGTCGTGCCAAGACCGCGTGCACGAGCTCGTGATGACAAATTCTTGTGCGCTTGCACAAGCACCCTGACCGACCTCGTGCCGAGACCGCGTGCACGAGCTCGTGATGATAAAGCCTTGTGCGTTTGCACAAGCACCTGATGAAGAGATCGACCTCGTGCCGAGACCGCGTGCACGAGCTCGTGACAAAGCCTTGTGCGTTTGCACAAGCACCCTGACCGACCTCGTGCCGAGACCGCGTGCACGAGCTCGTGATGATAAAGCCTTGTGCGTTTGCACAAGCACCTGCTGAAGAGATCGACCTCGTGCCGAGACCGTGTGCACGATCTCGTGACATCCCTATTACAGCTCGACATTTATCGGGGTTGGCCTCGATTCCCCTCTCGGTTAGGTAAAAACCTAGTAATTTTCCAGTTCGTACTCCGAAAGTGCACTTTTCCGGATTGAGCCTCATATTATGTCTTCGTACTTCAGCAAAGACTTCTCTGAGATCAATGACATGGTCGACTTCTTTCGTTGTTTTTACTATCATATCATCCATATATACCTCCAGCATTCTACCGATCTGGTTGGCAAAGACTTTATTCATCATGCGCTGATATGTCGCTCCGGCGTTCTTAAGGCCAAAAGGCATTACGTTATAGCAGTAATTACCTTTATCTGTCATGAACGCGGTTTTTTCTTGATCAACATGATGCATCAGAATTTGGTTGTACCCAGAGTATGCGTCCATGAAAGACAACAATTGAAAACCAGAGGAATTGTCGACGAGTTTGTCGATATTAGGGAGGGGGTAGGCGTCTTTGGGGCACGCCTTGTTAAGATCAGTGTAATCAACACACATGCGCCACTTTCCATTAGATTTCTTAACCAATACAACATTTAACAGCCAAGTATTATATTTGACCTCCCTAATGAATTCGGCTTTCTCAGGAGATTGCTTACGGCGCCTTTGAGCTACCCAGCGAGCCTTGGGATCGAGAGCGAGTTGGTGGCAGGCAATATCAGGAGAGATACCCGGCATGTCGCCAGAAATTGTCCAAGCCGAAGAGTCGGCATTGGACTTCGAGGCACTCGTTATTTGCAATTTGACTGTTGAGGAGATCGACACCAAGCTTCACCGTCTTCCTGGGTCTTCCCTAGTCAACTTCGGATGAATTCTCCATCAGTCTCGGGTCTTGTGATCTTTGGTGGAGCTCGCGGGTCGAGGAGTCGTCTTCACGTATCTCATCTTCGAGCTCAATCCTGGCGTCGAAATCGGTGAGATTGACGTCTGCGGCGACCTTTGCGCAGGATCAAGCTTCTTGGTCGATGGGAGTTGTTTCTCTTCTTTTTGCTCTTCGGCCTTCAAAGATAAGATATAACATCTCCTCGCAGCTTCTTGGTCGGCTTCGATGGTGACGACTTTGTCTTCGTCATCATGAAAACGCATCTTCAGGTGAACTGTCGAGGTCACAGCTCCTAATTCACCCAGTGTTGGGCGTCCGACAATGCAGTTATAAACAGACTTGCATGGTAACACGATGAATTGGACCTTCACAGTTTTGGAGATTGGTTGCTCTCCAAAAGTCACCATCAACTCCACATAGCCCAACGGCTTTGTTTTCGAACCGTTGAAACCAGTCAGGTCGGACCCCGGGTACGGTACGAGGTCTTTTTCCGGTAGTTTCAAGGTTTTAAACAACTCGTAGAACATGATGTCCACCGAGCTCCTTTGGTCTATCAAGATTCTTCTGACGTCAAAGTTAGCCATATAGGCTTTCACCAACAGGGGAATCAAATAGTTCGGCCTTCCATTCACTAAGTCTTCATCTAAAAAAGCTAGGGGTGGTCTTCCCTTATGCCGACTTGATGAAGGAAAAACAGTAGAAACGGTCATCGCTTCTCTCAACTTCCGTTTTGCTGAATTGATGCTCGCCCCTCCCTTATCGGAGAATCCTCCGGAAATGACCATGACGACAGGGGGAGGGCGAGATCTCTCCTGATGCACGAACTGCTTCCTTCGTGGTCTGCGTCCCGTGTCGAGTCTCTTGTGAGGTCGAGGTGATCTAGATCTACACCTTCTCTCTCCAAATCTCGGTTTTCCTTTCACATACTTGGTCAACCTGCCCTTCTGGATCAGTTGTTCTATGACGTCCTTCAGGTGAAAACATTCATCTGTCTCGTGCCCGACACACTTGTGAAAGTGGCGTGACTCGACTTATCAAAGATTCGGCTTCTCTTTTCCCTTGGGGAACTTAATTCCAAAGATCACGCGAATTCGGTGTTCGCGCACTCGTTGATATGCGCTTAGGGGTAGTGTTCAAAGGGGTGTACTCGTCGTACCTCTTTGCTGGACCACGACTTTCCTTCTCCCTACGCGACCTGTCCTCGCGTTGTCCACCAGCTTCTTCCTGGGTCTTACCTTTGGCTTTTGATGCCATCAACTTCTCCTCGTAATTCATATATTTCTAAGCTCGCTTCAGGAACTCGGTCAGGGACCTCGGTTTGTCGACACCGATGTCGACACTGAATAGGCTTCCTTCGAGCAGGCCTTGCTCCAGCAAGTATAATTTCATCTCGTCAGAGCATTTTTTCACCAAAATGGCTTCTTTGTTGAAACGCTCGACATAGTCTCTGATAGACTCACCTTTCTTTTGTTGAATCGCGGCCAGGGCTGCTGTCGACTTGGGTTCGACTTTAGATGCGGTGAAATGTGCGGAGAATCGGGTCGATTTAACTCAGTCCACGATCCAATGGAATTTCTCTTAAGAGTCTGGAACCAAGACAAGGCCGACTTCTTCAGAGTGAGGGGAAAGATTCTGCACTTTACCGGCCCTTGGGCGCCTCGGTAGTCCATGACAGTGTCAAAACAGCCAATATGTTCGTCGGGGTCGGTGGTCCCGTCGTAAGAGTCTAACGAGGGTGGTTTCTGAAGATGCTTCGGAATTGGGAATCTCATAATCTTGGACGTAAAAGGACCAAAGGCCTTGCACGCGTCGTATGTGTCATCGCTTTGAGAAGGGATTGATGAGACAGAATAAGCACGGCGGCGGTGAGAGGTGCGGACAGGAGACTTTACTCGCTGCCTAGAGGCTGAGGCGGCTCTTCTTGGGGGAGTGTCGCTGCTCGTGGTGGTACCTTCGCGATGAGACGCGCGTGTCGAGAAGCGGCGATGGCGCGGTGGAGAGTGTGGCATATCAGATTCAGAAGAAAGACTTCTGGAAGGAACTCTTCCGCGGTGTGTTTGCTCACGTCTTCCGTTTTGAGGCGAGCGGACCTCGGATCTATGATGGCGGTTTGCTCTATGTCCAGAACAAGTGGTATCAACTACGGCAGTAATGCTAGGCTTGGCCAGTGTTTCTTGTATAACCGAGCTGTTGTTTCCTGTGCTTCTTGTGCTGGCGAGCTTGGACAGAATGTCAGCTCTGACGTTTTGTTCTCTCGGAACGTGTACGATCTTCACCGAGGTGAAGTCGCTCATTTTCTTCTTTACCAAGGCGAGGTATTTTTGAAGAAGTGGATCTTTAGCCTGGTATTCTCCACTAATCTGGGACACAACTAACTGAGAATCAGTTCTGAGCTTTACCTCTTCAGCGCCGAAGTCTCGAGCCAGTGTGAGGCTACTAAACACGCCAGACTCGCCTGGTTGTTGGAGGTGGGAAGGAGAATCCCAATGAAAACTTCGACGATCAGTCCACATCGTTCTCGAGCAACAAACTCGCGCCATCGCCTTGGAATTCGACCATCCGTCGACATGGATCGCCCACCGAACAAGGTTACGTAGCCCGTGAGTCATCTCGGCAATGAAATCCGCCAAGCACTGGGCTTTGATAGTTTGTCTCGGTTCGAAAGTAACTTCGAATTCAGATAACTCAACCGACCACTTGATCATACGCCCTGCCAGGTCCGGCCTGTGAAGAATCTGTTTGATTGGTTGGTCAGTTCTAACCACGATGGGATGTGCCAAGAAGTATTGTCTCAAGCGTCGAGCCGCGATTATCGGTAAGGCGACTTTCTCGATTACGGTATCTCACTGGGCCCTGAAGTGCTTTGCTTATAAAATAGACCGGTCTCTGGCCCTCATCTGCTTCGCGAATGAGGACGGCACTCAGAGCTTCATTCGAGACTGCCAAGTAGAGATAAAGGACTTCCCCTGGAGACGGCCTCGTCAACACTGGCGGTTGGGATAGTATGCGTTTTACCTGTGTTAAGGCTTCTTCGCACTCAGGTGACCATTCGAACTAAATTCCCTTCTTGAGCAAGCGCAAGAAAGGCAATGCGTGTTCTGCAGATTTTGAGATAAACCTCGTCAAGGAGGCTAGCATTCCCGTGAGCTGTTGGATGTTTTTCTTTGACGATGGTCGCTGCATCTCTATTACAGCTCGACATTTATCGGGGTTGGCCTCGATTCCCCTCTCGGTTAGGTAAAAACCTAGAAATTTTCGATTCAGACTCCGAAAAGTGCACTTTTCCTGGATTGAGCCTCATATTATGTCTTCGCATTTCAAAGAAAGACTTCTTTGAGATCAACGACGTGGTCGACTTCTTTCGTTGTTTTTACTATCATATCATCCATATATACCTCCAGCATTCTACCGATCTGGTTGGCAAAGACTTTATTCATCATGCCGATATGTCACTCTGGCGTTCTTAAGGCCAAAAGGCATTACGTTATAGCGATAATTACCTTTATCCGTCATGAACGCGTTTTTCTTGATCAAGATGATGCATCTAATTTGGTTGTACCTGCAGTATGCGCCCATGAAAGACAACAATTGAAAACCAGAGGAATTGTCGACGAGTTTGTCGATATTAGGGAGGGGGTAGGCGTCTTTGGGGCACGCCTTGTTAAGATCAGTGTAATCAACACACATGCGCCACTTTCCATTAGATTTCTTAACCAATACAACATTTGACAGCCAAGTAGTATATTTGACCTCCCTAATGAATTCAGCCTTAATCAAGTCTTCGACAGCTTTGGCAGCGGCTTCGGCTTTCTCAGGAGATTGCTTACGGCGCCTTTGAGCTACCCAGCGAGCCTTGGGATCGAGAGCGAGTTGGTGGCAGGCCATATCAGGAGAGATACCCGGCATGTCAGCAGCTGTCCAAGCGAAGAGGTCGGCATTGGACTTCAGGCACTCTGTTATTTGCAATTTGACCTGTTCAGGGAGATCGACACCAAGCTTCACTGTCTTCCCTGGGTCTTCCCCTAGTTGAACTCGGATGAATTCTCCATCAGGTACTGGTCTTGTGATCTTTTGGTGGAGCTCGCGGGTCAGGAGGTCGTCTTCCTGTATCTCATCTTCGAGCTCAATCCTGGCGTCGAAATCGGTGAGATTGACGTCTGCAGCAGCCTTTGCAGGATCAAGCTTCTTGGTCGATGGGAGTTGTTTCTCTTCTTTTTGCTCTTCGGCCTTCAAAGATAAGATATAACATCTCCTCGCAGCTTCTTGGTCGGCTTCGATGGTGACGACTTTGTCTTCGTCATCATGAAAACGCATCTTCAGGTGAACT
Source organism: Calophaca sinica (assembly GCA_037113605.1). NCBI lineage: Eukaryota > Viridiplantae > Streptophyta > Magnoliopsida > Fabales > Fabaceae > Calophaca > Calophaca sinica. The sequence goes on from CM073736.1 coordinate 14,398,412, forward strand.
GTCGAGGTCACAGCTCCTAATTCACCCAGTGTTGGGCGTCCGACAATGCAGTTATAAACAGACTTGCATGGTAACACGATGAATTGGACCTTCACAGTTTTGGAGATTGGTTGCTCTCCAAAAGTCACCATCAACTCCACATAGCCCAACAGCTTTGTTTTCGAACCGTTGAAACCAGTCAGGTCGGACCCCGGGTACGGTACGAGATCTTTTTCCGGTAGTTTCAAGGTTTTAAACAACTCGTAGAACATGATGTCCGCCAAGCTCCCTTGGTCTATCAAGATTCTTCTGACGTCAAAGTTAGCCATATAGGCTTTCACCAACAGGGGAATCAAATAGCTCGGTCTTCCATTCACCAAGTCTTCGTCTGAAAAGGCTAGGGGTGGTCTTCCCTTATGCCGACTTGATGAAGGAAAAATAGTAGAAACGGTCATCGCTTCTCTCAACTTCCGTTTTGCTGAATTGATGCTCGCCCCTCCCTTATCGGAGATTCCTCCGGAAATGACCATGACGACAGGGGGAGGGTGAGATCTCTCCTCGGATGCACGAACTGTTCCTTCATGCTGCGTCCCATAAGCTGAGTCTCTCTTGTGAGGTCGAGGTGATCTAGATCTAGACCTTCTATCTCCAAATCTCGGTTTTCCTTTCACATACTTGGTTAACCTGCCCTTCTGGATCAGTTGTTCTATGACGTCCTTCAGGTGAAAACATTCATCTGTCTCGTGCCCGACACACTTGTGAAAGTGGCAGTACCTCGACTTATCAGCATTCGGCTTCTCTTTTCCCTTTTGGGGGAACTTAATTCCAGCATCACGGAATTCAGTGTTCGCGCACTCGTTCAGTATGCGCTTAGGGGTAGTGTTCAAAGGGGTGTACTCGTCGTACCTCTTTGCTGGACCACGACTTTCCTTCTCCCTACGCCGACTGCCCTCGCGTTGTCCACCGCCTTCTTCCTGGGTCTTACCTTTGGCTTTGATGCCATCAACTTCTCCTCGTAATTCATATATTTCGAGCTCGCCAGAACTCCTGGCCGTGGACCTCGGTTTGTCGACACCGATGTCGCATAATCGAATAGGCTTCCTTTGAGCGTGCCTTGCTCCAAAGAAGTATAATTTCATCTCGCCGGAGCATTTTTTCACCAAAATGGCTTCTTTGTTGAAACGCCGACATAGTCTCCGATAGACTCACCTTTCTTCTCGTTGAATCGCGCCAGAACGCTGTCGACTGGGTTGGACTTTAGATGCGGTGAAATGTGCGGAGAACTGGTCGGCATTTAACTCACCACGATCCAATGGAATTTCTCTTAAGAGTCTGGAACCAAGACAAGGCCGACTTCTTCAGAGTGAGGGGAAAGATTCTGCACTTTACCGGTCCTTGGGCGCCTCGGTAGTCCATGACAGTGTCAAAACAGCCAATATGTTCGTCGGGGTCGGTGGTCCCGTCGTAGGAGTCTAACGAGGGTGGTTTCTGAAGATGCTTCGGAATTGGGAATCTCATAATCTTGGACGTAAAAGGACCAAAGGCCTTGCACGCGTCGTCTGTGTCATCGCTTTGAGAAGGGATTGATGAGACAGAATGAGCACGGCGGCGGTGAGAGGTGCGGACAGGAGACTTTACTCGCCGCCTAGAGGCTGAGGCGGCTCTTCTTGGGGGAGTGTCGCTGCTCGTGGTGGTACCTTCGCGATGAGACGCGCGCGTCGAGAAGCGGCGATGGCGCGGTGGAGAGTGTGGCATATCAGATTCAGAAGAAAGACTTCTGGAAGGAACTCTTCTGCGGTGTGTTTGCTCACGTCTTCCGTTTTGAGGTGAGCGGACCTCGGATCTATGACGGCGGTTTGCTCTATGTCCAGAGCGGTGTTGAGTCGTGCCCCGGTGGTGGTGATGAACAGACCTGAGATTTTCGGATTCCTTCGATCTCTGAGGAGAACGAGAAACACGATCTTCTTTGTTGTCGATCTGTGTGGCAACACGAGCAGAGATTTCCTTTTCCTGATTCTCCATTCGATCGAGACGTTGATTCTGAGCCTGTATCGCTTCGGCATGGCTTCGAATGAATTCGCGGAACTCGCGAATGAGGATGGCGGTGGTCTCTGTTCCGGCATCGGTTTGAGCACCACCGATCGGAACGGCGTCATGCTGATGCGGAGGCGGAAGGTCATGATGAGGTGGTTCGGGATTTCTGTTCGCAGGAGTGGAACTGCTAGTTGCGACCTGATGCTTCATTCCAGTCATCGTCGAGTGAAGAAGGAGGACTTCGACGAAGAAATGAAATCAAAAACGATTTCCCACAGACGGCGCCAATGTTCTGAACAGAACTTCAGAAGATGACCGGAGGGAAGCAACTCGGTTATTCTCGCGACAGATGACGACGACGAGTTGGGGTGGTGTACCTGCAAACACTCCGACGCTCAAGTCAGTGTGTGTCGAGGTGAGTGAAGAGATGAAAGAATGAATATTACCTCGACCGTTCGACCGGTCTTCTTTTAATATGAGTTGAGGATGGTTACTGTCGAGGTGTAACCGTTCCGTGAAACCCGGGAGTCGGAAGTAAAACTCCTTTAATGCTGAGAACCGTTGGGTCGGCTGTGTTGAAGGAAGGCGGAGAGGTCGTAGACGACGAAGCATCGAGGGAAGGCGGAGAGGCATGCGAAAATGGGCCTGTGAATGTTGGATCTCCGGAATGGGCCTCGGCCCAGTCCAGAACAGAGTGTATCTTTTTCATCTCATTTTATTTGTGAAAATCATTTCTTTTTGGGTAGGAATCCCAAGGTGTTCATAGAGAGGTGATATCTCTTGAACGTATTGCTCTGGTATAGAGTTGTAAAGGTTTCTAGCTGAACCTGATTTAAAAGCTAGTGATTTAGTGAAAATCCCATAGTGGTTTGCTTTGGGGACAGGACGTAGGCCACAAGGGTGTTTGGTGGCCGAACCTGTATAATTTGCTGCGTGCTCTTCTTTGCTCTCTGTCTCTTTATCATTCAAGCACTTTATTTATTTTTGTTCTTTATTTATTCTTTCGGTCATTTATTTTCTGTCATTTATTTTATTGCAATTTATTTCTTTCAAGTTTTTTTTTAATTCAGTAATTTATCTGTAATTTTTATATAAGCACCGCTATCACAATTCACCCCCCTCTTGTGTTTGAAGTCACTTGTCAACAAGAAGAAAACCGTAACCAGCACCTCCATGAGTTTGACTGCAGCACACCATCATCGTTTTGAGCCTAGAGCAACTTCTGCAACTCTGATCATTAATGCTATAAAACGAAGAAGAGGAAAAGAGAGACAATCAAACGAAAGCAGGGAGAGACCGAGAGAGAAGTTTGTGAGATTCCAAACTTCTCAATTCGAAATTTGAAATGAGATGAGAGAAGAGTGTGGGAGAGGGAAACAAAACAGGTCAATCCTTTTAGGCATTGTCCTGTGTTCACAGCGGCTTGATTTTGTCATTCTTCCATCTGAGGGAAAATGGCAAAGAAGAAAAATTTTCAGCTTTATTTGAGACACCAATTGATGCAAAAGAAGGAATACACGCTGGGTAATCCCGAAAACCTCCGTTTTGGAGAGAGAATCGTGTATGAGAGTTTCACTGATAAGGAAATTGTGGAGAAGCACGCACAAAAGAGGAAGCCTAAAATGAGGATAAGAGGAAAATGAAACAGGCTAGATCGAAAAATGTTGGACCGTGTGTGCATTTTTTTTTTCGTGGGAGACAGTGGTGTAGGTTTGAGCTTTCACCAAAAGATACTCCAAAAACTGTGGAGTATGTGTGGTTGCAGGTCTCTTGGTTTTTTTGATTGCTAGATTATTTTAATATATTTTTTGAATTGAATTTTCCATTTGTGGCATGTAAAAAATATTTAAAAAATGGTGATGTGGCAAAACATGTTTCAATGATTGACACCTGTAAAAGTTACTCAAACAATGACTCGTAGATGTATTATTAATAGATAGATATATACACACACACACACCCCACAACAAATTATGAAAATAACAAGAAAGTTAATATGTTTGTACTCCAGGAGTAACTCTTGTCAGAGTTACTCCGCTTAATAACTCTATAAACATTGAATTTCATCAATTAAACCGTTAAATATCGTCACGTTATACTAAAGATCATGCATACCAAATTTTAGATAAAATTAGACATTCGTAGCTATGCGATCAGATGATCAACATTTTACTTGTATTTTAAAAAGTATATCATACGTTGAATTGGAGTTATTCGATGATGTATCAAATGATTTTAAAATTTCATGAAATTTTCTGGAATTGATCTACTCAATAAGAACTTATAATTCAACGGTTTGATTGATAAAATTCAATGTCTATAGAGAGTTATTAAGCGGAGTAACTCTGACAAGAGTTACTCCTGGAGTAACTATATCCCTCCTATATATATATATATAGACACACACACACACACACAACAAATTATGAAAATAACAAGAAAGTTAATATGTTTGTACTCGGGGTTATTCCAGCCAATCATTGCAAAGATGCTAGCCAAAATAATAATGCTCCCCTTTTAATTTTTTTATTGAAACATATGAGCCACCTAACCAAAAAGCTGAATGCAGATTATGAAGACTGAACATCATGGATATCATTTAGATCAAAGAACTTGAACAATGATTGATATTCCAAGTGATATCAATAAATGACACGTAATCCAAACAGGAACTCAATGATGGATGTTGTAACACCTGAGGACGAGATCGACCTCGTATTAGGACGTCGGATCGAGACCTCGCGTCGAGACCTCGTACCATGACCTTGTGTCGAGATCCCGTGCCAAGATCGCGTGCCGAGGTCATTTGCCGATTGAGAGACCGTGTGCACTTAGCCCGAGCCGAGGAGATCGCGCATTAGCCGCCGAGGTCGCTGCATCGAAGTGAGGAGGTCGCATGTCGAATCGAGGAGGCCGCGTACTAACTCGTGTTAGAACCTTGTGCGCCAGACGAGCACCTGGTCGACATCGTGTCGAGATGATATCACTCGTATCTTTACGAACGTTATTCAGCGTTATTATTATATTGTTTGTAATAATTATATTGTCGGCTTGCCGTTCTCGTCGCTGTGTTATAGATCTGAACCTATAGAGTAGAGGGTAATCATGAGAGAGTAGCGATTAGATGGGTAGATTGACTGATGGGATTGGCATCTCATAGCTGGAGTTACGATAATGCCCCTTCCCTCACCAGCTGTATACCACGATCGGTTCTCTCAAACACTCACTTTCTCTTTTCTTCTTTCTTCTTCCTTCCTTCTCTGAGTTCCTCTTTCTCTCCAAAACTTCCATCGAAGAACCTTGAGTTCCATCGAGCTTCTGCATAAACTTTCTTCATCAATCTTGTTCCTCATCATCCTCTCGACATATCTCACCATCTCGACCACCATCTGAGGTATGGAAAAACAGATTTTCTCTTCATGCTACTGTTTAGCGCTATTTCTTCTTTCCATTTTAGCCAGTTTTATGCTTCCAAAACATGTCACTTTGATGGGTTTTCTTCTTCATGATATTACCTACCTTTCTAACCGATTATTTGGGCTTGTAAAACAAATTTCTTTTTCTGTTTTCTGCAACAGGCAGTGCTCAAAACCCTCCCTTTTTGGTTCGTTTTGATTTCTTGTCTTAGGTTGTTGTACGTTGCTTCTTGTTGTTGTTGTTGTCGATTTATCTGTTGTAGCATCGGATAACCTTTTTCATGAACTTTTGATCGAAAACCCTAACTTTGTAGTTAAGATTGGGGTTATGAGAACTAAGTGTTATTAGAACCCATAGATCGAACTGAGTTGTGCTTGTTTTAGGAAGTCTGATTCCCGAAATCGTGTGATTTCCGAATCGAGGTGTACGGGAAAGCGAATCCGAGGACGTGGGAGCAGTGGGATCCAGATCGAGAATCAGACGTGTCGAGGTCGATCGAGAAGCGACGCGATGTCGAGGTCGACCGAGAAGCGCACGTGTCGAGATCGAGTAAGAGAAGTCGTTGTCGAGCCTGCTTTGAAGACAAATTGTCGAGGTCGTTGTCGAGCAGCGTTAGCTCGGAGTTCGGTAAGGGCAACTTTTAGACATTATTAAGACTTTATTTTATATGTTATTGTGTATGAATTCCTTGATTTGTGTCTAGCTGAAATATTGTAATATGATTGGGTTTTTGCATGTATTTATTATTTGATTGAATATATGTTGTGAGTTGTGTATTGCATGTTGAATTGCGTTTCTTCATGTCGAGCTGCTCTTTTATTTGACATGCGGTTGAATATCTTGTGTATAACTCTTTGAATATTGTAAGCGGAGAGTCGCTCATCGAGTGAGAGAGCTAGGGAGTCGTATGACGCTTTTTGAGCGGACCAGATAAGCGAGGGTGCTAGGTCCCCTTTTTGTTTATGGTGGATTGGCTAGGCGTTGCATTATCGGTTTGGGGATGGACTGCGTTAATGTATGGAATCGGTTTGGGGATGGACTGCGTTAATGTATGGAATTCGGTTTGAGGATGGACTCGCCGTTTACCTATTGCGTCGGTTCGAGGATGGACGGTGACGATATTAGGAATAAAGGGTTGAGTTTAGAGTGAGAGGTCGAGTCACGTTGGTGAATGTTATACTTTCTTTGTTTGCTCATTTCTTTATGTCGTGCTTATCTTGTATTGTTGAGAAGTTGACTCTTTCCGTGGTACCTTCAATCCATGACGCTACCCAGGCGATGTCGAGGGCGCAGGAACTCGACAAACAGATGATGGCGAGGAGGAGCTCGACGAGGACTCGAGCGACCCACTCTACTTGTCGTGATCGTTTATGTGTGATGGATGTTTTTTGTTTGGGACGATTGTACCTTATTTTTCTTGGTGTTCAGTGGCTGTGACCAGTTTGGGCTAGATGTTATTTTGAGCACAGGGTAGACTGGTGGACTTACTTTTGGAGCAGCCCCCTGCGTGGGTGTCTGCCGGAAGTACCCCCAGGGTATGATTGCTCTCTTGAAGTCGTCATACCTTAGGTGTATTTTCTTTGTACATTTACTACTCTGTATTTTGTATACATTATTATTTCGAGTGATATATATATGTATGTTATGCATGTATGTTTTATTAGAATTTAAGTCTTGTGTCTTAGTTGCACCATGTTTCGAAAAGCTGTAATTACTCTGATGTGCACGAGTTGGTTTTATAAAAAAAAAAATATAGACCGTACTTTTTAAAAGGCACAAGAGTACCGTTTTAAAACACATCTCATACAGGTTTAGTTGAGCTCGGTGTGTTGAGCTCGGTAACTCGAGCTCGGTATATTGAGCTCGATAGCGGTCCGGAAACGGGTCGTTACAGATGTTATTAACAATCAAAACAACTAATCACTACCCTGATTCAATCATTTACTCACTTGGATTTAAATGCAGTAATCTAGACTAACATTTGAATGCGACTACCAGTATCTTTGATGCATCTCCCTCAATTTAGATTGGTCATATACTGCTAAAAGTTCTGTAGCATTCTATCCCACACAATTTTTCTTCAAAAAAAAAATGACATTAGCATATTATATTGAAACATTTGCAACATTTTTTTTTGACCAAAAACATTTACAATATTTCTTTAAGACATTTTATTTCAATCATACCTGTTATGGACCGGTCCCGAGCCGAGTTCTAGGACGCTTGCCGACCTGGTGCAGATCATCTCGATCCCGAGCCGAGTTGAAGGACTATTTGCCGACCTGGTGCAGATCATCTCGGTTCCTGCTTACCCGAGCTCGATGAATTGCCACCGACCTGAGACGTGCCTGACCCGACTTTCGATGCGACTTTCCCTATGATAACGTCGAGCTGGGGAGGGGGCGAGCTAACTCAGGTATCATGAAACTTCTAGAACGAGGCGTGCCTAAACTTCGGGCCGCTGTCGTCTTAAAGATTGAAGATCACGTGGCCGACACAGGAGCGGAATATCAGGAAGAGATCAGCTAATTCCCGAATTGAAGGCGGGATTACCGCGCGCAGATACTCCACGATAGCGCCGCGCAACTCCACTATATAAAGGGGGCTAGGCCTCCCAGGTTAAAGGATATACTCTCTACTCTCTACTCTCTCTAAACCCAAAACTCATCTCTATGATGCGAGCTCTACGCTCTCTCTAAAAAGCCCTATCTAACTTAGGCATCGGAGTGCCTTTTGCAGGTACCCCACCCACCGGTTTGAAGGAGGAAGGACATCACGCTCAGAGGAGGAATACTCACCGCGGAGCTCATCGCCCAGCTACCGGGCAGAGGATCAAAGGTACGACATTGCACCATTTTGTGCATTAACAATACCCTAATAATAGGAAGGTTAGTTAGCATTTTATCTCCACTACTGATGAGTAAAACAGCCAGATTGGGGTTTGTCATAAAAAATATATATCAATATTATTACATCATACAACCCGTCATTTTGGCCTTAATTACATCATATAGGCCAAGTATTAAAAACAATACTCATGAAAAACATTGCAACAGTCAAAATTAAAAGCTACTCGCGGCAAAAACCACAAAGATTCGTGATTTGTCACCGCTTCTTTGTCCCCCAATCAAAATTAAAGGCCTCTGTCTCTCTATTCCCATATTACTTCGGTCCTATCCAATCACAACTTGTGTTATCCAACCAGGTGTGAATACATGCCTTGACAGGATGGTTTTGATGATTGACAAAAGGGAGCTTTGCAAATAGTCAACCGTGCAAAAAGTGGAAAAGAATACCAAGACGCGTATCAAGAATGATAATTTTTCAAACTATGAAAGTCAAATTCCGGATTGAACGCAACGTGTCATTTTTATTCAAATGCTGCAACGGACAAATCTTTTTAAATGCTGCAACGGACAAATCCTTTTAAATGCTACAACGGACATTTTTTTTAATGCGTGACGCTCCTCGGTCGGTCTATAAAAGCATAGCACCTGTGCTCTTTCAACAATAACAACACACTCACTTATTCTTTGTGAAAAAAAAACTCTGTCAAATATTCTACATCACTCACACTTTGAGCAAAATTTTTTGAGAGTCTTTTTATTCTACATAATTTGAGTTGTGTTATTTGAGCATCAATTTGTTATATCTGCACTATTGAGTTTATCTTTTCCATCTCATTTTATTTGTGAAAATCATTTCTTTTTGGGTAGAAATCCCAAGGTGTTCATAGAGAGGTGATATCTCTTGAACGTATTGCTCTGGTATAGAGTTGTAAAGGTTTCTAGCTGAACCTGATTTAAAAGCTAGTGATTTAGTGAAAATCCCATAGTGGTTTGCTTTGGGGGAGGGCGTAGAGCACAGGGGTGTTTGGTGGACGAACCCGTATAATTTCTTTGCGTGCTCTTCTTTGCTCTCTGTCTCTTTATCATTCAAGCACTTTATTTATTTTTTTTCTTTATTTATTCCTTCGGTCATTTATTTTCTGTCATTTATTTTATTGCAATTTATTCTTCAAGTTATTTATCTTTTCGCAATTTATTTCTTTCAAGTTTTTTTTTTAATTCAGTAATTTGTCTGTAATTTTTATATAAGCACCGCTATCACAATTCACCCCCCTCTTGTGTTTGAAGTCACTTGTCAACAAGTGGCATCAGAGCTAGACTCTTGTATAAAGGACTTAACCGTCTTAAGAGAATGACTTCAAACAATAACGAGGGAACTTCCGTGAACAGACCCCCATTTTTCAATGGTGAGGGGTATGGTTATTGGAAGGATAGAATGCAAATCTTTCTTGAGGGTGTTGATCTTGATATTTGGGATGCTGTGGAAAATGGTCCATTTGTCCCCACTCAATCAATTAATGATGCAGTGGTAGACAAACCAAGATCACTTTGGACCGAAGATGATAAGAAAAAGGTCCAATACAATTTGAAAGCCAAGAACATCATCACTTCTGCTTTAAGCTACGATGAGTTCTATAGGGTCTCAAATTGCAAGACTGCTAAAGAAATGTGGGACACCCTTCTATTGACCCATGAAGGTACTACCGAGGTCAAGAGGGCTCGAATGAACACGTTAACCCATGAGTATGAGTTATTTAGGATGAAACCAAGTGAAAACATACAAGATATGCAAAAAAGGTTCATCCATATAATAAACCATCTCAGAGCTCTTGGGAAAGTCTTCAGTAATGAAGATTTAATTAATAAAGTTCTTAGATGTTTAAATAGAAACTGGCAACCCAAGGTTACTGCTATATCTGAATCTAGAGATTTATCTACTATATCATTGGCAACCTTGTTTGGAAAATTGCAGGAACATGAACTTGAACTAAATCGACTCACTGAGAGTGAAGAAAATGATAAGAAAAAGAAAGGAATTGCTCTCAAAGCAAGCATTGAGGAAACTGACAATGACGAGTGTGATTTCCTTGAAGATGAAAATAATGAGGAAAACATGAGTCTAATGGTTCGCAAATTCAAGAGGTTCATGAGACTCAGAAACAAAGGTAAGTTCCCAAGCTCTCAAAAGAAAAGTGATGAAACAACTTCTTTTAATCCTACCTGCTACAAGTGTGGAAAGAAAGGTCACATAAAACCCGATTGTCCTCAAAACCAAACGAGGAATGAGAAATTTGAAAAGAAACCACCAAAGGATTCGAAGGGAAGAAGAGCTTACATTGCCTGGGATGATAATGATATGGATTCTTCTGATGAATCTGAAAATGAAGAGGCTCACCTTAGTCTAATGGCAAATCATGATGAAGATGAGGTAAATTTTTATGATCCTCGACTCTCCTTTAACTTATGATGAATTACTTTGCTGTTTGTGAAGAATTCAATAATGAAACGATTAAACTTGGAAAAATTGTTCTTTCTTCTAAGAAAACCATCTCTTCTCTTGAATCGTAAATTGAAATTTTAAACAAAGAAATAGTGATTCTTAAAGAAAAACAAGTTCTTTGTGATTGAAACTTCTCCTCTCATATCTTGTGAAAATAAAAAAGATGAAGTTTTAAAATGCAATGAGTGTAGTGTTTTGAAAAATAAGGTTGAGGATTTAAATAACACTCTTGCAAAATTTACGATGGGAAGAGATAATCTAAACATTATTTTAGGAAACCAAAAAGGTACTTTTGGAAAAGCTGGTTTAGGTTATCATCCAAAAATTCATGAAAAATCTTTTAAACTCTTCAATCACAACAAACCCTCAAGTAGTCCTTTCATTAAATGTTTCCACTGTGGTAGAAAAGGTCACACTGCTTTCATTTGCAATATTAGGAAAAACCTGAATGTGATTGGTAAAAAGATGTGGATTCCAAAGGGAACCTTGCCCAAAACTAACTCACCTGGACCCAAGATGGCTTGGGTACCAAAAGTTAAAACCTGATTTTATTTTGCAGGTGTGCTTGAAAGCCAAAGATTCAAATTGGTATCTTGATAGCGGTTATTCAAAGCACATGACAGGAGACAAAAGCAAGTTCTCCTCTCTGGAACCCAAAAATAAAGGTTATGTTTGTTATGGTGATAATAATAAAGGTAAAATTCTTGGGATTGGTACTATTGGTAAGAGTCCTAATCCCATTATAGAGAATGTCTTGTATGTGGAAGGTTTGAAACATAACTTGCTAAGTATTAGTTGTGACACCCCGCATTTTTTTGTACATTTTATATTTTAAAAAATGTATTTATTTCATTAATTATTATGATTTGTAAATTTAGTGATTTTGATCCCTTGTATGTATTTGAACTATTGAAATTTGAATTACTGAAAAATGTTGATTTGGTATTTATTTGTAATTTTAGAAAATATTGGTAATATATTATTTTATAACTTTATTTTTCTAAAATATAAATATTTTAAATGTCATTTATTTGGGGAAGATATTTTGAGTTAAAGGGGTGTTAAAATGAGTTTGAGGGTTAGAAGGTTTTAAATATATATATATATATAGACACACACACACACACACATACATGAATTTGGGCTGACTTGCTTCCGGCACCTCGCAAAATTTCTACGCGCACCCCCTATTGAATGGCCTAGGCCCACGTTCACTCCTTCTTCTTCCCTAATCTCGTAAAACAGATTTTCCCTCCAAGAAAGCCTAGCAGCAAGCGCCGCTTCTCCCATCCCTCCTCTTCACTTCACGCACAGCAGCCTCTTGAGGCACCTCTCACACTCGCTTCGAACCACCCGGACCAATGTCCATCCACCATGACTAAGGCTCTTTCCTTGTAGTTCTCCTGCGACTTGCCGCCTCTCTCCGTCAGCGCTTATCTCTCTTCCATGGTAGCACCAATGACAGCGGCTCGCATTTGACGGAAAAACCGCCAACCATCACCACCTCGTGAGTTTCGTGAAGAACCCATGGCCTCCGTCCCGACCTCATTCACGACTGCACTGCATTCTCGCGATTCCTTCTATCAGATCGCAGACCTCATTGCTCAACCCACATTCTGTTATGTTTTCCTACTAATCGCCACTTGTTCGTGAGAACCACCATGCCTTGCCACCGGGTAGGCCGCAAACCACCATCTCCACCACTACGGCCGAGATTCTCGACGCCCCATCGTGAGCTTTGTCTCGCCATCGTCGGCACCTCTCTTTGGGTGGGCTCCTTCCCATTGTGGTTGTGATGAAACATTAAGGTAAACCCTTCTCCCTAATTGTTAAATTCGATTTCGATAATTGTACGACTCGTGTTAGGTAATTTTTGAGTATTCGAAATGGTATTATTGTTGATAAATTGATTGGTTTGGTGCTGGTTGTTGTGGCTGCGAGTTTGACGCCTTGACGAAATAATGAATGTGGCCATTGACAAGAAAAGAGAATGAAAGTTGTTGAATGGGAGCTGTATGGCTTGTTGCGGGACTACTTACAGATGTACGTTGATAATGGCTAAATTGAAAAAGGTGAGTGTTTCCCTTGTTTGGGGTACCCGGTGACCCTAAACGTCTTTATGTGGTTTGTGTTGTTACCATTGTATGAGCAATGGTATGATTATGTGTTGTGACGTGATTCGTGGTGTGTTTTTCATGGTAGGAGCAATGAAAATAATTGTATGATGTGATTTGCATAATTACGTTTAAATCAACATGCCAAATTTATTATAATTTTAGCTCTGCTTCAATATAATGAAATGATAACTGTGTTCTTGATAATGTACATTATGTGAATAAACTGTTGGTTACGAGATGCTTGTTTGCTTGATTAAATTGATGAAATAAATTATTGGTTAATACTCATTGAATTCTTAGGTGATTGGTTGTGTAAGTATGCCTTGATATTGAGATGGTACCTTGTGCATATATGACTTGTTGTGATCATGAAATTGAAGACCTTGAATGGTTATGGGAATGAATTGATAAGCTAGAGAGGACTGTTAGTAATTTCCAAAGCTTTAGGATTTGTGTCGTGGTTGTTTCTGGGGGATTCATTGAATTAGAAAAGGATTTAGCGTAAGAATTCACTGTCGTAAAATATGTCACCTAGAATGCTTAAGTTAAAGGATCAACGATGGTATTTTATATATTCCTGGTGGGTTTGAGTAATATAGACTAATAGGTCTTTCGTTTGAGTCATTTAGAATTTAATTAGACTTGAGACTATCTTATGACCACTTTGTGACCTTGTGATTACTTTGTGGCAAGTCCACTTGTGAGTAGCAACGACTTCATGACAATCCTAGCCATATGGGTCATGATGGATTGATTTGAACCATTTTCTCCTAGCTATAAGTAGCCATCATGGAGTATGGGTCATTATGAACTTTGTGACAAGTCCACTCGGCGTGTGGCTATGACAAGTCCACCGACGAGTGGCAATTACCTTGTGACAATCCTAGCCATATGGGCCATCATGGATTGATTCACACCGGTGGAGTTCTGAGGATAAGTAGATAGCATCGCATTCATACGAGTAGAGTACTAGGATTTGCATAGTCCTACATTGATGATGAGTCTATGTACCGCCGACCATACGCACGGGGGTAGAGTATTATGAGCATTGCATAGTCATGCTTTGAGTATGAGCTTCTGTATTACTGAGATTGATTGACTTTGTACTTGTGTTTAAGTGTTCTCGAAATGAATTGACCTTCTTGACCTCGTGCTTGTATAAATGGAAACTTTATGCTATTGGATTTAATGTGGTTTGTCTTATGTGCTACATGACTCAAGTTGTTTTATAGCTTAATTATGCCTGCTGCATGAACACTTGGCTCATTTGCATGCTTTGCCTGTTAATTGCCGGATGCGTGTGTGTCGGAAATACTCGCTGAGATTTTTATCTCATTCCATTCCATTCACTTTTTTTCAGTTATTTGGCTTGGAGAACTGAAGATGGCTTTTAAATTGAATTTGGATGTTTAAAAGAGTATTATTTGTAATAAAGAATTCTTTGTATCAAGTTTATAAATATATTTTAGATTAAGTTCCGACATTTGTGTAAGACTTGGTATCGATGTGAAATGATTTTCAATGTATACGTTCTAGAAAAGGTTTCATGAAACTCGATTCCCTAATTGGTAATAGTTTTAACGTTTAAGGTTTAGACTTATATGAACAAAGAAATTTTCTTAAATTTGAACTTACCATGCAAGTGATTTTAGCGCCTGTCACTTTTATTTAGAAAATTATTTTCTGAATGTGAGTTTCACGTCAAAAGGAATATTTTAATTTTTGCTCCCAAAGGATTAGTTTTAAAAATAAAAAAAAAGAAATCGGACTATTTTTACAAAGCAATTCGAAATCATACTATTTTATAATAAGAATAGCATTAGTGGATTAGTATGTTACATTAGTCAACTTTCTGATAAAGGCAATAATATTGTATTTGATTCTTCAAAATGCATGGTTGTAAATTCTCTTAATAAAAGTACAGTTTTTGTTGGATCTAGAATTGGAAATATCTATATGGTAAATTTAGATGAACTACCTTCAAATGATGCATGTTGTCTTTTTAGTAAAGAGGATGAATCTTGGCTATGGCATAGAAGAATGGCTCATATTCACATGGATCATCTTAATAAATTGGTTCGTAAAGACTTAGTAATTGGCTTACCAAAGCTCTGCTTTGAAAAAGATAAACTTTGCGATGCATGTCAAAAGGGAAAACAAGTAAAGGCTTCTTTCAAATCTAAAAATATTGTTTCAACAAATCGGCCTTTACAACTTTTACATATGGATTTATTTGGCCCTTCTAGAACTAAAAGCTTTGGTGGCAATTACTATGCTCTTGTTATTGTGGATGACTATTCTCGCTATATATGGACTTTATTTATTTCTCACAAAAATGATGCTTTTAATGCTTTTCGAAAACTTGCAAAGGTTATACAAAATGAGAAGGGACTTAACATTGCTTCCATTCGAAGTGATCATGGTGGGGAATTTGAGAATGAAGCATTTGAAGCATTTTGCACAGAAAATGGCATCGATCACAACTTTTCTGCTCCAAGGACACCGCAACAAAATGGAGTGGTTGAAAGGAAAAATCGGTCTCTTGAAGAGCTAGCGAGGACGATGCTCAATGGGACGTCGTGCTCGCAGACATTGGCACATTGGGGACGTCGAGCTCGCAGACATGGGCACGTCGAGCTTGCAGACATTCGCACATTGGGGACGTCGAGCTCGCAGACATTGGGTACGTCGAGCTCGCAGACATTGGCACATTGGGGCAGACATTGGCACGTCGAGCTCGCAGACATTGGGCACGTCGAGCTCGCAGAGATTGGGCATGTCGAGCTCGCTGACATTGGGGACGTCGAGCTCGCAGACATGGGCACGTCGAGCTCGCAGACATTGGCACATTGGGGACGTCGAGCTCGCAGACATTGGCACATTGGGGACGTCGAGCTCGAAGACATTGGGCACGTCGAGCTCGCAGACATTGGGACGTCAAGCTCGCAGACATTGGCACATTGGGGTCGTCGAGCTCGCAGACATTGGGCACGTCGAGCTCGCAGACATTGGGCACGTCGAGCTCGCAGACATGGGCACGTCGAGCTCGCAGACATTGGCACATTGGGCACGTCGAGCTCGCAGACATTGGCACGTCGAGCTCGCAGACATTGGGCACGTCGAGCTCGCAGACATTGGGCACGTCGAGCTCGCTCGCAGACATTGGCACATTGGGGACATCGAGCTCGAAGACATTGGGCACGTCGAGCTCGCAGACATTGGGCACGTCGAGCTCGCAGACATGGCACGTCGAGCTCGCAGACATTGGCACATTGGGGACGTCGAGCTCACAGACATTGGGCACGTCGAGCTCGAAGACATTGGCACGTCGAGCTCGCAGACATTGGCACGTCGAGTGTAACGACCCGTTTCCGGACCGCTACCGAGCTCCGCTACCGAGCTCAACTTACCGAGCTCGAGTTACCAAGCTCAGCATACCGAGCTCCGGTCACGAGCTCAAGTTACCGAGCTCGACTAACCTGCATGCGAGGTGTTTTTTAAAAAATGATACTCTTGTGCCTTTTATAAAAATGCAGTATATTATTATTTTTTATTTTTTTATAAAACCAGCTCGTGCACATCAGAGTATTTACAGCTTTTCGAAACATGGCAACTAAGACACGAGACTTCAATTCTAATAAAACACACATGCATAATATACATGTATACCACTCGGAATGATAGTGTATACAAAATACAGGGCAGTGAATGTTCAAAGAAATACACCTAAGGTATGACGACTTCAAGAGAGCAATCATACCCTGGGGGTACTTCCGGCAGACTCCCACGCAGGGGGCTGCTCCAAAAGTAAACCACCAGTCTACCCTGCAATAACAAAACATAACTGGCCCAACTGGTCACAACCACTATACACAAAACATAGGACAAACATAAGCAATCACGACAAGTAGAGGTCGTCGTCCTGATCCTCAATGAGGTCCTCCTCGCCATCCCCTGCTGTCGAGTTCCCTGCGTCCTCGCCATCGTCTGGGTAGCCATCATGGATTGAAGGCACCACGGGAAAGGGTCAACTTCTCAACAATTCAAGATAAACAAGGCATAAAGAAATAAGCAACCAACAAGGTATAACATTCACCAACGTGACTCAACCATCTCACTCTAGACTCGACCTTTATTCCGGAATATTGCCAGCTGGTCCAACCCCAAACTGACACAATAGGTAAACGGCAGGTCCATCCCCAAACCGAATTCCATACATTAACAGCAGGTCCATCCCCAAACTGATAATGCAACGCCTAGCCAATCCACCATAAACAAAAAGGGGACCTAGCACCCTCAGTTATCTGGGTCCGGCTCAAAAACGTCATACGACTCGCCTAGCTCTCTCACTCGATGATTAGCTCGCCGCATGTCAAAGAGTAACACATAAACTTACTTGATCACATATCAAATAAAGAGAGCATGCTTAACATGAAGAAAACGCAATTCGACATTTAAGCAATAAAAACAACTGCATGAAGAAATGCAATTCAACAGGCAATACACCATTCACAACATATATTCAATCTCATATTAAATACATGCAAAAACTCAATCATCACATGCTTGACACGCAACTCAAGGAATCCATCCCTCTGCAACTCAATGGAATTAACAGAGAGGAACATACAAGTGTGGGGGGTTGGGTTCAGCAGACCAACCACAAGGTTCTCACCCACGAATGACTCGGAATGTGTTCGACTGCTTACAGAAACGAAGGGGTTCGAAACCCTGACTTTGAACTCGTAGAGTTCTCAGACTTCTTCGTATGTAAATAAAGCAATTTAAATAACGAAAAGCCTAAACGATATCTAAAAAGTTGCCCTTACCGAGCTCCCAAGCTACGCGTCTACGAGCTGTCCTCAAACGAGCTTGACAACGACCTCGACACGTACGGTTTGCAACGACCTCGACACGTACAGTTCTCAAACGACCTCGGTTCCGTGTTCTCGTACACAGCGATCTCGGAAATCACACGATCTCAGGAATCAGACCTCCTAATACAAGCACAACTTAGTACTATCTATGGGTTCTAATAACACTTAGCTCTCATTAACCCAATCTTAACTACAACCCAAGTAAACTTTAAAATTCAAGAACTTAAACAATTACAACCAGAATTCAAACATTACAAAATAATTCCTTTTCTCTAAAATTTTATTAAAAACCTCTTTCATACATCATCAGACAAAGCCATTTTTCCTAAGTACTAATTAAGCTTAAAATCAAGGAGCATGTTAAGCACAAATTAATCAAAACCTAAGTTTAAGTTTCTTGAAAATATTTTCATCAGGGTCCAACAATTAAAATAACACCATAACCCTTTATATTAAAATTTAAAACATAAAAGAAATCAATTTCATAGTCCCTAAAAATTCATTTTTGCACAAAACTTATCTAACATTAAACTATTCATGCAACTTAGTCCTAATTAGTCCTAAGATCATATTAAACACATAATCACATATCTCATGCATGATTCTAGCAAGATTAAACATATTTTCCCTCTTACTCAGGGTTAGGGTTTTTAAATCAAAGGCTCAGGAAAAGTTATATGATACTACACGAATAAATCAACATCAAGGAACAACAAGAAGTAACATACAACAACATAGAACAAGAAATCAAAACAAGCCAAGAGGTTAGGGTTTTGGGTGTTACCTACTGCAGAAAACAGAGGAAACAATTTGTTTTTCAAGCTCAAATAAAAAGTTAGAAAGGTAGGTAATGTCATGAAGAAGAAAGCCTATTAATATGACATGATTTGGAAGCATAAAACTAGCTAAAATGGAAGAAAGAGGCGGTGTTAAACAGTAGCATGAAAGGAGAGAAAACTCTGTTTTTCATACCTCAAATAATGATCGAGATGTTGATATAGGTAGAGGAGATGATGGAAAACAGGAGTGAGGAAGAAGGTTTGTGCAGAAGCTCAATGAAACTCAAGGTTCTTTCAACGGAAGTTCTGAGAAGAAGAGGAAACTTAGAGAAAAAGAAAGAAGAAAAGAGAAGGTGAGGGTTTTGAGGGCTGATCGTGATATACAGCTGGTAAAGAAAACCATTTTTCTTTTAAAAAAAACACAAATAAGTGACAGCTAATCACTTTTATGAGATGCTAATCCCATCAATCATTCTACCCATCTAATCTCTCCTCTCTCATGATTACCCTCTAATCTATAGGCTTAAGATCTAATAAAAATATACGGCAACGAAGCGCAAACAGATAATATAAATATTGTAAACAATATAATTCACGTAATAATATTAAAAACAAGGTACGACAAAATATACTAATTAACGTTAAATAATATTCGTAAAATACGAGTGGTACGATCTCGGGACAAGGTCGAGCTCGTGCACCACGATCTCCTCGGCTTCGATGCGCGCGACCTACTCTATATCACGGCGTCCTCGACGGCATGCGACCTCGGCATACGACCTCATCAGCTCGACATATGACCTCGGCACGCGATCTCGGCACGAAATCTCGACACGAGGTCTCGACATGAGGTCTCGGTACGAGGTCCTAGTACGAGGTCGATCTCGACACAGGTGTTACAATCTCTCCCTCTAAAAAAAATTTCGTCCTCGAAATTGCACATAAGTTACTCACCATGAAAAGTTCAGGGTACTGAGTCTTCATCTTCTCTTCCAGCTCCCAAGTCGCATCCCAGTCTTCTGATCCCACACAACTTTGACGAGTTGGATCTCTTTGTTCCGTGACAATCTGACTTTCCGATCAACGATCCTTGCTGGTGATGCTTCGAAAGATAGGTCGTCCCTCAGTTGAATCATATCCGGTTCGATGACATGAGAAGGGTCGGAAATATACTTCAGAATCGTGAGACGTGGAAGACGTCCGTGAATGTTCGACGGGAAGGGTGGCAAGGCAATCGATATGCCACCGGGCCGATCTGACGAAGAATGCGGTAAGGTCCAATGAATTTAGGGTAAGTTTCTTGGACTTGATCGCTCGACCAACTCGGTAGTGGGGGTGACTCTAAGAAATACATGTTCTCCTTCTTGAACTCTAGTGGTCGACGCCTTTGGTCAAAGATAACTCTTACCGCCGACTCTGAGACGTTCGCATCCTCTCCCTGATCAAACTGATCTTCTCAGTAGTTTGCTCAATCATATCTGGTCCCACAACAGAACTCTCACCATCCTGGTACCAACAAATAGGCGTCTGACACTTACGTCCATACAGTGCTTCAAAAGGTGCCATCCCAATACTCGCATGGAAGCTGTTATTGTAAGTGAACTCCACCAATGGTAAGACATCGTCCCAACTTCCTCGGTGATCTAAGGTACACGCCCTCAACAAATCTTCGCGATTGAATCGCCCTTTCGCCGACCGTCGCTGGGGGATGATATGCCGAGCTAAGCCTGGGCTCGGTTCCCAATGCTTCTTGTAATTCCCTCCAAAAATGAGACGTAAACTTCGGATCTCGGTCTGACACGATTGAAGAGGGTATACCATGAAGTCGCACTATCTCCGCGACGTAGATCTCGGTCAGCTTTTCCACGTTGTATGTCGACCACCGCAAGAATGAGCGATTTGGTCAATCGGCCGACGATCACCCAAATCGAATCATTCTTCTTCTGCGTCTTGGCAAACCTACAACGAAGTCCATGGAGATCTTGTTCCATTTCCATATCGGTACGTCAAGGGATCAGAGCATTCCCGCAGGTCGTTGGTGCTCCACCTTCGCTTCGACACGTTAAACACGGCTACATACTCACCACTTGCTTCTTCATTCCGACCACCAAAAATGCTTCTTCAAGTCCTCGATACATCTTCGTGAACTCCCGGATGAATACTAAAATTACTCTTATGTGCTTCGCCCAAGATTAACTTCCTCACCGCCACGTTAGGTACACACACTACCGTTGCACCTTAAGATGTTGTCCGCTCCGACCTTGAACTCGGCCGCTTTCCTTGGCGCTTATCAATCAGTATCTTCTCTTGCGAAGCTCGTCATGAACTCTTTGGTCCACCGATCTCGCCCAACACCTGTTAGAAATGGTAAGCATACCAAATCTCAGCTTCCCCGGTGAAACTTCCACACTCAACTTCAAGTCTCGGAACTTCTCGAGCATCTCCAACTCCTTGATCATCATTGCTGAAGCTAGAACGCTCTTTCTGCTCAATGCATCTGCTACTACGTTAGCCTTACCGGGATGGTATTCCAACGTAAAGTCGTAGTCCTTGAGAAATTCTGTCCATCTTCGTTGACGCATGTTGAGCTCCTTCTGATCGAATAGGTACTTCAAGCTCTTGTGATCGCTGAAAACAGTGAGAGTGCTCCCATAAAGGTAGTGCCTCCATATCTTCAGCGCAAAGACCACTGCTGCCAGCTCCAAGTCGTGAGTAGGGTAGTTCCTCTCGTGAATCTTAAGCTGTCTTGAAGCATACGCTACCACTTTCCGGTGTTGCATCAGCACGCATCCCAATCCCTGGTGTGACGCATCGCAATAAACCTCGTAAGGCTCTTCTGGTTGAGGCAAAATCAACACAGGCGCTGTTGTCAAGAGCTCCTTCAGTCTTTGAAAACTGGATTCGCACTCCTCAGTCCAAGCAAAAGGTTGATCCTTCCTCGTGAGTCGTGTAAGAGGCGCGACAATCTTCGAAAAACCTTCAATGAATCTTCGATAATAGCCTGCTAAGCCAACAAAACTCCTGATGTCAGTGACTGTCTTCGGCTGTTCCCACGCTAGCACAGCTTCAATCTTAGCTGGATCCACAGCTATCCCTTCTCTGGAAATCACATGCCCAAGAAAGTTCACCTCTTCAAGCCAAAATTCACACTTCGAAAGGTTGGCATAGAGTTGCTTCTCTCGTAATATCTGCAATACTTGGCGCAAGTGTACTTCGTGCTCTTCTCTGCTCTTCGAGTAGATCAGGATGTCGTCGATGAACACTACAACAAACTGATCCAAAAACGAATGGAAGATCATGTTCATGTAGTCCATAAACACAGCTGGCGCATTGGTCACTCCAAACGGCATCACCAAATACTCGTAGTGACCATACCTCGTCCTGAAAGCTGTCTTGGGAATATCCTCTTCCTTCACTCGTATCTGATGGTAGCCTGACTTCAAGTCTAAATTGGAAAACATCGCCGCTCCACGAAGTTGATCCATCAAGTCGTCAATACGGGGTAACGGATACCGGTTCTTCACAGTGACCTTGTTGAGCTCGCGGTAGTCCTCGCACAGTCTTGATCGTCCATCCTTCTTCTTAACCAACAGCACTGGAGCTCCCCACGGTGATACGCTCGGTCGTATGAATTGCTTTGACTCCAAATGCTCAATCTGGGACTTCAGTTCCTTCATCTCGGCAGGAGACATCCTGTATGGCGCTTTGGAAATCGGTCCTGTTCCTGGAATCAGGTCGATGGAGAATTCGACCTCTCGCACTGGTGGTAACCCTGGCACGTCTTCGGGAAAAACGTCCACGAAGTCACGCACCACTGGTACATTCTTCACTTCGATCTGTTGAGAGACTTCTGAACTAGCCAGATACATGTATTCCCTAGTTCCTTCTTGCAAAGAAACTCCAATACGTTCGGTAGAAAGATAATTAGAAACTCCAATACGCGATCTCGGCACGGAATCTCGACACGAGGTCTCGACACGAGGTCTCGGTACGAGGTCCTAGTACGAGGTCGATCTCGACACAGGTGTTACATCGAGCTCGCAGACATTGGGCACGTCGAGCTCGAAGACATTGGCACATTGGGGACGTCGAGCTCGCAGTCATTGGGCACGTCGAGCTCGCAGACATTGGGCACGTCGAGCTTTGGGACATTGGGGACGTCGAGCTCGCAGACATGGGCACGTCGAGCTCGAAGACATTGGCACGTCGAGCTCGCAGACATTGGCACATTGGGGACGTCGAGCTCGCAGACATTGGGCACGTCGAGCTCGCAGACATTGGCATATTGGGGACGTCGAGCTCGCAGACATTGGGCACGTCGAGCTCGCAGACATTGGGCACGTCGAGCTCGCAGACATGGGCACGTCGAGCTCGCAGACATTGGGACGTCGAGCTCGCAGACATTGGCACATTGGGGATGTCGAGCTCGCAGACATTGGGCACGTGGAGCTCGCAGACTTTGGGACATTGGGGACGTCGAGCTCGCAGACGTGGGCACGTCGAGCTCGTAGACATTGGCACGTCGAGCTCGCAGACATTGGCACATTGGGGACGTCAAGCTCATGGGTTAATGTGTTCATTCGAGCCCTCTTGACCTCGGTAGTACCTTCATGGGTCAATAGAAGGGTGTCCCACATTTCTTTAGCAGTCTTGCAATTTGAGACCCTATAGAACTCATCGTAGCTTAAAGCAGAAGTGATGATGTTCTTAGCCTTCAAATTGTATTGGACCTTTTTCTTATCATCTTCGGTCCAAAGTGATCTTGGTTTGTCTACCACTGCATCATTAATTGATTGAGTGGGGACAAATGGACCATTTTCCACAGCATCCCAAATATCAAGATCAACACCCTCAAGAAAGATTTGCATTCTATCCTTCCAATAACCATACCCCTCACCATTGAAAAATGGGGGTCTGTTCATGGAAGTTCCCTCGTAATTGTTTGAAGTCATTCTCTTGAGACGGTTAAGTCCTTTATACAAGAGTCTAGCTCTGATACCAATTGTTACCAATTGACTTCAAACACAAGAGGGGGGTGAATTGTGATAGCGGTGCTTATATAAAAAATTACAGAAAATAAATGACCGAATAATAAATAAAGAACAAAAATAAATAAAGTGCTTGAATGATAAAGAGACAGAGAGCAAAGAAGAGCACGCAGCAATTTATACAGGTTCGGCCACTAAACACCCCTGTGGCCTACGTCCTGTCCCCAAAGCAAACCACTATGGGATTTTCACTAAATCACTAGCTTTTAAATCAGGTTCAGCTAGAAACCTTTACAACTCTATACCAGAGCAATACGTTCAAGAGATATCACCTCTCTATGAACACCTTGGGATTCCTACCCAAAAAGAAATGATTTTCACAAATAAAATGAGATGAGAAAGATACACTCAATAGTGCAGATATAACAAATTGAAGCTCAAATAATACAACTCAAATAATGTAGAATAAAAAGGCTCTCAAAAATTGTGCTCAAATAAGTGTGAGTGATAAAAAATATTTGACAGAGTTTTAGCACAAAGAATTAAGCACTGCGTTGTATTGTTGTGTTTAATAAAGAGCACAGCGTTGTTTATTTATAGACCGACCGAGGAGCGTCTCACGCACTTAAAAGAAAATGTCCGTTGAGGATTTGCCCGTTGAAGATTTGCCCGTTGCGTTGATTATTAAAAGGATTTGTCGTTGCAGGAAAATCGCCTGCTATGCTTTTGAAATAAAGAAATTGAAAACACGGAGACGGCTCGGCATACGACCTCTGAAGACACTCGGTAGGCGACCTCAAGAGATTTCGGCCAGACGACCTCGCCACACGCGGCTCGACAGGCGACCTCGACCGCGGCTTTCGGCATACGACCTCCTCATCGCCTCGGTTCTCATAGCTCGGCACGCGACCTCATCACCGACACGCGGATCATCGCCAAGACTCGACAAGAGCTCATCACGCGACCTCGGTACGTGACCTCATCAGCTCGACAAGCGACTTCCTCCTTAGTTCGACATACGACTTCCTCAGAGCTCGACATCCGACTTCCTCAGAGCTCGACATCTGACACGAGATATGCATGTCAAAATATTTTGTGCGTGTGTGATTTAATTTTAATTGAGAGCTTTTTATTACTACTTACAAATTGTCTTAATAAAGATAAATAAATACCCAGAACCCAAAGACTTGAGAAACAATCATTCTTGTTATGGACCGGTCCCAAGCCGAGTTCTAGGACGCTTGTCGACCTAGTGCAAATCAGCTCGGTTGTCGACCTGGTGCAGATCAGCTCGGTTGTCGACCTGGTGCAGATCAGCGTGGCTGGGGTAACACGTGGGGCCGCTGTAGCACTGGCGCCGCACAACTCACAACTCCACTATAGCCAACTCACAACTCCACTATGGCCGTACAACTCACAACTCCACTAGCGCTGCACAACTCCACTAGCGCCGCACAACTCCACTATATAAAGAGGGCGAGGCCCCCAGGTTTGGATACGCTCAACTCTCTCTGGACTCTCGACAGTCTACTCTCTCAAAACACTAAACTCATCTCTACGATGCGAGCTCTACGCTCACCCTAAAAGCCCTATCTAACTTAGGCATCGGAGTGCCTTTTGCAGGTACCCCCCTCCGGTCTGAAGAAGGGAGGACGTCACGCTCAGGAGGAGTACTCACCTCGGAGCTCGTCGAGGTCGAGGTCGAGGTCAAGCAGAACCAACCAACTCGACAAGGTCGAGGTCGAGGTCGAACTCGACAACGAGCAGAGCCAACCAACTCGACAAGGTCGAGGTCGAGGTCGAACTCGACAACGAGCAGAACTAAACCAACCAACTCGACAACGAGCACCATTTCGTGCATTAACATTGGCGCCCACCGTGGGGCCCGGTAAAACTAGCCTGGGCCTCAGGGATACCGACGAGCAAGATGGTACACGCGAGGAGCACTGCAAATCGAGGATCGAAGCCAAGGGACGCCCGAACGGAGAACAAGATCAGACCAATCAAACCAAAGCAGCTCTGACAAGTTCGGTTACAACATGCTCAACCACAACGAGCCCAGATCAAATAAGCTCGACCATATGAGTTTGAACACTATAGGTTCGAGTGCACAAGCTTGAATATGAACAAGCTCAACCAAGAGAGCTCGGACACAAGAAGCTCAACCACAGTGAGCCCACACAAGACTAACCGTCTAGGGGGCTAGTGTCACGATACCGACCTGGTCCTCTGCCTGGCCGAGGTCGACCCATTCTGGAACGTCAGCATAATATTTCTCACACTCGGCAAAGTAGTTTTGATCTCTGCAGCCAATTATGTCAAGAACATGGAAGGTCAGCCACACAAATCTTGGAAGAGATCAAGATGTGCCTGACAAAGCTCAACCACTCAGCTTGGTCAACCTCATCTCAACTACCGAGTTGACCTCAACTCATAGTCATATGACCTCAGTTATTTGGAGGAGCTCAAGCCAACCACATTGCTGACCTCAACAACTCGGACGACCCCAGATACGTCCCTCAAAACCAGGTGGATACTGTAGCGACCCGTTTCCGGACCGCTACCGAGCTCAATATACCGAACTCGAGTTACCGAGCTCAACACACCGAGCTCAACTAAACCTGTATGAGATGTGTTTAAAAAAACGAAACTCTTGTGCCTTTTAAAAATACGATATATTTTTTTTTATAAAACCAACTCGTGCACATCAGAGTAATTACAGCTTTTCGAAACATGGTGCAACTAAGACACAAGACTTAAATTCTAATAAAACATACATGCATAACATACATATATATATCACTCTAAATAATCATGTATACAAAATACAGAGTAACAAATGTATAAAGAAAATACACCTAAGGTATGACGACTTCAAAAGAGCAATCATACCCTGGGGGTACTTCCGGCAGACTCCCACGCAGGGGGCTGCTCCAAAAGTAAGACCACCACCACCTCAGAGCAACAAAACAACATCGCCTAAACCGGTCACGACCTGAACACAAAAGAAAAACAAGTAATACCATCAAAAGAAATACGTCCGAACAAACATAATCAATCACGACAAGTAGAGGTCGTCACGGTCCTCGTCGAGCTCCTCCTCAAGATCATCTATCGCCGAGTTCCTCGCGCTCGACATCGCCTGGGTAGCAGTCATGGATTGAAGGCACCACGGAAAGTGGTCAACTTCAACAATTCAAGATAAGCTCGACATAAAAGATATAAGCAAACAAAGAAAGTATAACATTCACCGACGTGACTCGACCATCTCACTCTAGACTCGACACAACTCGCAATCCATTTTCTCGACTCGACAATTTTTCCGAATGCACACGCAGCATCGGTATGTCGGAAAAGTCCAAGCCTTGGGATCCTCGCTTCTCCCTAGGACCGATCAACTCAGGTCCCATAGCGTGGCGACGTCTAGTCAATCTCCGTAAACAAAGGGGACCTAGCACCCTTAGTTATCCGGTCACGGCTCAAAAACGCCATACGACTCACCTAGCTCGCTCACTCGATGAACAATTCGCCAGATACGATATTCAAAGAGTTAAACACAAGATATTCAACCGCATGTCAAATAAAAAGAGCAAGCTCGACATGAAGAAACGCAATTCAACATGCAATACACAATTCACGACATATGTTCAATCACATATTAAATACATGCAAAAACTCAATCATATCACAACATTTCAAGCTCGACACAAATCAGAAATCCATACACAATAACATAACCACGTAGAATATGAAGTGCCTTTACGCCAGCATACTATGAAAGTATTAATGTGAAGCCCACCAGAACTCCAAATTGATCTTTGCTCGACAGCGACCTCGACCACGGTGTCTTCAACGAGCTTCGACAACGACCGACCGCGTCACCGTCCTCAATCGACCTCGACACGCACACTTCTCGGTCGACCTCGACACGTCGATTCTCGATCACGGATTCCGGCGCTTCCACGTCCTTGGATTACGCTTTCCCGTACACCTCGATTCGGAAATCACTCGATCTCGGGAAACAGACTTCCTAAAACAAACACAACTCAGTTCGATCTATGGGTTCTAATACACTTAGCTCTCTTCCCAAACTTAACCACAACCCAGAAAATATAAAAACTGAAGAACTGAAATATATTTTTCCTCTAACACAAAGTTAGGGTTTTCGATCAAAAGTTCATGAAAAAGGTTATCTGATGCTTCAACAGATAGATCGACAACAACAACAACCAGAAGCAACGATCGACAACTAAAATAAGAAATCGAAACAAACCAAAAATGAAGGGTTTCTGGGCACTGCCGATTGCAGAAAAACAGAGACAGAAATTTGTTTTTCAAGCTCAAATAATCGGTTAGAAAGATAGGTAACATCGTGAAGAAAAAAACCCATCAATTTGACATGATTTGGAAGCATAAAACTGGCTAAAAATGGAAGGAAGAAATAGCGCTAAACAGTAGTACGAAGGAAAAGAAAGATCTGTTCTTCATACCTCAATGGTGATGGTCGAGCAGGCGAGATATGTCGAGAAGATGATGAGGAACAAGGTTGATGAAGAAAATTTGTGCAGAATCTCGATGGAACTCAAGGTTTCGTCGATGGAAGTTTTTGGAGAAAAACAACGAAACTCAGAGCAGAAGGAAGGAAGAAGAAAGAAGAAAAGAGAAATGAGTATCCGAGGGAATCGGTTGTAACACCTGAGGACGAGATCGACATCGTATTAGGACGACGTATCGAGACCTCGACCAAGACCTTGTGTCGAGATCCCGTGCCAAGATCGTTTGCCGAGGTCATTTGCCGAGCTGAGGAGGCCGCGTGCACGAACTCGTGTTAGAACCTTGTGCGCTTGCATGAGCACCCTTGTCGACATAGTGTCGAGATGATACCTCGTATTCTTTCGAACGTTATTCAGCGTTATTATTATATTGTTTGTAATAATTATCTTTGTCGAAACTTGCCGTCGCCGCGTGTGTAGACCGTTGACCGACAGAGTAGAGGGTAATTATGAGAGGAACGATTAGATGGGTAGAATGATTGATGGGATTGGCATCTTATAGCTGGAATTACGATTATACCCTTTTCTCACCAGCTGTATACCACGACCGATTCCCTCAGATACTCATTTCTCTTTTCTTCTTTCTTCTTCCTTCCTTCTGCTCTGAGTTTCGTTGTTTTTCTCCAAAAACTTCCACCGACGAAACCTTGAGTTCCATCGAGATTCTACATCAACTTTCTTCATCAACCTTGTTCCTCATCATCTTCTCGACATATCTCGTCTGCTCGATCACCATTGAGGTATGAAGAACAGATTTTTCTTTTCCTCTGTGCTACTGTTTAGCGCTATTTCTTCCTTCCATTTTAGTTAGTTTTTATGCTTCCAAATCATGTCAAACTGATGGGTTTTCTTCTTCACGATATTACCTATCTTTCTAACCGATTAATTGGGCTTGTAAAACAAATTTTCTTCCTCTCGCTTTTTCTCGCACGGCAGCGCCCGTAAACCCTTCATTTTTGGTTTATTTCGATTTCTTGTTTTTCGTTGTTGCTTCTAGTTATTGTTGTTGTCGATCTATCTGTTGAAGCATCAGATAACCTTTTTCATGAACTTTTGATCGAAAACCCTAACTTTGTGTTAGAGGAAAAATATATTCAGTTCTTGAGTTTTATATTTTCTGGGTTGTGGTTAAGTTTGGGAAGAGAGCTAAGTGTATTAGAACCCATAGATCGAATCGAGTTGTGTTTGTTTTAGGAAGTCCGATTCCGAGATCGTGTGATTTCGAATCGAGGTGTACGGAGAGCGAACCCAAGGACGTGGGAGCAGTGGGATCCAGATCGAGAACTGTACGTGTCGAGGTCGACTGAGAAGTGTACGTGTCGAGGTCGATTGAGGACGGGACGTGTCGAAGTCGTTGTCGAGCTCGGTGAAGACAGCCGTGTCGAGATCGAAAAGAAGTCGTTGTCGAGCTCATTTGAAGACAAATTGTGTCGAGGTCGTTGTCGAACAGTATTAACTTGGAGTTCGGTAAGGGCAACTCCTAGATATCTCTAAGGCTTTATTTTATAAGTCCTTATGTAAGGGCGCTTCACATTAATACTTTCATAGTATGCTAGCGTAAGGGCAATTCATATTCTACGTGGTTATGTTATTGTGTATGGATTTCCTGATTTGTGTCGAGCTTGAAATGTTGTGATATGATCGAGTTTTTGCATGTATTTAATATGTGATTGAATATATGTCGTGAATTGTGTATTGCATGATGAATTGCGTTTCTTCATGTCGAGCTTGCTCTTTTTATTTGACATGCGGTTGAATATCTTGTGTTTAACTCTTTGAATATCGTATGCTTAATTGTTCATCGAGTGAGCGAGCTAGGTGAGTCGTATGACGCTTTTGAGCCGTGGACCGGATAACTAAGGGTGCTTGGTCCCCTTTGTTTACGGAGATTGACTAGACGCCGCCACGCTATGGGACCCGAGTTGACCGGCCCTAGGGAGAGCGAGGATCCCAAGTGGTTCTACCGACTTTCCGACATACGGTACGGCGTGTGCATTCCGGAAAAATTGTCGAGTCGAGAGAAAATGGATTTGCGAGTTGTGTCGAGTCTAGAGTGAGATGGTCGAGTCACGTCGGTGAATGTTATACTTTATTGTTTGCTTATATCCTTTATGTCGAGTTTATCTTGAATTGTTGAGAAGTTGACCCTTTCCCGTGGTGCCTTCAATCCATGACGGTTACCCAGGCGATGTCGAGGGCGCAGGGAACTCGACAGTAGACGATGCCGAGGAGGAGCTCGACGAGGACCCGAGTGACGACCTCTACTTGACGTGATTGTTTATGTTTGTTGGATGTTTGTTTTTCTGATGGCTGTACCTTGTTTTTCTTTTGGAGTAGTATGTCATGACCAGTTTGGGCAGTGTTGTTTTGTTGTTTCAGGGTAGACTGGTGGTCTTACTTTTGGAGCAGCCCCCTGCGTGGGAGTCTGCCGGAAGTACCCCCAGGGTATGATTGCTCTTTTGAAGTCGTCATACCTTAGGTGTATTTTCTTTATACATTGCTACTCTGTATTTTGTATACATTATTATTTCGAGTGAGATATATATGTATGTTATGCATGTATGTTTTATTAGAATTTAAGTCTTGTGTCTTAGTTGCACCATGTTAAAAAGTCAGAATTACTCTGATGTGCACGAGTTGGTTTTAAAAAAAAAAAATATATCGTATTTTGAAAAGGCACAAGAGTTTCGTTTTAAAACACATCTCATACAGGTTTAGTTGAGCTCGGTGTGTTGAGCTCGGTAACTCGAGCTCGGTATATTGAGCTCGGTAGCGGTCCGGAAACGGGTCGTTACATCGGTCGTGGTATACAGCTGGTGAGAGAAGGGGTATAATCGTAACTCCAGCTATAAGATGCCAATCCCATCAATCAATCTACCCGTCTAATCGTTCCTCTCATAATTACCCTCTACTCTGTCGGTCAACGGTCTAGACACGCGACGAGAACGGCAAGCCGACAAGATAATAATTACAAACAATATAATAATAGCGCTGAATAACGTTCGAAAGAATACGAGGTATCATCTCGACACGATGTCGACAAGGGTGCTCGTGCAAGCGCACAAGGCTCTAACACGAGTTCGTGCACGCGGCCTCCTCACTCGATGCAGACGCGACTTCATCACCGACACGCGACCTCCTCACCAAAGAGCCTAGTGCACGCGGCTCTCGGCTCGGCAAATGACCTCGGCAGAACGATCTTGGCATCGGATCTCGACACAAGGTCTTGGTCGAGGTCTCGATACGTCGCCCTAATACGATGTCGATCTCGCCCTCAGGTGTTACAATCTCTCCTCTAAAAAATTTCGCCCTCGAAATTGCAAATAAGATTCTTACCTCGGAAAAGTTCAGGGTAATCGAGTCTTCATCTTCTCCTCCACTCCCAAGTCGCATCTCCCGCCTTCTCGATCCCACACAACCTTGACGAGTTGAATCTCTTTGTTCCGCGAATCTGCTTGGCTTTCCGATCAACGATCTTTGCCGGTAATGCTTCAAAAGATAAGTCGCCCTTCGCTTGAATCACATCCGGTTCGATGACATGAGAGGGTCGGAAACATACTTCCGCAATTGTGAGACATGGAAGACGCCGTGGATGTTCGACAAGAATGGTGGCAAAGCACCGATATGCCATCGACCAATACGACGAAGAACTGATAAGGTCCAATAAATTTAGGGGTAAGTTTCTTGGATTTGATCGCCGACCAACTCCATTAGTGGGTGACTCTAAGAAATACATGTTCTCCTTCCTCGAACTCGAGTGGTCGACGCCGTTGGTCCGCATAACTCTTCTGCCGACTTTGAGACGTTCGCATCCGATCTCTCGATCAAACGGATCTTCGGTGAGTCTGGATCATATCTGGTCCTACGACGCCGCTCGCCGCCCTGGTACCAACAAAGAGGCGTCGACATTTCCGTCCATACAAGGCTTCAAAAGGTGCCATTCCAATACTCGCATGGAAACCGTTATTGTATGTGAACTCCACCAATGGTAAGACGTCGTCCCAACTTCCTCGGTGATCTAACGCACAAGCTCGCAACAAATCTTCAAGTGATTGGATCGTTCTCTCGGCCGACCGTCGGCCTGTGGATGATATGCCGAGCTAAGCTCGAGCTCGGTTCCCATCGCCTCTTGCAATTCCCTCCAAAAATGAGACGTGAACTTCGGATCTCGGTCCGACACGATTGAAGAGGGTATTCCATGAAGTCGTACTATCTCCGCGATGTAGATCTCTGGCCGCCTTTTCCACGTTGTATGTCGACCACCGGTAAGAAATGGCAGATTTGGTCAATCGGTCGACGATCACCCAAATCGAATCATTCTTCTTCTGCGTCTTCGGCAAACCTACAACGAAATCCATGGAAATACTATCCCATTTCCAAACTGGTACGTCAAGCGATTGTAGCATTCCCGCAGGTCGTTGGTGCTCCACCTTCGCTTCGACACGTTAAACACGGTTACGTGACGGCCACTTCCTTCTTCCTTCCGGACCACCAAAAATGCTTCTTCAAGTCTTGATACATCTTCGTAACTCCTGGATGAATACTAAAGTTGCTCTTATGCGCTTCGTCGAGAATCAACTTCCTCAGCTCGGATACGTTAGGTACGCACACTCGGCCATTGCACCTCAAGATGTCGCCCGCCCGACGTGAAATTCGCCGCCTTCCCTTGCGCTTATCAATCAATCTTCTCTTGCGAAGCTCGTCATGAATTTGCTGGTCTCGGATCTCGCCCAACAACTGTTAGAGATGGTAAGCATACCAAATCTCGGCTTCCCGGTGAAACTTCGACACTCAACTTCAAGTCTCTAACTTCTCGAGCATCTCCAACTCCTCGATCATCATCGCCGAGGTTAAAACGCTCTTCCTACTCAACGCATCCGCTACTACGTTAGCTTTACCGGATGGTATTCCAACGTAAAGTCGTAGTCCTTGAGAAATTACGCCCATCTACGCCGACGCATGTTGAGTTCTTTCTCGGTCGAACAGTACTTCAAGCTCTTGTGATCGCTGAAACAAAGAAGAGTGCTCCCATAAAGGTAGTGTCTCCATATCTTCAAGAAAAACCATCACGCCACCCAAGTCGTGAGTAGGGTAGATCCTCTCGTGAATCTTAAGTCGTCTTGAAGCATACGCGACCACCTTCCGATGTTGCATCAAGAAGCCTCCCAATCCCTGGTGTGACGCATCACAATACACCTCGAAAGGCTCTTGGGTTGAGGCAAAATCAAGACAGCGCCGCCGCCAAAAGCTCCTTCGCCTTTGAAAACCGCCGCACTCCTGGCCCAGGCAAAAGGTTTATCCTTCCTCGTCACCGTGTAAGAGGCGCGACAATCTTCGAGAAACCTTCAATGAATCTTCGGTAATATCCTCGCTAAGCCGACAAAACTCCTAATCTCAGAATCGCCTTCTACTGTTCCCACGCTAACACGCCTTCAATCTTAGTTGGATCCACGCCTATCCCTTCTTTGGAAATCACGTGACCAAGAAAATTCACCTCTTCAAGCCAAAATTCACACTTCGACAGTTGGCATAGAGTTGCTTATCTCGTAATATCTGCAGATCGACATAAGTGTTCTTCGTGCTCTTCTCGGTTCCTCGAGTAGATCAAGATGTCGTCGATGAACACTACAACAAACCGATCCAAGAACGAATGGAAAATCCTGTTCATGTAGTCCATAAACACACCGGGCGATTCGTCACTCCAAACGGCATCACCAAGTACTCGTAGTGACCGTATCTAGTCCCGGAAGTCGCTTTGGGAACATCTTCCTCCTTCACGCTAATCTGTGGTAGCCCGACTTCAAATCTATCTTGGAAAAGATCGCCGCTCCACGAAGTTGATCCATCAAGTCGCCAATACGTGGTAACGGATAACGGTTCTTCACGGTAACCTTGTTGAGCTCGCGATAGTCTACGCACGCCTTGATCGTCCATCCTTCTTCTTAACCAACAACACCGGAGCTCCCCACGGTGACACGCTCGGTCGTATGAATTGCTTCGACTCCAAGTGTTCGATCCGGGACTTCGGTTCTTTCATCTCGCAGGAGACATCCCGTATGGCGCTTTGGAAATCGGCCTGTTCCTCGAATCAGTCGATGGAGAACTCGACCTCTCGTCTTGGTGGTAACCCTGGCACGCCTTCGAAAACGCCCTCAAAGTCACACACCACCGGAACATTCTTCACGCCGATCTGCCGAAAACTTCCGAACCAGCGATACATGTATTCCCTAGTTCCTTCTTTCAAAGAAACTCCAATACGCTCGCGTAAAGATAATTGGAGACTCCAAGGTCTGGAAAATTACGCTTTACGGCACACCAAAAGGACATGGTGGTGTGACAACCAATCCATCCCGAGAATGACATCTAGGCCCTTAAGAGGCAAACAAACCAAATTGACCACAAACTTTCTACTCGAATAATCACTACACAATTAAGACATGCAGTGTTTGTGACTAAGGTTTTAGCATGGGGTTGTAACTACTAATTTAAACGGTAAAGCGATCAAATCAAGTTCAAATGGTTCACACAATCGAAGAAATAAAGGAATGGGTTGCACCGAATCAAAAAGAACGGATAAGGATTTACCCTCGATCTCACATTCACCTTGGATAAGATCATCACTGCTCGCTTCCTCGCCACTCATGCGTAAAACTCGCCTTTAGCCACTTGACGCTTTCCTTTGGCCCTTGCCGCAAGCATAGTCGGTTGACTTTAGGTGTAGGACAATCCTTGGCAAAATGCCCTGGCTTCTGCGGTTGAAACACACCTCCTCCTTACGAGTCTGATTACTCGCGTAATGTCCCGCTTTCCACATCGATAGCAAGTCACCTCGACACCGGCCGACCTCCACTCCTCGCTCCTGGGTCATCGGACGATATTGTCCCCTGTTGTCGTTCCCTCGAGGTCGGTCGTAAGGCTTCTTCGCGGTTGTTTCCGCTTCGTGCAAATCTACGCCTCGCACTCGGGGTCTCACCGGCCCGCTGTGATCTTCTTCTTGTGGCTTCTCACTCCTTCTACCTCGACACATCGATCAATCGGCTCTTGGAGGTTTCGGATCCTCAACGACACCATCGACTTCGAATGTCGACCTCAATCCCCGTTGGAATCTCTCACTCAACCTTCTCTCGTCAACTCGATCACGGAATGGACTGAAATACCGCCAACGACTGAACTTGGCCGCATACTCGGACCTTGCCGAGTTGCCTTCTGCAATTGAAGAAACTCTTGCTCCTTCTCGTGCGGCAAGATCTGGGAAGTACTTGTCCAAGAACCTTTCACGAAAAAGCTCCAGGTCATCTCGCTGACGTTCCGCTTATAAACGCTTGCTTCACTCCTCTCCACCAATACTCTGCGTCTCTAGCGGTAAGTAGGTGGCATAGTCGACCTTCACGTTGTCCCGGCAATGAAGTGCCTCAAAGATCTTCTCGATCTCTTGCATCCAAAGATCGCCTTTATCCGGATTTGGCTCACCATAGAACTTGATGGATCATGCTTCCTGAGTCGGCCAATCCTCTTGCTTCAAAGATTTCGCTCGCTTCGTGCTGGCCGCAAGTTCTGGCTGAGTTAACGCCGCCGTCTGGCTGAGCCATCGCGTTAGCCTGTTGAGTTGCAAATTGATTGTTGAGCCATGGCTGCCGCCATCTCGGTCATAGCTTGAATTGCTCGTTCCATGTCGACGTTTCCTTGCATTGTCAGATTCCTACGAGGTGGCATTAGATTCCACAAAGTTCAAAACCCCGAGAATCTCACAACAAGGATGTGTTAAAACACACCGCTTCAATCAAGAAACACCCAAACAATTTTTCAAGCAATAAGTGCTTCACTTAATCAAACAAAGAATCAACATAATACAACTAGGTACCCAACACACATAACCCGACACGCTGACTCACCCAAATCTCCTATGCATTTCGGCTCGAACCGAATCGCCTCGATACCAACAATGTAACGACCCGTTTCCGGACCGCTACCGAGCTCAATATACCGAGCTCGAGTTACCGAGCTCAACACACCGAGCTCAACTAAACCTGTATGAGATGTGTTTAAAAAAAAACGAAACTCTTGTGCCTTTTAAAAATACGATATATTTTTTTTTTATAAAACCAACTCGTGCACATCAGAGTAATTACAGCTTTTCGAAACATGGTGCAACTAAGACACAAGACTTAAATTCTAATAAAACATACATGCATAACATACATATATATATCACTCTAAATAATCATGTATACAAAATACAGAGTAACAAATGTATAAAGAAAATACACCTAAGGTATGACGACTTCAAAAGAGCAATCATACCCTGGGGGTACTTCCGGCAGACTCCCACGCAGGGGTTTGCTCCAAAAGTAAGACCACCAGCCTACCTCAGAGCAACAAAACAACATCGCCTAAACCGGTCACGACCTCGGAACACAAAAGAAAAACAAGCATACCATCAAAAGAAATACGTCGAACAAACATAATCAATCACGACAAGTAGAGGTCGCCACTCGGTCCTCGCCGAGCTCCTCCTCGGCATCATCTATCGCCGAGTTCCTGCGCCCTCGACATCGCCTGGGTAACCGTCATGGATTGAAGGCACCACGGAAAGCGGTCAACTTCTCAACAATTCAAGATAAGCTCGACATAAAAGATATAAGCAAACAAGAAAGTATAACATTCACCGACGTGACTCGACCATCTCACTCTAGACTCGACACAACTCGCAATCCATTTTCTCTCGACTGACAATTTTTCCTAATGCACACGCTGCATCAGATGTCGGAAAGTCCGGTTAAGCCTTGGGATCCTCGCTCTCCCTAGGATACTAACTCAGTCCCATAGCGTGGCGACGTCTAGTCAATCTCCGTAAACAAAGGGGACCTAGCACCCTTAGTTATCCGGTCACGGCTCAAAACGCCATACGACTCACCTAGCTCGCCACTCGATGAACAATTCGCAGGATACGATATTCAAAGAGTTAAACACAAGATATTCAACCGCATGTCAAATAAAAAGAGCAAGCTCGACATGAAGAAACGCAATTCAACATGCAATACACAATTCACGACATATATTCAATCACATATTAAATACATGCAAAAACTCAATCATATCACAACATTTCAAGATCGACACAAATCAGGAAATCCATACACAATAACATAACCACGTAGAATATGAAGTGCCCTTACGCTAGCATACTATGAAAGTATTAATGTGAAGCGCCCTTACCGAACTCCAAATTGATGCTGCTCGACAACGACCTCGACACAGCTGTCTTCAACGAGCTCGACAACGACTTCGACATGTACCGTCCTCAATCGACCTCGACACGCACACTTCTCAGTCGACCTCGACACGTACAGTTCTCGATCTGGATTCCGCTGCTTCCACGTCCTTGGATTCGCTTTCCCGTACACCTCGATTCGGAAATCACTCGATCTCGGGAAACAGACTTCCTAAAACAAACACAACTCAGTTCGATCTATGGGTTCTAATACACTTAGCTCTCTTCCCAAACTTAACCACAACCCAGAAAATATAAAAACTCAAGAACTGAAATATATTTTTCCTCTAACACAAAGTTAGGGTTTTCGATCAAAAGTTCATGAAAAAGGTTATCTGATGCTTCAACAGATAGATCGACAACAACAACAACCAGAAGCAACGATCGACAACTAAAATAAGAAATCGAAACAAACCAAAAATGAAGGGTTTCTGGGCACTACCGATTGCAGAAAAACAGAGAAAGAAATTTGTTTTTCAAGCTCAAATAATCGGTTAGAAAGATAGGTAATATCGTGAAGAAGAAAACCCATCAATTTGACATGATTTGGAAGCATAAAACTGGCTAAAAATGGAAGGAAGAAATAGCGCTAAACAGTAGTACGAAGGAAAAGAAAGATCTGTTCTTCATACCTCAATGGTGATGGTCGAGCAGGCGAGATATGTCGAGAAGATGATGAGGAACAAGGTTGATGAAGAAAATTTGTGCAGAATCTCGATGGAACTCAAGGTTTCGTCGATGGAAGTTCTGAAGAAAAACAACGAAACTCAGAGCAGAAGGAAGGAAGAAGAAAGAAGAAAAGAGAAATGAGGATCTGAGAGAATCTGGCCGTGGTATACACCGGTGAGAGAAGGGGTATAATCGTAACTCCACTATAAGATGCCAATCCCATCAATCAATCTACCCGCCTAATCGTTCCTCTCATAATTACCTCTCTACTGGCTTGGCCAATCCGCCTAGACATCGCTGACGAGAACGGCAGTCGACAAGATAATAATTACAAACAATATAATAATAGCGAATAACGCTCAAAGAATACGAGGTATCATCTCGACACGATGTCGACAAGGGTGCTCGTGCAAGCGCGACAAGGCTCTAACACGAAGTTCGTGCACGCGCCTCCTCGCCTTGGTACGCGACTTCATCACCGACACGCGACCTCCTCACCAAAGTAGTGCACGCGGTCTCCTCAGCTCGACAAATGACCTCGGCAACGATCTTGGCACGGGATCTCGACACAAGGTCTTGGTCGAGGTCTCGATACGTCGTCCTAATACGATGTCGATCTCGTCCTCAGGTGTTACAGATACCCAGTCCAGTACTCGGGCGGCCAACCAGGCCCACCTCAACAATTTCAATATTCAGACGGCTTTCAACTCGGCTACGTCACTTACCTCGATTACTTGATGACCTCAACCTTGTCGTTTGGACAGCCAAATCTACTACTCTCACAGGGAAGTATAAAACTCGACTATGAGCACTTTACTAAGCATAAAAATTAATGCTAACTTTATTACATCAAGTTGTTGCAAATTGTCTATACTTTGGCAGGAACAGTGCCTCAAAACCAAAGGTCGAGCCCGCTACGGAGCTCAGCACCCAACGTCGGATGAACCTCCATCTCGGCCCCTGTGGCCCCAAGCTCGCTCGCAGCTCGGCCCCTGTGGCCCCAAACTCGCTCATCTCAGCCCCTGTGGCCCCAAAATATAGATGAACTGAACTAAATATGAACGAGCTGAAAGTTGTCTTAGGGACAACATAATCTTGGTGTTCTTTTTGCTTTCTGTTGAGTTTTATTGGTCTACATTATTATTCATCCTGTTTAATTGTTGTTATACTTTTTTTTTTTTGGCATCACATTTGTGGCATTGGATTTATCGGATAGATTTCCAGAACTGACTAATGCAGAAAATGAAAAGAGCTAACAGTTATACGTGTTTTAGCACAGTGGACAAAACGAAGCATCACTTCCAAGTATCTAACATATTTTCCTTTTAAGCTATGAAGTTTTAGTTAATGCATTAGTATTTTTATAGAGATTAAGATACCATCTATTGATTTTGAATAAAAAAGATGTATATAGCAAGTGGTTTTGCTTTATTCAAATGTATATGCAACAAGTAGTACCAAGTAGAGCACAAACATTAGTAAAAACAGAATTTGGTGTGCTATAGTTTTTGAAATAAAACAATGATAATTCCATGCATTTCTATAGCACAGTTTTCAAACCCTTTCTTCATTCACATGTCTATTATTTTTACAGCAACGATTGTGTTTAGATTGATTAGGGGGAGTAGTTTATATTATCATTTTGAATGATAACAAGAAGTTTAGAAATCTCCAGTATTGGTTTTGCTTTCACTATTGTTTAAGAGTAATAGGTTCTGTAGAGAGTTTGTTTTAAAAGTCATTTTTCTTTTGGGGTTTATCAACTGAAATTTTGACCTCCTAGAAGAATTTCTACCTTAAGCCTTTACCTGCTTTCACTATTGTTTAAGAGTAATAGGTTCTGATTATTTTCAATGTCAAAGATACAAAATAATAGGATCCTTTCTTACCTGGGCTCTTATGTATGGTTGAGCATACTTGCAGGTACTGTGTCGTTTCATGCTAGATCAGTTTTATTGGCTGAAAGAACATATTAATTTGGTGACAATACTGTCCAGGAATCTAGAAATTGCTAAAAGAATATCAACTGAGGTAATAACTATTCTTAAATTAGGCGATGCATGTAAAGGAATGCTTAGCTTTGAAATTTATCTTAATTTTCCTATTATTGTGTACTATTGGTTTAACAATCTGCTTCTATCTGATGTGTCTTTGTTTTTTTGTTATATATATTTTGCAGAAAACCTCAAGAATTACGCAAAAGGATCTGACATTGATATGTTGGATGCACAGAAATATGAACACCGAGGTAGTGAAGTAGCTTTCTTTGTCTTCATGGTGTTTCAAAGTTCTAAAATTAAGAGGTTAAAATAGTAGTTAAGAGTTGCATCTAGCATGAATTTTTAAGATTTTATTCTGAAGTGAATATCAAAACATTTAAATCAGAAGTTTAAACTGATTTTTCGTTTTTTCGTTTTTCAGTTAAATCTTTCTCCTTATCCTTTTTTCAGCTTCTGTGAGTAACATCACTAGAACTTTTCGCTCCTAGGGTTGAAACAATTAAATCAGATTAATCAAAAAAATAAAATAAAATAAAAATAATAAAAAAATATAGGGAAATAAAATAATACTTAGTAAGAAATGGAATAACTATTTACAAATTAAATTAATCAAATAAAAAAAATCGATTACAAAAACGAAGCATAGAGGAAAAAAATAAAATAAGAATAAGAATAAGAATAAAAGAATAAAAAAGGGTGAAACAAACTAGATTTGCACAACCAATCAAAATGGGCTTGATTCTCAAGGTCCCCAGTGGAGTCGCCATCTGTAACGATCCAAAGGTTTGGGAGCCGCCACCAATTTTATTATATTTAGGAAAAATTGGAAAAACCTCAAAAATAAGGATTTTTTTTAAACCATACTAAGTTCGGGAATCGATTACGCATGGAGAAGGGTGGGGACTAAACCCCACAACACCCCCAACGCGCCTGTCTTATGACAGTTACCCAAAATTAATTGTGCAAACCAATATAAATATTTGTTTCACGCAAAATAAATATAAAATTAATACTAAGTGTAAAAATGAAATAAAAAAAAAGAAACTAAATTAAAAAAAAATTAAATTTGACTTGACGGGATTGACCCGCTCCTATGTATCCTCCGGTGCAATGAAGAATTCAAAAGTCACGTAGTTCTTCTAGAAAATATTTGTGTGTTGATTAATTTTAATTATTATTCTTTTTGAAAATGAAACTTGATAGGAAAAAGTTTAGGATCACCAAGTTGTCTCAACTCAGGCGTCCTAAACCTAAGGTCAACAAGACGTCACGTCTCAGTCAACCAGCACCTGTCGAGATCGTTGTCGAGCTCGATCGAGATCGATTGAGAACAGAACGGTGCGTGTCGAGGTCGTTTGTCGAGCTCGGTTGAAGACGGCACCTGTCGAGCTCGGTTGTCGAACTCGGTTGAGGACGACACCTGTCGAGCTCGGTGTCGAGCTCAGTTGAAGACGGCACCTGTCGAGCTCGGTTGTCGAGCTCAGTTGAAGACGGCACCTGTCGAGCTCGATTGAGAACAGCACCTGGGTTTACAGTTTTTTTTTTGACTCTGCTTCCTCTCTGTCTCTCCTTGTTCTCTTGGGTTGCTCTCAGTTTCGGCCTCTTCCCCCTTTTCTCTTGTTTGCTCTCGGCCTCTCCTCCTTTCCTTTTCGTTCTCTCTCGTTCTCCCTGGACTCCCCTCTGGACTCCTCTCCTCCCTTTTAGGGTCCTCTCCCTCCTTTCCTTTTCGTTCTCTCTCCTTCTCCCTGGACTCCCCTGTCTTCCTTTCCCCCTTCTTGGTCCTCTTTATATAGTGGAGTTTCCAGCGCTATAGTGGAGTTGTGAGTTGTGCGGCTATAGTGGAGTTATGAGTTGTGTGGCTATGGTGGAGTTGTGAGTTGTGCGGCTATGGTGGAAAGGAAAAAGGAAGGGTTGAGAGATCGAGATGGGGAGCGCCGCGGCGCTGCGTGGGAAGAGGGGAAGAAGAGATTTTTAGGGTTAGGTTAAAGTTGGGTTGATGATGGGCTGCAACGTGATTGGGCCGTGACGTGAATGAGGAAACCATGGGCTGGGGGCGCGCAACAGAAGGAAGAGGGGTGCGCGTAACAGCGCCCAAAATGATGAGGTGCAAGGGACGCTGGGGGTGCTACAAAAAACGTGGGGGGTGCACGCAGAAACAGGGAACAAGTGAGTCATTGGGCTGGGCTGGAATTGGGTTGTGTTGCTATAT
The DNA here is from genome assembly GCA_037113605.1 of Calophaca sinica. NCBI lineage: Eukaryota > Viridiplantae > Streptophyta > Magnoliopsida > Fabales > Fabaceae > Calophaca > Calophaca sinica. Next base: position 14,440,654 of record CM073736.1, read on the forward strand.
GCACCACCCATATTTATTTTTATTTTTATTTTTTTACAAAAATTTCGAAAGTGTCGGGTAAAATTGGGTGTTCACATCTGTCCATAGCTTTTATAAATATTATGAGCAATTCAGAGGCCCCCCAGTGAACAACATTGATTTTGTTAAATCGACAAGAAAAATAGAAAAATGATTTTGTTCCGGTAACACCTGAGGACGAGATCGACATCGTATTAGGACGACGTATCGAGACCTCGACCAAGACCTTGTGTCGAGATCCCGTGCCAAGATCGTTTACCGAGGTCATTTGCCGAGCTGAGGAGACCGCGTGCACTAGTCAGCCGAAATGAGGAGGTCGGGTGTCGAGTTGATGAAGTCGCTGCATCGAGCCGATGAGGACGCATGTCGAGCCGAGGAGGCCGTTCACGAACTCGTGTTAGAACCTTGTGGCGCTTGCACGAGCACCCTAGTCGACATCGTGTCGAGATGACACCTCGTATTCTTTCAAACGTTATTCGCTATTATTATATTGTTTGTAATAATTATTTTGTCGGCTTGCTGCTCGTCGTGTGTCTAGACCGTTGACCGACAGAGTAGGGAGTAATTATGAGAGGAACGATTAGACGGGTAGATGATTGATGGGATTGGCATCTTATAGCTGAAGTTACGATTATACCCTTCTCTCACCAGCTGTATTCACGATCAGTTTTCCCTCAAACACTCATTTCTCTTTTCTTCTTTCTTCTTCCTTCCTTCTGCTCTGAGTTTCGTTGTTTTCTCCAGAACTTCCATCGACGAAACCATGAGTTCCATCGAGATTCTGCACAAATTTTCTTCATCAATCTTGTTCATCATCATCTTCTCGACCCATATCTCGCCTGCTCGACCATCACCATTGAGGTATGAAGAACAGATTTTTCTTTTCCTCTGTGCTACTGTTTAGCGCTATTTCTTCTTCCATTTTTAGCCAGTTTTATGCTTCCAAATCATGTCAAACTGATGGGTTTTCTTCTTCACGATATTACCTATCTTTCTAACCGATTAATTGGGCTTGTAAAACAAATTTTCTTCCTCTGTTTTTCTCGCACCCAGCGCCCAGAAACCCCTATTTTTGGTTTGTTTCGATTTCTTGTTTTTCGTTTGTTGCTTCTGGTTATTGTTGTTGTCGATCTATCTGTTGAAGCATCAGATAACCTTTTTCATGAACTTTTGATCGAAATCCCTAACTTTGTGTTAGAGGAAAAATATATTTCAAGTTCTTGAGTTTTATATTTTCTGGGTTGTGGTTAAGTTTGGGATGAGAGCTAAGTGTATTAGAACCCATAGATCGAGCTGAGTTGTGTTGATTTTAGGAAGTCTGATTCCCGAGATCGTGTGATTTCCGAATCGAGGTGTACGGGAAAGCGAATCCAAGGACGTGGAAGCAGTGGGATCCAGATTGAGAAGCGTACGTGTCGAGGTCGACTGAGAAGCGTACGTGTCGAGGTCGATTGAGGACGGTACGTGTAGAAGTCGTTGTCGAGGTCATTTGAAGACACCGTGTGTCGCAGGTCGTTGTCGGCAAAGATTAACTTGAGTTCGGTAGGGCGCTTCACATTAATACTTTCGTAGTATGCTAGCGTAGCGGCAACTCCTAGATATCTCTAAGACTTTATTTTTATTGTTATATTTATGTATGGACTCCTTGATTGGTGTCGAGATTGGAATGTTGTAATATGATTGAGTTTTGCATGTATTTGATATGTGATTGAATATATGTTGTGAATGGTGTATTCTTTAATCAGTGCGTTTCTTCATGTAGAATGTTTTATTGCTTAAATGTCGAATTGTGTTTTCTTCATGTTAAGCATGCTCTCTTTATTTGATATGTGATCAAGTAAGTTGTGTTACTCTTTGACATGCGGCGAGCTAATCATCGAGTGAGAGAGCTAGGGAGTCGTATGACTTTTTGAGCCGGACCCGATAATCGAGGGTGCTAGGTCCCCTTTGTTTATGGTGGATTGGCTAGGCATCACATTATCGGTTTGGGGTTGGACTCGCCGATTAATGCATGGTATCGGTTTGGGGTTGGACTGCTGTTTACCTATTACGCCGATTGGGGATGGACTCGCCGACGATATTCCTAATAAGAGTTGTGTCGAGCCCAGAGTGAGATGGTCGAGTCACGTGTGGTGATTGAGATATATTATTGCTGTTTGCTTATATCCTTTATGTCGAGCTTATCTTGAATTGTTGAGGAGTTGACTCTTTCCCGTGGTGCCTTCAATCCATGACGGTTACCCAGGCGATGTCGAGGGCGCAGGGAACTCGACAGTAGATGATGCCGAGGAGGAGCTCGACGAGGACCCGAGTGACGCACTGCACTTGTCGTGATTGATTGTTTGTTCGACGTATTTCTTTTGATGACTGCACCTTGTTTTCTTTTGGAGTAGTATGTCGTGACCAGTTTAGGCGGTGTTGTTTTGTTGCTCTGAGGTAGGCGGTGGTCTTACTTTTGGAGCAAATGCTGGGAGTTCTGGAAGTACCCTGTGGTATGATTGATCTTTGAAGTCGCCATACCTTAGGTGTATTTTCTTTGTACATTGTTACCCTGTATTTTGTATACATTATTATTTCGAGTGATATATATATATGAATGTTATGCATGTATGTTTTATTAGAATTTAAGTCTTGTGTCTTAGTTGCACCATGTTTCGAAAAGCTGTAATTACTCTGATGTGCACGAGTTGGTTTTAAAAAAAAAATATATCGTATTTTTAAAAGGCACAAGAGTTTTGTTTTTAAAAAAACACATCTCATATAGGTTTCTGTTGAGCTTGGTGTGTTGAGCTCGGTAACTCGAGCTCGGTATATTGAGCTCGGTAGCGGTCCGGAAACGGGTCGTTACACTGGTGGTATCGAGCAGCTTGATTTCGACCGAGCCGTGCATAGAAGATTTGGCCTGGTCCCTGTGTAGGGTTATGTGTGTGGGTACCTAGTTGTACTATGTTGATTGCTGTTTGACTAAGTGAAGCTCTTATTGCTTGAGAAATTGTTTGAACTGTTTCTTGATTGAAGCAGTGTGTTTTAACACATCCTTGTTGTGAGATTCGACAGGTGGTTTGAACTTTGTGGAATCTAATGCCACCTCGTAGGAATACGACAACCGCAACCGAGAACGCCGACATGGAACGAGCAATTCAAGCTATGACCGAGATGGCGGCAGCCATGGCTCAACAATCACCGCAGAACTCAACAGTTAATGCGATGGCTCAACAGACGGCGGCGTTAACTCAAGAACTTGCAAAGAACAAAGAACGAGCGTAACGAAATGTCAAGCCAGAGGATTGGCGGACTTCAGGAAGCATGATCCACCGGTTCTACGGTGAGCCAAATCCAGATAAAGTCGATCTTTGGATGCAAGAGATCGAGAAGATCTTCGAGGCACTCCATTGCTCTGACAACGCGTGAAGGTCGACTATGCCACCTACTTCATCGCTAGGAGACGCAGAGTATTGGTGGAGAGGAGTGAAGCAAACATTTATAGCGGAGCGCCGCGAGTTGACCTGGGAGCGTTTTCGTGAAAGGTTTTTGGACAAGTACTTCCCAGATATCTTGACGAGCCGAGAAGGAGCAGGAATTTCTTCAATCAAGAAGCGCAACTTCGACAGTTGTCCGAGTATGCGCCAAGTTCGAGTCGTTGGCGAGGTATTTCAGTCCATTTCGTGATCGAGTTTACCAGAGATGGTTAAGTGAGAGATTCCAACGGGATTGAGATTCGACATTCAAGTCGATGGTGTCGCTGAGGATCGAAACCTCCAAGAGTCGATTGATCGATGTGTCGAGGTAGAAGGAGTAAGCCACAAGAAGAAGATTATTGTGGGCTGACCGGTGAGACCCAGTGCGGGGCGTAGATTTGCACGTAAAGGGAAACAACCGCAGAAGAAGCCGTGACGACCGACCTCAGGGAACGACAACAGGGACAGATCGTCCGATGACCCAGGTACCGAGAAGCGGAGGACGCGCTGTCGAGGTGACTTGTTTCGCTGTGGAAAGACGGACATTACGCCAATAATCGTACTCGTAAGGAGGGTGTGCTACAATCAGAAGAAGCCAGGCATTTTGCCAAGGATTGTCCTACACCTAAAGTCGAACCGACTATGCTTATGCAAGCGGCCAAAGGAAAGCGTCCAGTGGCTAAAGGCGAGTTTTCTCGCATGAGTGGCGAGGAAGCGTAACGAGTGAAGATCTTATCCAAGGTGAATGTGAGATCGAGGGTAAATCCTTATCCGTTCTTTTTGATTCGTGCAACCCATTCCTTTATTTCTTCCGATTGTGTGAACCATTTGAACTTGATTGTGGATCGCTTTACCGCTTAAATTAGTAGTTACAACCCCACCGCTAAAACCTTAGTCACAAACACCGCATGTCTTAATTGTGTAGTGGTTATTGAGTAGAAAGTTTGTGGTCAATTTGGTTTGTTTGCCTCTTAAGGGCTTAGATGTCATCCTCGGGATGGATTGGTTGTCACACCACCATGTCCTTTTGGACTGCGGTCCGTAAACCGTAATTTTTCCGGACCTTGAGTCTCCAATTATCTTTCTCACGAACGTATTGGAGTTTCTTTGAAAGAAGGAACTAGGGAATACATCTATTTGGCTAGTTCTAAGTTTTCCCAGATCGACGTGAAGAATGTTCCAGGTGGTGTGTGACTTTAAGGACGCTTTTTCCCAAGACGTGCCAGGGTTACCACCAAGACGAGAGGTCGAGTTCTCCATCGACCGATTCCAGGGACAGACCGATTTCCAAAGCGCCATACAGATGTCTCTGCCGAGATGAAAGAGTCAAGTCCCAGATCGAACACTTGGAGTCGAAGCAATTCATACGACCGAGCGTGTCACCGTGGGGAGCTCCGGTGTTGTTGGTTAAGAAGAAGGATGGACGATCAAGGCGTGCGTAGATTATCGCGAGCTCAACAAGGTTACCGTGTGAAGAACCGCTATCCGTTACCACGTATTGACGACTTGATGGATCAACCGTGGAGCGGCGATCTTTTCCAAGATAGACTTGAAGTCGGGCTACCATCGATTCGCGTGAAGGAGGAAGATGTCGCCAAAACAGCTTTCAGGACTAGATACGGTCACTACGAGTACTTGGTGATGCTTTGTTTGGAGTGACGACGCGCCACCGTGTGTTTATGGATTACATGAATAGGATTTTCCATTCGCTTTTGGATCGATTCGTTGTAGTGTTTATCGACGACATATTGATTTACTCGAGGAACCGAGAAGAGCACGCAGAACACTTATGTCGAGTAATCGCAGATATTACGAGATAAGAAACTCTATGCCAACCTCGTCAAGTGTGAATTTTGGCTTGAAGAGGTGAATTTTCTTGGTCACGTGATTTCCAAAGAAGGAATAGTTGTGGATCCAACTAAGATTGAGGCGGTGTTAGCGTGGGAACAAATGAAGACGATTCTGAGATCGGGAGTTTTGTCGGCAGCAGATATTACCGAAGATTCATTGAAGGTTTCTCGAAGATTGTCGCGCCTCTTACACGATCGACGAGGAAGGATCAACCTTTGCCTGGACCGAGGAGTGCGGCCGGTTTTCCAACGATCAAGGAGCTTTTGACAGCGCTGTCTGATTTTGCCTCAACCGAAGAGCCTTTCGAGGTGTATTGTGATGCGTCCACACCAGGGATTGGGATGCGTCTTTGATGCAACATCGGAAGGTGGTCGCAGATGCTTCAAGACACCTTAAGATTCACGAGAGGAACTACCCTACTCACGACTTGGAGCCGGGCAGCAGAGTTTTTGGCGCCAAGATATGGAGGCACTACCTTTATGGGAGCACTTCATCGCTTTCACGATCACAAGAGCTTGAAGTACTGCTCGACCGTAAAGATCTCAACATGCGTCAGCGAAGATGGACAGAATTTCTCAAGGACTACGACTTTACGTTGGAATACCATCCCGGTAAGGCTAACATAGTAGCAGATGCGTTGAGCAGGAAGAGCGTTTTAACCTCGGCAATGATGATTAAGGAGTTGGAGATGCTCGAGAAGTTCCGAGACTTGAAGTTGAGTGTCGAAGTTTCACCGGGGAAGCTGAGATTTGGTATGCTTACCATTTCTAACAGATTGTTGGACGAGATCCGAGACCAGCAAGTTCATGACGAGCTTCGCAAGAGAAGATCTCGATTGATAGCGCAAGGAAGGCGTTGAATTTCACGCCGGAGCGGACGACATCATGAGGTGTAATGGCCGAGTGTGCATACTAACGATCCGAGCCGAGGAAGTTGATTCTCGACGAAGCGCATAAGAGCAACTTTAGTATTCATCCAGGAGTTACGAAGATGTATCAAGACTTGAAGAAGCATTTTTGGTGGTCCTGAATGAAGAAGCAAGTGGCCGAGCACGTAGCCGTGTTTGACGTGTCGAAGCGAAGGTGGAGCACCAACGACCGCGGAATGCTACAATCGCTGACGCATCAAAGATGGAAATGGGATAGTATTTCCATGGATTTCGTTGTAGGTTTGCGAAAACGCAGAAGAAGAATGATTCGATTTGGGTGATCGTCGACCGATTGACCAAATCGCCATTTCTTACCAAAGGAGGTCGACATACAACGTGGAAAGGCCGACCGAGATCTACATCGCGAGATAGTACGACTTCATGGAATACCCTCTTCGATCGTGTCGACCGAGATCCAAGTTCACATCTCATTTTTGGAGGGAATTGCAAGGAGCGATGGGAACCGAAGCTCAGCTTAGCTCGGCATATCATCCATGCATCGACGGTCGACCGAGAGAACGATCCAATCACTTGAAGATTTGTTGCGAGCCAGACGTTAGATCACCGAGGAAGTTGGGACGACGCCTTACCATTGGTGGAGTTCACCTACAATAACAGCTTCCATGCGAGTATTGGAATGGCACCTTTGAAGCTACCAGTATGGATCGGAAATGTCGACGCCTCTTTGTTGGTACCAGGACGGCGAGCGAATCGTCAGAGGACCAGATATGATCCAAACAGACTCACCGAGAAGATCCGCTTGATCGAGATCGGATGCGAACATCTCAAAGTCGATGTAAGAGTTATGCACCAACGACGCCGACCACCGAGTTCGAGGAAGGAGAACATGTATTTCTTAGAGTCACCCCCACTCATCGGAGTTGGTCGAGCGATCAAATCCAAGAAACTTACCCCTAAATTTATTGGACCTTACCGATTCTTCGTCAGATTGGTCCAGCTGGCATATCGATTGCCTTGCCACCATTCTTGTCGAACATTCACGACGCCTTCCACGCCTCACAATTGCGGAAGTATGTTTCCGACCCTCTCATGTCATCGAACCGGATGTGATTCAACTCGAAGGACGACCTATCTTTGAAGCGCCACCAAAGAAGGATCGTTGATTGGAAAGCCAAACGATTCGCGTGAACAAAAAGATTCAACTTGTCAAAGTTGTGTGGGATCGAAGACGGAGATGCGACTTGGGAGCTGGAGGAGAAGATGAAGACTCAAGACTCGAACTTTTCCGAGGTAAGAATCTTATTTGCAATTTCGAGGACGAAATTTTTTTTAGAGGGAGAGATTGTAACACCTGAGGACGAGATCGACATCGTATTAGGACGACGTATCGAGACCTCGACCAAGACCTTGTGTCGAGATCCCGTGCCAAGATCATTTACCGAGGTCATTTGCCGAGCTGAGGAGACCGCGTGCACTAGCTGCTGAGCTGAGGAGGTCGGGTGTCGAGTTGATGAAGTCGCGTACCGAGCTGATGAGGACGCATGTCGAGCTGAGGAGGCCGCGTTCACGAACTCGTGTTAGAACCTTGTGCGCTTGCACGAGCACCCTAGTCGACATCGTGTCGAGATGACACCTCGTATTCTTTCGAACGTTATTCAGCGCTATTATTATATTGTTTGTAATAATTATTTTGTCGGCTTGCCGTTCTCGTCGTGTGTCTAGACCGTTGACCGACAGAGTAGAGAGTAATTATGAGAGGAACGATTAGACGGGTAGATGATTGATGGGATTGGCATCTTATAGCTGAAGTTACGATTATACCCTTCTCTCACCAGCTGTATTCACGATCAGTTTTCCCTCAAACACTCATTTCTCTTTTCTTCTTTCTTCTTCCTTCCTTCTCGCCTCGAAGTTTCGTTGTTTTCTCAGAACTTCCATCGATTTAAACCGTGAGTTCCATCGAGATTCTGCACAAATTTTCTTCATCAATCTTGTTCATCATCATCTTCTCGACCCATATCTCGCCTGTTCGACCATCACCATTGAGGTATGAAGAACATATTTTTCTTTTCCTCTGTGCTACTGTTTAGCGCTATTTCTTCTTCCATTTTTAGCCGCTTTATGCTTCCAAATCATGTCAAACTAATGGGTTTTCTTCTTCACGATATTACCTATCTTTCTAACCGATTAATTGGGCTTGTAAAACAAATTTTCTTCCTCTCGCTTTTTCTCGCACCCAGCGCCGTAAACCCCTATTTTTGGTTTGTTTCGATTTCTTGTTTTTCGTTTGTTGCTTCGGTTATTGTTGTTGTCGATCTATCTGTTGAAGCATCGATAACCTTTTTCATGAACTTTTGATCGAAATCCCTAACTTTGTGTTAGAGGAAAATATATTTCAAGTTCTTGAGTTTTATATTTTCCGGGTTGTGGTTAAGTTTGGGATGAGAGCTAAGTGTATTAGAACCCATAGATCGAAATGAGTTGTGTTTATTTTAGGAAGTCCGATTCAGAGATCGTGTGATTTCAATCGAGGTGTACGGAGAGCGAATCCAAGGATGTGGAAGCAGTGGGATCCAGATCGAGAATATGCGTGTCGAGGTCGATCGAGAAGCGTCACGTGTCGAGGTCGATTGAGGACGTGCGACGTAGAAGTCGTTGTCGAGCTCATTTGAAGACAAATGTGTCGAGGTCGTTGTCGAGCAAAGCATTAACTTGGAGTTCTGGTAAGTGGCGCTTTCACATTAATACTTTCGTAGTATGCTAGCGTAAGGGCAACTCCTAGATATCTCTAAGACTTTATTTTTATTGTTATATTTATGTATGGACTCCTTGATTGGTGTCGAGATTGGAATGTTGTAATATGATTGAGTTTTGCATGTATTTGATATGTGATTGAATATATGTTGTGAATGGTGTATTGCTGTCGAATTGCGTTTCTTCATGTAGAATGTTTTATTGCTTAAATGTCGAATTGTGTTTTCTTCATGTTAATCATGCTCTCTTTATTTGATATGTGATCAAGTAAGTTGTGTTACTCTTTGACATGCGGCGAGCTAATCATCGAGTGAGAGAGCTAGGGAGTCGTATGACTTTTTGAGCCGGACCCAGATAACTGAGGGTGCTAGGTCCCCTTTTTGTTTATGGTGGATTGGCTAGGCGTCGCATTATCAGTTTGGGGTTGGACCTGCTGATTAATGCATGGTATCGGTTTGGGGTTGGACCTGCCGTTTACCTATTACGTCGATTTGGGGATGGACTCTTGGCGATATTAGGAATAAGAGTTGTGTCGAGTCTAGAGTGAGATGGTCGAGTCACGTGTGGTGATTGAGATATATTATTGCCGTTTGCTTATATCCTTTATGTCGAGCTTATCTTGAATTGTTGAGAAGTTGACCTTTCCGTGGTGCCTTCAATCCATGACGGTTACCCAGCGATGTCGAGGGCGCAGGAACTTCGACAAGAGATGATGCCGAGGAGGAGCTCGACGAGGACCCGAGTGACGACTGCACTTGTCGTGGATTGATTGTTTGTTCGACGTATTTCTTTTGATGACTGTACCTTGTTTTCTTTTGGAGTAGTATGTCGTGACCAGTTTGGGCAATGTTGTTTTGTTGCTACAGGGTAGACTGGTGGTGTTACTTTTGGAGCGACCCTGCGTGGGAGTCTGGAAGTACCCCAGGTATGATTGATCTTTGAAGTCGTCATACCTTAGGTGTATTTTCTTTGTACATTGTTACCCTGTATTTTGTATACATTATTATTTCGAGTGATATATATATATATGAATGTTATGCATGTATGTTTTATTAGAATTTAAGTCTTTTGTCTTAGTTAAACCATGTTTCGAAAAGCTGTAATTACTCTGATGTGCACGAGTTGGTTTTAAAAAAAAAAAAATATATCGTATTTTTAAAAGGCACAAGAGTTTTGTTTTTAAAAACACATCTCATATAGGTTTATGTTGAGCTTAGTGTGTTGAGCTCGGTAACTCGAGCTCGGTATATTGAGCTCGGTAGCGGTCCGGAAACGGGTCGTTACAGTTCCTGAACTTGTCGATCCACCAATGTGTCAACTCTGGGTGTGGATAACACAAATTTGGCACTGACTATAGCGAGTCAAGTATGCCAATTTGGTCATGACAGGTTGGATAAGGATTGGCCTCTGAGCCCTTTCAATTTTCTTTAGACAACAATTTCAAGTCTGCTAAAGACAACCTTTCAAATGCTACTTTGTTTCCACCATCACAATTCTTGGTTCGACACTCATAAACCAACAAGAAGCCATCTTCGACAGAGTAGAGAAAATTGAATTTTCAACACTAACAGCATGTGACTGCCTCATTGATCCCTTTAAATTATAATTACATATAATCGAAACAAAACTATTTAATTCTGTATGATAAACTACTTCATTGATTCCTTTAAATTTTCATTGGATATGTCAATCATTATATATTTGACTCTAAGATTTATAAAATTATATCAAGAATATAAAATTATATCAAGAACTACGTGCGGTAAGTTATCAATTATAGTCACATCAACGGGTCTGTTACTAGTTGTATAATAAAGGATGTTCCGTTTGGGCTTATTTTAAGGCCCATTACCAAACCCTAAGCCTCATCCCTTCTACTACTTCTTCTCAGAAACCCTAAGCACAGCAACTTGCAGCCACGGCCACGAACGGCGGAACTCAGGGTGGCGGCGATGCTTGTTCGATTCCTGCTTTTCTTTTGTTCTTCCTGCGTGTTCTTCCTTCTTCCAGGTAACTATGCTCCATCCTCTCCCCCATCTCCACCCTCTCCTTCATCTTCTCCTTCATCTCCATCTCCTCCTTCATCACCATCTCCTTCATCTACGTCGCACCCAAAATCCGAGTTTTAAAGGAAACCGGGTCGCGAAGCCGACCCAAAAACACAAAAAACAGAGATTTTGGATGCATCTGTTTTATTTATCATGTATCATTTTTCTTGCAGTCTGAAATTTTCAAAGCTCGTGAGAAAACAAGGCTATTGGTTGCTGATAAAAAGGGGTCGCTATATTCGAGATGTGGTAGAACAGACAAAGGGGTTTCCTCTATTGGACAAGTAAGTTGATGCAAGGGGAAAGGAAAAGAAAGAGAATTCTTTCTAATCTATTAGCAATGACTGACACATAACATTATTATAAACACTGATATGACAAATTGATCTTTACCATTTTAGTAAATTAGACTGCCATTAACAATTATTGTGCTGCTGAAGACGCATGACGAATGGCAATGCTGCCAAAGCAAGATTAGGTACTTCTGCAGAGTGCCTCAATGGAGAGGACTGGAGAGGAAATCTCTAAACAAGTTAGTGTATGTTTGGTTTACAGTTGAAAAACTGCAAACATACGTTTAGACTCAGCTATCCTGTATTATACTGTGCTTGTTTTTACTCATATGAGCAAACTGGTGCAATTAAGATGATTTCTCTGTGGGGTTGGGCATTATAGATAATGTGTTGTGACTTGTGAGCCATGCCATGCTTCATGCTTGTTTTAACAGTTTCCCATTTTTTGTTTTTGTTCAAGATGTAAATATTGAGATTGAATATATAATTTTGATTTTGTGGCTTTTTTTATTTTTATATCCTTTTTTTACTATTGCATTTTAATTTGGGGAGGTGGTAATTAGGTGGATAAAAAAGGGATATAAAAATAAAAAAGCCTGATTTTGTTGATCGTTCTATTAAGTATTAATTAATTATTTAATTAATAACTTGATACATAGTCCCTTCTTGTTTAAATTAATGGTATTGTGATATTATCTGGTGATTTCTGTCACAGTAACAGTAATTTAACACGCAGAAGACAAATTTGAGGATTATGAAAATGTAGAGCTAGAAGATGAGCTCCTTAATCTTTTTGCCAATAAGCCTGAAGTTGTCTGCTATATGGTTTTCAACCTTCTGGATAGATGCACATTGCTCAGTTTTATTTCATTCAAATAATTCTTAATATTAGCAGTCATGAATATGTTTGCAGTTCCAAATGATTTTTGTTTTTTTATAACCTGTTTGGTTAAGCCTTTTCTCAACGCAAACAACCATTTTTTATCATTCCAATGCAAGTTTGACCAAAGCTTGTGAGGAGCAATTTTGGTTAAAATCAACTCTAGGTGGTTAAAAAGCTTAGACAAACCGAAAACATAAGTATCAAGTTTAGATAGAGGGTGAATAGTTGATTACTTGATTTCCATGGTGAAGGGGAATCTTTTGAAGGTGATGTGTGGATTACGTTGTTTTTACCTGTATAGATGGTGTCATGAAAACTATCAATGTGAACAATCTAACATCACTTTTCACTTGACCACATTTCAGTTCAGTGAACCTACAACAAGCAAGAAAGCGGTTTCAGTTATTTAACCTGTAAAATAGTTCATTTTTTTAAGGTTTTGTTTGGTTTCACGGTGCAGTTCAGTTCGTTGGTATTTTTGAACAACCCTACTATTATCGACATATTCGAAATTTGGTTGCTTCAATTTTTTTGACAATATTGTGTATGGAATATATATAGAGCTTCACAGTTCATCTCTGTATTTGTAGGAACTTGGTACGAACATGCACTTGGGTTCTGTTACCGCATCTGGTGGAAACGAGAATGAGCCTTCCAAGAGGCAAAAATTCAGTGAGGGTCAAGATATGATAAGCAACCTACCTGACTTTATTATTGGCCACATTCTTTCTTTTCTTCGTACTAAAGATGCAGTTCGTACTAGTGCTTTATCACAGAGATGGAGGCATATGTGGACATTTGTCACAAAGCTAAGTTTTTATGACAGAGAGGATTATTCACCTTTCTATCAGATAAGAAAAACTTGCTTTATGAACTATGTATGTACGGCGCTACTTCATCTGAATAGTGCAAGCATCCAAGAATTTCATCTTAATATTTCTGAAAAGTATGATCCCTTCCTTATTAATGAGTCGATATCTGCTGTTTTAAATAGGAGGGTAAAAAATATTTATGTCCGTTCGCGTCAAGAATGTTACCTTTCCTCTTATCCCCTTTTCAAATGCCAGTCCTTGGAGAAATTAGTGCTGAATATGACTTGTTGTATTATCCCAGTAACCACCTTTGTTTGTTTTTCATCCCTCACAGTCCTGAGCTTGACTGGAGTCACATTTACTTGTTACTCTTCTAATGAATCGAAAGAGTTAACACTTAATTTCCCAGTTCTTAGAAAGTATAAATCACGTTGTTGCACTTGGTCAGGTGTAAAGAGTGTCACTATAGAAGCGCTTCTACTTGAAGTGGTTTCAATAAGATGTTATTTTACACAATCTGTTGAGTCATGTGCTGAAATTAAGATTCGTGCTTCGCGTCTTACGAAATATTATTATCATGGTGCTATATTATCAGAGACCATTTTGCTAGATGCACACACTGCTTCTGCTGAAATTGTTCTATGCAATTCAAAGGTGAAGAGTGTGCAAGAAATAGGGATTTTTGTTCGCAAGCTTTTCAGTATTAATGCAGAATGTCTCCAGCTGCATGTTTGTCAGGTATGTTTTCTTGCTTCACCCTTTGTTTTATGTTAATGTTGGCAAGAAAATTTTTACCTTGTCGTATCAAAGTCGATAACTAAATTAGTAATGAGTGAGAAAAAATACAAGGGTTAGGAAACTTTTCATTAGTTGTTACACATGCGATCGACAAAGGTCTCTGATGTTAGAAGCACTTTAGCATATAATATGGTTATGAGCATGCGTTTGATCCTTCAATAGCGGAAAATTATTTGATTCTTCATTTCATTTACATTTTGTGTTTGCTTCCGCGTTCATATCACGTCCTGAGACTTTAGAACGCTCTTGGAGCTTCAATTTAAACACGCGGTACACTCCATTTCACTGCGGAAACAAACAGTGGCTTTATCTTATGGACAGTGTCTCGATATATTATTGTCCTAACACGAACAGTTTTTGCCCTTTATCGTCCAGGATCTTGTACGAGTTGAACATTATTTAGCTGATATTCCTGCACTTGGAATGTTGCGTCATCTGCAGCTAAACTTGGTTACTGGTGAAGTTTTGTTGGGCTTACTTTTCAAATCACCGTGTCTGGAGACTCTAGTTTTAAAGGTACATCGTGATTGATAATCTTTAAATTTTACAGAATGTGTTCAAGATAAGGTCTTTTGGTTTAACAAAATTTTTTTTTTAATTATTTATTTTCATTTTTTACTTTATAAAAAATATCATTTCACTTTGTAATTTAAAAAAAAAAAATTGTACATTGATATTATATTCTCTGTTTTTTCTATTAATATTTAGAAGTTCAAAAAAAAGTGATAACAAGATATCTTTCTATTTTAATTATTTCTAGTAAAAATATATAAAATAGTAAAAATTTGTTGGTATTTTTGTAATGTAAAATAAAAACATAATATTTGTTTGAGCTTTTACATTGTCCTGTTTGGACCTTGTCATGCAATATAAACATGTATTCTTTTGGCTGATCACCAGGAGCTAAGTTTTGATGAAGAACCGCTGAATTTTGCAATTTTACCTCAGTGTTTTGTATCTAATCTTAAAGTGGTAAAATTTGAAGCATTTGCTGGCGATGAGCATGAGTTTGGTTTCGCTAAATTTGTGATGGAAAATGCTCGGGTATTGGAGAGGATTAGTTTCTCATGTCAGAAGCTGTGTGGCTCGAAATTGGAAAATGTTAAAGAGAAAATATTTTTAGTTAAGAGAAGTTTTAGCATGGTGATTATAGAATTTTCATCCTATTAGGTTAGCTGCGCTTTTTTTTGTTTGTTTGATAACAGGTTACCTGTGCTTTTTAAGTGTGTCAAGAATACAATGTTCGTGTTTATCATTAAACAATGTTGTTTGGTGAATGTATTTCTCAAAACAATTATTATTATTGCATATTGGGTTACAGTACGATTACATGTTATTTTCAAAACAATTAGGCCATTATTAAATGTACCCCCCACCTGGTAGGTATACCCCCCAATTTGTGAATTTTCCAAAATACCCCCGAAAAAAGAAGCATTTTTTTTTAATTCTGAACATTATACCGGAAATTGCAATTTCCGGTATACAAATTGTATACCGGAAATTGCAATTTCCGGTATACAAATTTAAATCACAATGTTCTCGGAAATTGCAATTTTCGGTATACAATTTCCGGTATACAAATTGTATACCGAAAATTGTAATTTCCGGTATACAAATTTTAATCACAATGTTCCCGAAAATTGCAATTTCCGGTATACAAGGGAATGACGACCTCATCCATCAACTCGGCCTACATATCGAGCTCACCTTGCAAGTGACCCCGAAGTCAATCTGCACCGAGGTGCATTCTACATCACCAAGCAAGGGCAGGCATATGTAGTTCGAGTTCTACATCACCCCGAAGTCACGAGTTCTACATCACCAATCTAGTTCGAAACACTGAGCTCGACAAGCTCACCCCTTGCAGAGGTTTTTGATGTCGCCTGGATCTCGACATCTCTTGACCTCGAGCAAACACTGAGC
Source organism: Calophaca sinica (assembly GCA_037113605.1). Classification (NCBI taxonomy): domain Eukaryota; kingdom Viridiplantae; phylum Streptophyta; class Magnoliopsida; order Fabales; family Fabaceae; genus Calophaca; species Calophaca sinica. The sequence continues at coordinate 14,456,381 of CM073736.1, forward strand.
TCGACAAGCAGAGGTTGATCTCGCCCGGATCTCGACATCTCTAGTTCGAAACACTGAGCTCGACAAGCAGAGGTTGAGCTCGACAAACATGTCGAGATCAGTGTTTGCTCGAGGTCAAGAGATGTCGAGATCCGGGCGACATCAACAACCTCTGCTTGTCGAGCTCAGTGTTTGCTCGAGGTCAAGAGATGTCGAGATCCGGGCGACAACAACAACCTCTGCAGGTGGTGAGCTTGTCGAGCTCAGTGTTTTGAACTAGAGATGTCGAGATCCGGGCGACATCAACAACCTCTGCTTGTCGAGCTCAGTGTTTCGAACTAGATTGGTGATGTAGAACTCGTGACTTCGGGGTGATGTAGAACTCGAACTACATATGCCTACCCTTGCTTGGTGATGTAGAATGCACCTCGGTGCAGATTGACTTCGGGGTCACTTGCAAGGTGAGCTCGATATGTAGGCCGAGTTGATGGATGAGGTCGTCATTCCCTTGTATACCGGAAATTGCAATTTTCGGGAACATTGTGATTAAAATTTGTATACCGGAAATTGTAATTTTCGGTATACAAATTATATACCGGAAATTGCAATTTTCGGGAACATTGTGATTAAAATTTGTATACCGGAAATTGTAATTTCCGGTATACAAATTGTATACCGGAAATTGCAATTTTCGGGAACATTGTGATTTAAATTTGTATACTGGAAATTGCAATTTCCGGTATACAATTTGTATACCGGAAATTGCAATTTCCGGTAAAATGTTCAAAATTAAAAGAAAATGCTTTTTTTTCGGGGGTATTTTGGAAAATTCACAAATTGGGGGGGTGTACCTACCAGGTGGGGGGTGCATTTAATAATGGCCAACAATTATTGCATAAACACTACAAGAAGCCCAAATCACTTTTCATGATAACCCATAGCAGCATGCACCCCTAATGCTTGTTTTAATTTAATTACTGAATCTATTAATTATCGCACACATAATGCTGCTCATATGCGAAAAGTAACCTCTAATCAAATATCCCCTTGTTCCCTCAAATACATTCTTTCCTATTACAAGCGGCCTCTTTTTCATTTAGACAGTGGTTTTAACACCTCACTTTGAATGTCAGCCCTTATAGCATCTGTAATGGGGTAATTTAAGCAACCTATTTTGGTTTCTGAACTCTCTTTTTGTGGATATGTCACGTAGGGTTTAAGCAATCATAAGTAAATAAGTTTTTATTACAATAGTGATTACGTAACTTTTTTTATTTATTATTATGTTAGGTCTCACAATTGACGCCGCAATTTTTTTAGGTCCCACAATTTTTTTATGTTGGGTCATACAATCTTCAACATGAATTGGTTTTTCATTTGTAAGCAATAGGTCTATGTGATTGCTTATGTAAGCAACATTCCTTAATATTAAGCAGCATCTAATGACATCTAGATTGTCTCTAATGCAGAAGAAAAATAAGCAAAGGTTGCATATCATAAGTAACCTATTAAGGAATCTGCATTAAAGATGCTCTTGCTGTAGTAAGATTTATTCTAAGTTAAATAAACAACAGGAATTTGATTTGTTGATGTTATGCCAGCATTTTTTTTAGTGTACTGGACAGCAGGGGGTGGTGGAATTTTACTTAAATTTAGATAAATTATGTGAAGTTAAAGCACATGCTTGGGCTGTTGCTTTGGGAATGTGACCCCCCGGTATAAATTATAGAGCGCTATAAATACATGATATGAGAAAAAAATATTTATCCTATCTTAAGAGGTTAAGTGTAATACTCTGATTTTGGAGCGCTGCTAAACTAATATTTTTAAAAGGCGACATACTCTGCTTGTACGTTTTTCTAAAAATATGGTTCTATTTTTTTTTAACTTCTTTAAAGAGCTGTTAGAGTATCAAAGTGATTTTTAGAAACATGACGGCAGCCATCTAAGGACACCAAAATAAAACCATGGAATCATACTCATAATTTATTCAAGCATTACACATATTACAATTCAAGTCTCAAAAATGAAGATACATTGATTACAACATTAAAAGCAAGTATTTGACACCCTATAGCTGGTCGGAGCATTACAACGCTTACTAGTTCTCTAGTAAGTTGCAAACAAAATACAAGTAGAAGCCGGACATGCTACCCTCGACTACGCTTGTCAGCAACCTCAAACTCTCTGCAGCCTTCATGATCTGGGTTACCATCAACAATTGAAGGAACCACAGGCAATGGTCAACTTCTTAAAATAAACCAAATAACACAAAAGTAGCAAATACACCAGTCTATCTTTATACAGACATCACGTACATGAAACCACATACTCTAGCGCATATAAGCAATCATGTCAACAACATTCAAAAATAAGGATGCACCCATATCCTATTGACTCAACTATATGCCAGTGCAGTTTTAATTCCGGAATCCATACGCCACGGTCAAGCCGTTCTGTACGTACCAGAGACGACCTTTTTCCATGCGATGGTAAAATTTAACGACATTCCTGAATTCCTTTGGCCATGGGCATTTCCACTACCCAGGATAGACAAGACGATGTTACCACAAGACATGACGCAACGATGCCTTTAACCACCCCTAAATGAATATATCACCACATTTGATATTTCAGTCACGGCATAATCAATAACATCAATTATCCAATAAAAATCCACAACATATATCTCAATCACAATTTAAGCATATACGCTCCACAATACATTTCGATTCAACAACACATATCAATCCATCAATGCATAACAAACCAATAATACCACATCACGACAATCAACAACATCAATCACAGTTCATCCCTTTGCAACTCAGTGGAGTTAGCAAGAAGGTAGTCAAACAAGTTTGGGGGGTTGGGGCAGTCGCCAACCACTTTTGCCAAGTTCACGAACAATTCAATATAAAGCTTAAACAAGTAAAAATCAAAGGGGTACAAGACCCTCACTTCGAACCCTGAGGTTCTCAGACTTCTTCGCTTTACGAATTAGAATTCTTAAATCCTATACATGTCTAAGAGTTGCCTTTACCGAGTAACCCGCTCATGTGTCTGAGCACATCGCAACTCGCTCAGCACGAACAATTCTTAGGGATCCTATCAACACAACAAGGCTTAGTACAATTCTAGGCCATTCAAAATGATTCCCTAGGCTTAGACTCAATTCTAACTCTTAGGTTTCAAACCATAAAATCTTTTTAACAGGATACACACACTTGAAAGATAAGTAACTTGAAATTAAAAGATTTTAAAGACTAAAGCTTACTTGAAAGAATACACAAAGTTGGAAAACAGGGTTTAAACTCTAAAACTCACTTTCTTCAAAACTTGAAACCTTAAACAACACTAAGAGTAAATACTTTTCATCCCAAACTCAATTAAAATCCTTAGTTAGGCTCCACTTGGCTTTAGGATTACAAAATCCTAATTTGCCTTAAGTGTTTCATTGCCGTAAACAATCAAAACAACTTCCAATTAAAACAAACTATTTCCAAAACTTTTTAAACTTATTCAATAACACAAATGCACTTAATTTAGTTGAAATAACAAAAAGCCTATTCCTTCTCCACATTCATAGAGCTTGCGGCCACACCCCTAGTTGTTAGAGAAAAATTGCAAACTTTCTAATTCAACAAAACAACATTATTCTAACACCTAATTTATTTCCAAAACTTTCAATTTTTCCAAAACAAATCATTATCCAAGTTAAATACCCAAATCATGGCTTTCCAAGAGCTCAAGGGTTTCTCAAGTTTTTCACAATTCCTTTGATCAAATCACAAATTGACAATAACCACAACAATAACAATTTTTAAGGAACCATAACCACAAATCAATTGCAAGATTCACTTGAGGAATCACATACCCCTTTCCCTTAGGCCATTCAACCTAGGGTTTGTAAAAATTGGGAAAATAGTGTTCATCTTCTTCATGATCATCATCAAGCTATAACTAAAGCATTAAACAATAAATTTAAGCAAAGAAATCAACCTCTACTCCTAATTTAAGGCCACAGTTCAGCTAGGGAAATTGGGAAGAATATTTGGCCCAAGCTCTTACTCACTAGCTCAATATTCAAACACTAATTTGAAGGAAAATCAAAGGAAATATGGGGGTATTTAGAAGGGAGCTCACGGTCAGAACATGAAGAAGGGAGAAAAAAGCCTTTGCTCTCTTCTCTCCATCATCCACTCTTAAGAATAAAGGGAAGAAGAACATACATGATGATGGCTGAACAAGGGGTGCTTTGGCTAGACAATTAGAGGAAGAAAAAAGAGAAATCTTGTCTCAAACCTTACTCAAATGTCTAGGGATTTCAGCCCCAAAATTTGAGAAAGAAAATATGAAGATGATGGGGTATTTTAAGTAGGGGAGGCCACGGCTGGAAGTAGAGAAAGGAAGGAAGTGGATTTAGCCTAATCTCTCTTTATCTCACATAAATATTTGGCTAAATAGCACTTTTGGTCTCTTAACTTTATTTTAGTTTTCGTTTTGGTCTCTTAACTATTATATTTTTCATTTTAGTCCCTTAATTTATAAAAATACGACACTTTTGTCCCTTCTGTCTGTAATTCCTTTATTTTGTGTGTATAGGTTATTGAAACTCTTTTTTTTTTTTGCTCCATTATTTTTTATCATGTTACTTCATTAATAAGAACTCTGATAGGAGCATGATTTTGACTTTATTATTTAAAAAGATTACAGACGGAAGGAACGAATTTAATATAATTTTCATAACTTAAGGGACCAAAACGAAAACTAAAATAAAATTAAGGGACGTAAATGAGAAAAAAATAGTTAGGAGACTAAAGTATTGTATTTTTGTAATTTAAAGGACCAAACTGAAAAATATAATAGCTAAGGGACCAAAACAAAAACTAAAATAAAGTTAAGGAACCAAAAATACAATTTAACCTAAATATTTGGAGAAGGGATGAAAAGATGGAGGAGCAGGAAAAGGGCTCTCGGCCTGAGCTTCAAAAAGAAAGGGAATGTGCTTTGCTTTTCTTGGCTTCCTTTTACTTACCCACACTAAAATAATAAAACAGAAGGAATGAAAGTAAAATGATGTATGGGAGGATATGGGCTACGGCCTGATTGAAAAGGAAAAGGGTGAGAAAAATAAAAAATGGAATTGAGAGAGAAGAGCTACGCTGGACAAGGAAAAGGGCAGGAAATGAAAGTACTTGCTTTCCCATTCTTACTTCACCAACACACAAAAAGCCAAATAAATAAATGAAAGAAAGGCAGGGAAAAAAAAAAGAGAGTGAAGTCTCGCCTGGTCCATCTAAAAAGGAGGGGTTAAAAATTATTTAGTCATATTGAATAGGCTTAGCTCGCCTAGATTAGGAAATAATTAGGAAATAAGATAAGATCAAAGTGGATACTTGTTTTAAAATAATAAAAGAATGGCACCTCTCATCACATAACTTGGAGACCAAGAAAATTAAATGAATGGATAAGAATAAGGGAGGAGTCACGCCTGATCCTAAAGATTAGGGAAGAAAATTAAATGATTAAAATAAGCCTAAGACTTGGTTAGGAATGAGGTAAGAAAAAAGTAGTTAACTTCTAAAAGTGTGACACCTAATCACTAAAAGCAAGATCTAATCTAATCAATAAATCTAAATATCTAATCCCTCTCCCTCGTGATTACCTCCTAATCCTAGAGTCTTAAGTGTTCTAAAAAAAAATACGGCGTTGAGTAATCGCGTTACCGATTAATTTTTTCGCCGATTAAATCGTGAAAATTAATTTACTGAGAAATTAATTTACCGTGTGATAATAATTTATCATAAATAATAAAAATAATTGAAAACACTCAATCATAGTCACAACCAGTCACAATTCGATTTTTATCGAAATCGGGATTCGTTTAAAATTTTATTCGCGGATAAAAACTATCCGATGATTCAAAACACGGCAAACACGGCAAAACTTCGTTAGAATATTTCGACAATTTTTGAACCATGAATTAATATAAAATATTAATTCTTAAATTTAATTTTATCTTGATTTAATTCAATCACTTTCTTAATTAACAAAAATACGCGCTACCGCGTCAAACAGAAAACTTATAATAAGTATAATTGATGAATTCACCTTAAAAGCAGCATACGTCTACGCTATCTAATAATTTGAATTGACATCATGAATACTACTTATTTATAATAAATAAACGATTCAAAATAAGTCAAAATAATTCCTCGTACTTTCAGTAAATCATTGAGGTGATCAATCTCTATGACTTATCAAGTATTTAGGATTTTATTGCTAAAATAATATTTCTTAAAATTAGGGTGTTACATTGAGGGTTGTAAATTTAGTCGTAGATGATGGAAATGAAAATAATGTGTGTGAATTTACTTTTGATTAATCACTTGCATGTGCATGCATTAGCTCATTTACAGAATTATGGAAAATTTTATATTTATTTTTTATAAATAATAAAGAAGTGATATTTTATTTAAATTTATAAATAATTATAAATAAAAAGGAAACACAAAATTTTGCATACAAAACTATTTTTTTTTATCCAAACATAACAAAACAACTTTAATAAAGGGATTTATACTCTCAATAATGTGTCGTTCGCTCGCTTGCAAAACTAATATTATTATCAGAAACTATATATTATCTTAATATTTCTAGTACTTTAAAAATAAATATAAGATACAAAGTAAATACACCTATGAAATTAAAATATATTTCATAATAATAATAATAATAACATTATTATTATTATTATTATTATTATTAATTGTAAGAATTATTCAGAAGTATTTAAGATAATTTGAATTATTATTAACAAAATGGATCAATAATTGCTGATCATGTATAAACACTTTATGCTATAGCTAATACATTTGACGGTTAATTATGGAAGATTTTTGTGAGAACTGTTATTGGTTCTCAAATTAACGCTTTTGCTGATTTCATGAGTTTTGGTTTGGTCCTCCCATGCTTCTTGTATTCTTTTTTCGTTATTAATAAATTAAGGGAGGAGTGCTTTTTTTTCCTTCTACATATTTTTTTAAGGAAGGTTTTGTATCAGAAAGTTTTTAACGAGAATCCTTCTCCTTTTTTGCCTTAAAAAATAATACTTTTGACTGACTATTTTTGCTATTACATGCCAAGTAACCTGCCACTAATATTTGCATTCACATGAAACAATTTAGGTGGAAATTGTTATTTCACTTGGATGAATTTTATTTTGGTGGGTTCGCTTAGATGAATTTGACACATGAAATTTGGTTTGAAGTTGATTCTTGCAAACAAAATCGGAATATTTTTTTTTTCAGGCTAAAGAAGGTAAGAAGCCTCGTTAAAACCTTCTGGCGCAAAACACTCTTTAGGGAAAAAAAAAACAAGAAGCAAAAAGAGTACCCCTTCTTTATTTTATTAGAAAAAAAAAAAGAATACACATGTAAGACATGGGAGGACCAAACCAAAGCCCATGCAAAAACATTATTTGAATTTGTCGTTAGGAAGACCTACTCTATTTCTATAGAATTCTGCACTAATAAAATTAGGGATGGTAATCCACCACAGAAGACTCTGAGTAACGGCGCCATAATTAGCTAATCTATCAGCACAAGCGTTATTTTCCCTGTAAATATGAGTACACCGAAAATCCATATAAGAAACCAATGTCAAGCAGTTGAACCACCTAATTTTAAGTTGCCAAGGGACTATAATATTCGTTTCCATATAAAAAAAAGGAATTTTATAAGTCTTTAGCCAAATATACCTTTTTTAAAACATGTTTTTTTACTGGTTTTTAAAACATTACTACAATAAATCCAAACATTTTTCAAACCCAATCCAAGTTTAATGCCTTGAGAATGTAAAGTCAAGGTTGTAGATACCCTTCTTCAATCATTCCCCATTCTCTTGACAAAATCGGAAAAAACGTCTTGAAAGTCCTACTCTTCTATTAACTTTAACTAGTATGTGTACCCATGCGATGCACGAGACATATACTCTGCTATATAATTTAAATATCATTATACTTTCATATATATTATAATTTATCTAAGTTAGATAATCACGATTGCAGTAAAGTCATGTGATTATTGTTTTAATTATTATTCTATGAGAAATTCTACTAGCACCCCTCATTGGACTACCCGCACCCCCGTCAGCCTTTTCAATTCAGAAAAGACCAAAACACCCCTGCCTCGAATCAAACGAACCATCACATCCAAAGTTTGTGAATCTTACGTGAATTAAGATCACGTATTCACACCGTGAATTAAATTCACATACCATCTAAAAAATTCAAAATTTTGTATCTCCTATGAACTAAGTTCACGTACAGTAACGTGAATGTGATTCACGTATCCTACATTAATTAAGTTTATGGGTAAACTCAAGCGTTGAAGAATTTTGTACTATACGTAAATCTAGTTTACGTCATGTACATAAACTGAATCAATGTATGAAACCCATTTTTAACTAACGTTTAAAACTATTTTTGAATGACGTACGTTAATTAAATTCACGTCTACATATGTGAATTTGGTTAACGTAGTGTATGTGAACTATATTCACGTAGCCTACGTGAATTTAATTCACGTGTAGTCATATTTTGTGGATAAGTCACAGTTACTTAAACGAAACGATGCGATACGATAATAATATTATTCAACAACACTTGGACAACAACTAAATGCATAGATAAGCAAAAAACACAATCGAAATGCAGGAACAATTGAGGAGACCAACAACATCAAAAAAACCATTTGGTTGAGCCAGATCATGGTTGAGTGAAATTGATAATGTCCGATGACTCTAGTTCACGACACATAGCAATGATTTGGTCGACTGTTCTTGGTCCATGACACAGAGCAATGATCTCGTCAGGTGATCTAGCCAAGTTAACATACAACTCTATCGAACCGAGGCTTGTGTTTTCGTTGAATGACCTAAACATCCTTTGTATGTCTTTGTCATTTACAAGTGTCATCTGACCGTACCAAACACTCCTATTTTCCATGCTTGAAGGGCATCAATAAATGATGTTTGCCACCCTTTGACGTCCAGCTCTAATCTTTTGATGAATCTTTTGCCCCAGTTCTTTAAGTGTGATGTCGTGCTTTACCTTACATGATTTTGGGTCGTCACATTGAAACACAACACCGTTAAAAGCTGTTGCGATATAGCCATCATAATAAACAATGGCCATACTCGACTCCATCGAGAACTGAGTTGTTTGAGTGAGTACCATTGCTGTCAGATGGTCTGAGCTCTCAAAAGAGTTCAGGTTTGGGAATGTTAGGGTTTGTGAAAGCTAGGGTTCTATTTATAAAATAGTGGATGCGATCCTTACCGTCAAAAGTGTCGGTCGGATCTTGTCTGTTGCTTTTTCATTTCACATAATGACAAAGGGAATTGATTACTTCTGTAACACAAAATAGTTAAAGTCATAAGATATATTACATATATGTCCAAAGATGAATAAATTTTAGGACAATAATGTTAGTAATATCAGTCATCTGCAAGGTTTATATGAGGTGTCTTGGTAAGTGGAAATATTCGCAACCAATGTTGTATGCGTGGAACGCAGAGAGCCTCCCATGTGTGGGCATCTTCATAGGCACACTTTCTCCATAAGCTTGTTGGGGGAGGTATTGGCGCATTACGCTGCAAATGAACCTTCCATGATGGGGCAATTGCATATATTATTTTATTTGAACAAAACAAATAATTATAGCAACTTGTGTGATACATAAAGGTTTAGTACCTGCACAAAGTGACACTTCTTAATAACAAAAGCAATCACAATGATGGGAATACACGATGTAGATGGTCCACATCTAAGTGGAAGAAAAGTCAACGGTTGGTCTAGCGATAAACTGACTAGGACAACGTTATATGTCAAAGCAATTACATGTCACATTTCTAGAAGGGTCATCAAGTTATCATATCTTACAATATCACGAACATATAAAGAGTCAATAAGCTGGTACACCCAAGTATTACTGCCGAAATGCCTCGAATACTCACCAGCCCACTGCTGAAGTTCCATGATCAACTCATGACGGATTTCAGGCCATGATTCCTCACCTTTACCTAGCAAGGCACTAATGAAACGATACCCACAATTTTCATCAACACCGACATCCAGGACATTAGAAATAAAAGGATAGATCTCCACAAGTAACCACTCCATATAGGGGAACACCCTAGGTTGCTCAACACTAGGGATCGATTCAACACTAGGTCATTTATGACTGGGTGCAATACTAGGTCAGATAACTTTATGGACCGATGATTGAGTACCGCATGCCTTTGCTCCACTGCATCCAAAATAGTCATCTACACGTTCCCAATATGTCACGCTTTGTTGATTTTTCTTTTTTCTTTGCCTTTCGGAAGGCAGAAAATTACCTTTCCCCTTATTCGGTGAACCCTTTGTTTTTCCCTTTTCCGGAGGTGGACATAATGAGGTGGTGGCTGGGAATACTAGTTCGTGCACCCTACCCTTGAGTGCAATTTTACCAGATACATCAAGCCCATCAAATGTTTGTTCTAAGACTTCTAACTCTGGTTTTAAAGATAAAACTGAGGACTTGCTAAAACCTTCAACAAAATTTAAGCTCCTCCAAAAAATATGAACTGTATCTAAAGGAATGGCGGCAGACATCATCCTGTAAGTGGCAAGCTCATAAGCACATGGCAATCCATGTGTTGTCCTAATGATGCAATCACATAAGGACTTATCAATACTAACATACTTAACACAGTCAAATTCATCGGCAATGTGCATCAATGCACTCCTTGACACAACTCCGCGCAAATGGGCATGCAATCTGCTACTATGTCGATGTTCTTGCACAAGTACGCTTTTCTGGAACGATGCCTTTATTTCAGTGTGATGTAGTGTGACCTTGCTGGAAACATCATCCTAAACACCGCAAAGGTCACCCATGCTATCTTGCAACAACCTCTTCAGACTCTAGTGTGCAAACTCGACCCTATTAAGAAACAAGGAGGACAATAACAAAAAGTTAGTGTCTGTTGCATAACAAGACTCGACCCTGTTAAGAATCATTGCACGAGATATATCATTATACCTATTTGTGGTCGTGTTCCCTATGTGCATCACCTAGTTCGTCCATGCCTCAACAAATTTTTTTTGTGAGATTTCAACCACTGTTTGTGTACATAATCATAGAAATACGGAGAATCATGGAAAACACGTTGAAACACACCCAACCGCTCCATATACTCAACCACGTCAGAACATCTCACAAGAGCATCCCATGACTGCATGGCCTCTTCCTGTTTCTTCTTCGGGGCAACAAGAGTCTTGCACTTGGCATTCATATTTTTGCACACATGAAACAAGCACAGTAAGTTGTATGCACAGGGAAAAACAACGCTCAATGCGTTCATCAAGCCAAGGTCTTTATCAGTAATGATGACCCTGACATCACCGCTTGTAATCTGTTCTTTCAACATCGAGAATGCCCATGCAAAGTTATCAATATGCCCGTTCTACAAATATGCGAAGGCCACTGAAAATGTCAACCCAATCGTAACTCCAACAATATCAAGTAGTGGCAAGTGGTATTGGCAAGTCTTATATGTGCTAGCGATAATCAACACCAGGTGGAAGGTATTGACAAGGGTGATAGCATCTGGATGTGTCCAAAAAATGTCTATGGGTTCATTAGAACCTTCCACCAACCTATATCGATACCCATAATGATCACGGTCCATTAACTTCAGTAGTATTACCTCTATTGGATGACTGATATGCTTGTCGTGCATTGTAAATCTGCTTCATAGTAGTCATAATATCCACATTATTGTTCTTCATTGTCAATAATATGTTTCTTAGTTTAACCATATTCTTTGTCATGTCTTCTACTAAAGCCTTCTCTTCACCTGATAAACGACCAACAAAAGAATGATCAACCAGTGTTCCAGCCAACTCGTGATTGTGCAAACCACATGATACAATCAGGATCCATCCTTCACCATCATTCGTGGGTTTCCCTTTAAATCTAAAGGGACACTCACATTTTTTGCTGCCCGTACTCTTTACATGTTCAGGGTTCTTCCAAGGTCTGTACTTGCCGCTTTTTTTACAACTAACGACTAATTTTGTCTTCGTTCCTGGGCATCCTGTTGCTGTTTCAGACCTAATAGTCACCACAACTATTCCATTTCAACATTTCTAACCCATTCCAACAAATCCCTTCGACCTATAAAGTTGTAAAAAATGACAAAGTTGAAAAAATGCTCACAAAATTGTAAATTTGTTCAAAGCAAGAGTAAAAAATTAACTACATTTTGGTGGTAAATATTTTAGTACAATCCACTTGTCATTCATTATTTTCGCATTCCACACTGTCATCCCCTTCGTCAAAATTATCTTGCCCGAACTCCATTACTGCATGGAAAATATTCACAACATTTTATAATTGTATCATATGGCATTTTAAAGGTGCACATAACTGAAATCACACACATTACATAAACTGAATTCACGTATACACACGTAAATTTAAATCACGTATGTACACGTTAATTTAATTCACGTATATGCCTATTTTTTGGAATTTAGATAGCTTATGTGAATTGAAAAAACGTAGGTTACATTAATTTAATTCACGCGGGAATACGTGAAATTAATTCACGCCACGCCTGAAAAATTTTAAATTTTATACGCTACGTGAATTGAATTCACATGTGCGTACGTGAACTCAATTCACGTATGATTCATGTGACATCCTAAAATTTCAGTTGATACAACTACAATGGAAATAACTTTATTTCAATATTTCGAACGGAAGTATACCTATGTATTCAAAATATCCAACCTTAAGACCTTCTTAATTGTACAGAATATCTGACAACTGAAACTGACTCTGATTCACTGGTTGTGAACCCACAATCTTTATTTTTGTTTTGAAGTCCGATTGACACCTACCACTATCCGCCAGCGAATATATGCAAAATAAAGAACAATAATATAGGAGACTCAGAATACACTATACGCACTATTGAGTGGGAATGTAGGTATTAGAACTCATATATAAATAGGCAGCAGCCATATATAACATAACAACAAAGTAAAACAATAGTACATCAGCGAGAGTAGATCACACTTCTCTTAATAACTGATCATCACCTAGCTACCCTTTTTCATGCAACCTGCATCTACATGCCTACGTGGCCACACAGCTTACAAATGTGGCAAAAGCAACCCCACCTTAGCTACTTTGCCTGTATAAATAACAGCGACCTCGATTGGCCAGCCAGTTGTCCATCCTCATATCCCACTCATCGTACCTCTAAGAGTGTATCCCTACTCCCCGACTTTAATGATAGGACACAGGTATCGGGGCAGCAACTCAGGATCGGTACTATGGACAGTGATGCAGCAGTACCCCATCAGGATGACCAGGCTACCCAACGTCCCGACAGGATGGTAACGAGCCATCCGTCACCTGTGGACTTGTCGGACCCAGACTATCCTCAAGGACCAACGTGTCCTATACTGACTGCATCATGCCCGCACTCTGGCACCTGGCCTCGCACACACAGCCTATATGCACGACGGTGGATGACAACACATGCATATGATCATTAATTATTCAGCACCTTTACAACTCATCATCATATCTCAGCTCAGCACATGAGCTCAATATCTTTACCAGCACCACTATCATTTTTCAGCACTTATCAATTTAAAATAGCTCAGTCCTATTCCCCATACAGCAATGCTTAACATCAATATATCTTCCGACACATACAATATAATTACCAACATGCATCATATAACGGTAATCATCACCATATCAACCAGTACAACATCAATTAACAACCATCCTTAATCAACATATGAGTCCACCCTATTGTTGCTCAGGTGACCTACTACTAACATGTTATCATATCAACCACACACATACAATCATAAAACAATCATATGATATCAGCATCATATCAATCAGCATACATCATAGTTATCAATAGATTATTCATATGGTTGATAGACCTCTGACAACTGTCCTCAGCTATCACAGGCCACAACCCCTCTCCTAAGGTGCTGCTATTGTCAACTACTAGTAGGGCTAAGGTCACCTTACGCCTAATTATACATTTATTTTAATCCTACAATACCAAGTGGATAGGGTTCAGGTCTCCTTACCTAGTTAGAAGACCGTTGCAACTGCTGTCACTCTCTGTGTCCTCGCCGCTCTTGCTACTCCTACTCCTACCCTTGGACACTCCCATCTAGTCTATTAAGCCACTCCCATCCTCTCCTCTTAGATGATTATCCACTAAGAGCTTTCTGATGCACAAGCTCCTCTTTTTGAGGCAAGTGCAGAGCATAGTTGCTTCCTAGTAACCCTCTAAGCCTCACTTCTATTCTCAATCTCTAGAATTACTTACTAAGGATTTTCTGATGTGCCAGATCCTTCTCAGAGGCAAGCACAGAGCATACTACCCTTAGAAGTTCCTAAAGAGAAAAAACTCCTAAAGAGAGAAAACTAGAGAGAGAAGAGGATACAGAGCATACCTAGCTTAGAAGACTGCTATCGCTCGCGCCCCGTCGCTCTTCCTTCCCTAAGCCCCTTTTCGTACACCAATGGCTCAATTGGAGCCTTGCACGAAATGAGGGGTGATGAGCCCTATATATAGGCACAATTTGGTCCCATCGCGTCGCGATGGACCATAGGCATAACTCTGGTCACATTGCGACCATGACACGTGTCGCTCATTCATTGGTTACGGTCACCGACTTAGTCACCGCCTCACCAGTTCTAGAATTCTCTCCATCGCGTCGCGATGGAGTCCTTTGTATTCTCCATCGCGTCGAGACAGTCCTTAAATAGTGATATTCCATTTTTGCCCTTCTAGTCGTTTCTAGAGTATTCCAAGCCTTTCTGGGTCATTCTTAAGTTCGTTTTCTTCCTAATTAAAATCTTTAGCCTCCTTTTATCACTTAATTACCAATTTAATTTTTACACTTAAAATATTATTAAAGATTATCTAAAAATCAGGATATTACATTTCTACCCTCTTAAAATAATTTTCGTCCTCGAAAATTCAGCGATCGTTATATTGCTAAGATCATTATCCCGCAATACCTAATCAACCTTTCTTGACTTCCTTCGAATTTCAGTTCATCCTAATCACTATAATCTTCTTAATAGTTTACTAACCTATATTAAGGGAATTTCCTCAATAATACCTATAACTTGCAGTTACGTCAAGGTTACTCCAATCTTATCTCGTTCTTGAGTCCTCAACTTTAATCATACCTTGCTATACCAAATCTCAAACTTGATATCATACTTAAGGATAAATATCTATTGACTATATTCGAAAGTTAATTCTCCATCTTCCTCTCTTACTTTCTTTCTCCAAATCGATATAATTTTCCTAATAGCTTACCAATCTACACTAAGGGGTTTTCTCAACAATATCTATTTCTCTATCCAATTTTAATAAGGTTGCACCAAGGCTGCTAACTACATCATTCTAGTTCTATTTCTTTCTCGGGTCTTTTCAACATCTAAATCCCTTTAATATCAATACCTTGTTATTTCTAGTTCTATACTTTATTTATCCTCTAAAACCTTTATTACAAGTACCTATAGGTTGACTATATCTGAAGATCAATTTTTCATTTTCTTTCATCAAAGATCTAATCCCCATATTCATCAATTCTACCTATTCTTTTCCCTAACTATACCTGTCCTTAATATTTTAGATCATTGTCCTATAAACCAGTCTTCTTCCAATCCTTCTTTCAAGATAAACTTCCTTGATCCTTCTCCTATTTTTGCACTAATCCAATGATCATACGGATTTGATTCTCATTTCATTGAGAGAATCTTACTTTGAGGAAACTATCAAGAACTTAGTTTTTCCTATTTTTGTTACTACGCTCATTATATCACCTAGATCCATTAAAGCACTCCTTCAACCATGTTTTAACACTGGATTAAGCTTCCTAAATCTTTCAATTATTCTTTCTAAGTTCCTTGATTTCTCATCCAAGACTTTACCTATGGTTGTATGTGATTTCCGAAATCTTATCCTGATATTATACTCAACTATTTTCTAACTAAACTTTAACAAATCTTAATACAATTACTTCTTAATCCTAATCCAAGGCTTAAACTTTACACTCTTATTTTCTTAATAAGTCTAGAAAACTAAGATATTGCTCCCGTGGTCTTATTACTATCTATGCTAATATGAGATTAAATAGAGAAGAAACAACTTCGAGAGAGAGATGAGAGATTCCATTCCTATCACCTTTATGGGATTTCCTAAAGAACGGGGTTAACTATTGGTTTAATGGTCTCAAATAATGAATCCAAAATCGCTACGGATATGTTTTATCTATTTCTACTGCCATACCAAGTTTCTCCTGATTATATTTATCAGGGAAGATTGTTTCTCTCCCTATCCTCTGATAATAACCCTACAGATGATCGTATTCCTTATTCACTTCTGGAAATGATGACTATGTTGTTCAATAGGTCGATCAATATCCCTTATTGTCCTTGGTCTTTCCTAAATATGGTATCTCTAAACCCTCCTTGTAATTATTACTCCTAACCCTTATGTTATTATGATTCTCCTCAAACTTATCTTTAGTCCAATACTCCTTGTACCTTTATCTTACATGGTTGCCATTAAACTAAATCCTCCACTATCACGCGTAACTCTTTGTCTCATATTGATAGGTCAATGTCTTCACTTTCTCATAATTATCATCCTAACTACTGCTAATCTCATCTTACTATTTGAAAGTCCATTCTCTCACTGTTCTTCCTTTCCTCCTTTTGGCCTCGATCTATACTTCCCTCTAATGATGTTTTTCACCTTTACTGTTCATCCTAATCCTACTCAATCAGCCTTATAGTAAGGACTCACTTCTCAAAAAGTTCCAACCTAATCTGCCAATCGTAAATCTTATTCTAGGGATCCTTATTCAATCCTTATGCCTAACTCCTTGATCTTTCAACATCAATCATACTTTAATATTTGGTTTTCATTCCCTTGTTGCTTCTTAGTTCTTAATCTATGCTCCAATTAACATTGTTTACCTATACTGTTTACCTTAACCACACCTCTTGCTACCTCATCTAACCATACAATGGTAACTTACTCTTCATGGAAAAAGTTCCAAGGGTTCTACTATTATTGCATTATAAAATCTCTATGTTGTCTCTATGCCCAATCCCTGGATCAAAATCCTTCCTAATTCTTCCTTTATCATATGGCCCTTTTGCCTTTATTACTAATACTCCTCCTAAGATCTATTTAACAGACTTTCAGATCATTGACTAATAAGCTCCTTTATTCTTAACATATAACCCATCTACCTTCCATCACCTCGACTCTTATTTCTAGGTCAACAAACTCATCTACCTTTATAATCAACCGAAACTTCTCATCTAACACATGAACTATCTTCTTCTTATCTTTCTATTCCAAAAATTTGACTCTTACGAAATTCATCATTATCGGTTTGGTCACCTCTGGATTCTAAATCCATCATTACCATACATCCATCCCTAAAGTTTAGTTAATAATCATATCACCAAGTTCATTCCTTCTATCACTTTTCCAAAAGATTTCTTTTCAAAAGCAGACCCTTAATAACTATTGTATTCTATCTATTTACTTGATACTCTTATCTTATCCCAAACTACTCTATTTCTTTACTTGCTAGATTGTTGGCTCTCACAGCGTTTCCATCCTTTTTACCATTCCTAATACCCTATTTCAATTTCCCTCAATCAAGGTTCATCTTATAAGTTAAAGCCTAAGAATATTTATTTAATACTTCTGTCAATAACTCAACTTCAACTGCAAAACTCATTTCTCTATCCATCAATCTCAATAGTGTAAATCTCTAATTCATTCCCTCTATTTTATATTATCATTGGGTCACCTCAAATGCTTTATTTCTCCGTAACTAATCGATATAGGCTTCATGTCTTATTTTCAAAAGGTTTAACATTGATCCTAAATTTACTGTTTTCTAATTCTAACGTCTTGTCCCTACTGTTTTTCCTATGGTCTTTTCATCACCTTCCAAAAGGAATGATATCATCATATCGGTGGGTCACAAATTCTAGTAAGAATCCTACAGTCTATAATCCAAGAGATTAGAAAAACCACCTAGCTTAATACTTTTATGACACAAATGTAAGGAGACGCACTTCTCTTCTAAGTATAGCCAGAATTCGGTGGGGATTCGACTAAACACAGCCAGTGACAATACCCTAATGACTCCACAATCCGATTAGGATTGAATCGCTCTAGTGATGACACCCTAATAACCCAACAGTCCGGTTTATGATCGAACTGCTCTGATACCAAAATGTGACATCCTAAAATTTCAGTTGATACAACTACAGTGGAAATAACTTTATTTCAATATTTCGAATGAAAGTATACATATGTATTCAAAATATCCAACCTTAATTGTACAAAATATCTGACAACTAGAACTGGCTCTGATTCACTGGCTATGGACCCACAATCTTTATTTTTCTTTTGAAGTCCGACTGACTCCTGCCACTATCCGCCAGCGAATATATGCAAAACAAAGAATAATATAGGAGACTCAGAACACACTATACGCACTATTGAATGGGAAGGTAGGTATTAGAACTTATATATAAATAGGCAGCACGCTTATATAACATAACAACAAAGTAAAACAATAGTACATCAGTGAGAGTAGATCACACATCTCTCAATAACTGATCATCACCTAGCTACCCTTTTTCATGCAACCTGCGTCTACATGCCTACGTGGCTACACAGCTTACAAATGTGGCAGAAGCAACCCCACCTTAGCTACTTTGCCTGTATAAGTAACAGCGACCTCGATAGGCCAGCCAGTTGTCCATCTCCATATCCCGCTCATTGTACCCCTAAGAGTGCATCCCTGCTCCTCGTCTTTAATGATAGGACACAGGTATCGGGGCAGCACTCGGGATCGATACTATGGACAGTGATACAGCAATACCCTGTCAGGATGACCAAGCTACCCAACGTCCCGATAGGATGGTAACGAGCCATCCGTCACCTGTAGACTTATCGAACGCAGACTATCCTCAAGGACCAGTGTATCCTATACTGACTGCATCGTGCCCGCACTCTAGCACCTGGCCTCGCACACAACCTATGTGCACGGCAGTATATTACAGCACATGCATATGATCATTCATTATTCAACACCTTTACAGCTCATCATCATATCTCAGCTCAGCACATTAGCTCAATATCTTTACCAGCACCATTATCATTTTTCAGCACTTATCAATTTAAAATAGCTCGGTCCTATTCCCCATACAACAATGCTTAACATTAACACATCTTCCGACATGTACAATATAATTACCGACATGCATCATACAACGGTAATCATCACCATATCAACCAATACAACATCAATTAACAACCATCCTTAATCAACGTATGAATCCACCCTAATGTCGCTCAGGCGACCTGCTACTAACATGTTATCATACAACCACACACATACAATCATAAAATAATCATATGATACCAGCATCATACCAATCAACATACATCACAGTTATCAATAGATTATTCCTATGGTTGATAAGCCTCTGACAACTGTCCTCAGCTATCACAGGCCACAACCCTTCTCCTAAGGTGCTGCTATAATTACCGAGATCCCTAGTGGATAGGGTTCAGGTTTCCTTACCTGGTTAGAAGACCGTTGCAACTGCTGCCACTCTCTATGTCCTCGTTGCTCTTGCTACTCCTACTCCTACCCCTGGACACTCCTATCTAGTCAACTAAGCCACTTTCATCCTCTTCTCTTAGAAGATTATCCACTAAGAACTTTCTGATGACTAGGTCCTCTTTTTGAGGCAAGTGCAGAGCATACTTGCTTCCTAGTGATCCTCTAAGCCTCACTTCTATTCTCAATCTCTAGGATTACTTACTAAGGATTTTCTGATGTGCCAGATCCCCCTCAGAGGCAAGCATAGAGCATACTACCCTTAAAAGTTACTAAGGAGAGAAAACTAGAGAGAGAAGAGGATACAGAGCGTACCTGGCTTAGAAGACTACTGTCACTCGCGCCCCGTCGCTCTTCGTCGCTCTTCCTTCTCCCTAAGCCCCTTTCCGTACACCAATGGCTCAATTGGATCCTTGCACGAAATGAGGGGTGATGAGCCCTATATATAGGCACAATTTGGTCTCGTTGCGTCGCGATGGACCATAGGCATAACTCTCGTTGCGTTGCAACCATGACACATGTCGCTCACTCATTAGTTGCGATCACCGACTTAGTCACCGCCTCACCAATTCTAGAATTCTCTCCATCGCGTCGCAATGGATTCCTTTGTATTCTCCATCGTGTCGTGACGGTCCTTGAATAATGAGATTCCAGTTTTGCCCTTCTAGTCGTTTCTAGAATATTCCAAGCCTTTCTGGGTCATTCTTAAGTCCATTTTCTTCCTAATTAATGTCTTTTGCCTCCTTTTATCACTTAATTACCAATTTAATTTGTACATTTAAAATATTATTAAAGACTATATAAAAATTAGGATGTTACAATTCACAGACGACGGAAAAAAAAACGTGCGGCTTTCAGTTACAGTTGCACAAATGGTGGACGACGGAGACAACGAGGAGGGGGCAACATCAGCGAATGGGAGCTGAATGGGGTGTGGGTGGGAGGAAGAGAGGAGTTGGAGGGAGGGGGTGTGGGGGGGAGGGGGAGAGAGAAAATAAAAGGTGAATGAGATGTCATGTGATGGTTGGAATGAAAGATTTGAATTGGTGGCAGTGGTATTTTGGTCATTTCTGATTTGAAAAACCTGACGGGGGGTGTGGGTAGGATAATGGGGGTGCTGGTAGAAATTGCCTTATTCTATTGCATGGACCCGTGGTGGAGTAATACATTATGTTAAAAAAATAATTTATATTATAAACTTAAAAATAATAAAAAGATTAATAATAAAATGTTTTTATTATAATAGAAGCATAAAATATTGAGAAATTAATATATTGTCATATATTAAATAATGCAAATTAAATAATAATGGTTGCAACACACACACACACACACATATATATATTGACCTATTAGGGCTGTAGGTGTATACACAAACTTGTTCCTAATGCATTGACATGCATGACTAACCACATTTATGATATGCGATGAATTATTTGATGAATCTAATATTGTGGTGACTTGATCTTTGACATGTTGATAGAACTGTCTTCTCACATGCAATTATTTGATATTCTGGTGATTTAATTGTTGATCTGTTAGTTGATTTGTTTGCTCACATGCAATGCTTGAGATACCATGATAATGTCTGCGGTCTATTAAATATATATATGTATATAAAGGTATGTTGTGTGTGTGTGTATATATATCGTAGAATATTTTAACATATCAAATCCAATTTTAAATATAGCATATATAATTTTTTTTTAAAATATTGTAGAAAATTTATTATGAATTGGTGATGTTATATATATATATGTATATATATGACTCATGTTTCACACGGTTTACAATAAAAACATAAAAGTTATATATATATATATATATAACTTTTATGTTTTTATTGTAAACTGTGTGAAACATGAGCCATATATATATATATATATATATATATATATATATATATATATATGAAAATTTGAAATTTTTAGCAAAAGAAAAATTATAGAAATAGGAAATTTATACATATAAAATTTAGTTTTAAAAAATATTATTATAAAATAAAAAAATTGTTATATATATAATATCATTAGTTCTAAACATTTTCCATGCAATGTATGAGTAAAGTATATATTTGGTGTATTATTTTCTTTTCATTAACTACAATGCACTGGGAACAGAGTTTGTAAAAATGTTTTACGTTTTTTATTTAAACAAAATTAATTTTGGTATCTTAAAAATATTAAAATCATAAAAAATTATTGACAAATAAATATTAAGGTAACATAAACATAATCCTTCCAATTAAGGTAACCTAAGCACAACGCATGGGTAAAGTATTTTTCAAGTTTATCATATATAGAAATAAAGCGGCACGTCTTGTAGTACAGTAAATTTGGACATTTATGCCCTCATTTTGGGCGGATAAAATGGGCGGAAAACTCCCCATTATTAGTTCTTTTAAGTAATAAGAGATTACTTTCCCCTCATAATTCAACTATCCTCGAAAAAATAGAAGCCAAATATAAAATATAATATACTATTACATAATAATTTTTTATACTTAGTAAGACTACTTTTAGTGATTTTTTTGGTCAAAAAAAATCACATAAAAGATTAAAAAAAATAAACATATTGTAAGTTTCAAAGGGGAAGCAATGCTAATGATTTACTAAGAAAATTTCGTACTACTTGTTTACTGTTGACAATAACAATGTAGTCAACTCCTACGATCAAAATTAAGTTAGTATTTTGATGGCCAAAATCTTACATCACTGGCATGAGTTTCATGATGTATTAATCTCAGATCTACTTTGACAACTCGAAATCAAGCAATCAGCCACACCCTGAGAAGATGCGAATACAAAATGTGTGCAACTTCTATCACTTCTGAAAACACTAATTTAACTCCTCTCGGTCCACTCTTTGAACCTCTCCATCGCCTTTAATTTTCTCATCGCCTTGAGTTTTGGCTCTTTTTAAGCAATATCCTTCAATAATTTCTCCATGCTTAAGAACTCCGGCAATGCCTCCTGGCCACTTCCACTTTTTCCTATTATTTCTCCTTTCTTTGTAAATTCTTTATTCCTATATACTTTTCCTTTATCTGTTTTTCACTCTTGTCCAAGGCCTCTCAAATATAGCTGATACTAATCAACACGGAGTCAATTTTTATGACGAAAGAAAGATAACTGAATGAAATAGGACTATCAGAAAGGCCTATTCATTAACATGGAGTCCCTGCCAAGGCCTTGAAATAAAAGTTCATACTGCAAGATTTACATATGTGAGGGGACTCCTGAGTGAGGTGTAGATAAACAATATGCACGAAAAAATTAAACATGGAAAATCTAGGGCTTAATACCTTCAACCCACTATTGGGGGTACCTTTTGAAATGTTGGAATAAACATGTTGCCTTCAGGCATGGGCCCAATATCAACTGCATATTCCAGTTGGAAGTGGTCATAGGGATTGCTCAAGCAGTGCCTAAACTATTTTTTTTTTTTTACGGACAGATTTTGGCCAAACCCAGAACTTGTTGGAAGAATTTATCACTCTGCAGAAACAAAATTTGAGCATAACTTGAGTATCAAAAAGCTTGCCAAGAGCATACATAACTTCAAGCAAGAACATCAAGGGGGCATGTCTAAGGTCCTTGTAACCCTGAGACTCAATAATTTCCTTATATCCCTAAACCAAAATTGAAGATATTGACATTGTTTGCAATAGCACAAATATTATTTGGAAGATCCAAGTGACCACAAATAATTACCTCATAGTATAACACTATGCATTAACTGTATCATCCACAAGCTTACAGATCCTATACAAAATTAGATCTTTATCTACGTAAGGATGATTTTCTTTTGTTAGTGCCCTTAGCTATGATTTTGATCAATTTCTATCTCTAAACTTGATGTCCAGTGAAGGAAAATAGGCTGTTACATTAAACAAAAATAAAAAGTATAGTAAATAGGTTGTTACATTAAACAAAAACAAAAACGAATAGAGAAGGAAGATGAAACAGAAAAAGCTTTGGCACTATCTTGGCTAACATCAACTTGAAACCCAGAGAGGTTGAATTCAGACTGCTATTGTCACTCACAGAGGCATCTCTAGTCAACGAGCCGATCAAGTATCCGTTCATATATGCATCACAAGCCTTAAGGATGTATTGACCACGCCTCCTAAAATGTTCTTTGATTAGCACTTCAAAATCCTAGAAAATTCATCAGGAAGATAGTCAAATATACTTTGCACAACTAAAAGAAACAACAGAAGTCTCGACAAAAACACATGAAGATATCAAATCTAGACATTAGAATGCAGATATGGGATGGTAGAGACGCTAAAGACTTCCTGACTCGTGAAGTATTGCTAAAGAAAGTACACATGTTAATGTCGCAATTAATATAACAATAACAATTTCATACACTCATTGAAATGCCCTTTGTTGCAACTAAATATTCTGGACAAGTTGATTTTTAACACCTTGTTTAATACATTCTCCTGTAAAGAAATATATTGATTCATATCATACGAAAGTAAATGGATTCATAGACTGCCACCGAGAACCGATTATCTAATCAAGATAGAGATGTTGTTTTGCATGCATACCATAAACACTAAGCTCCCCAGAAAAAGCCTTCTCTTCTTTTTTGCTAACCCTGCTCCCAACCCTTTATTAAGTGTGTCAATTTTCTATGATGACGACGTGAACTATACGTACTGAGTCTAATTTAAACAAAGTATGCATATTGCGATAGTACTTTAAATAATAATGATAAAACAGGAACAGCGTTCAATCAAATGGATGGGATGGGTTCAAATAAAACATCTAAACATTATTCATAATCACCTTGGGGGGCTTCCGTATAAGATACATCATGGTCTTGCAGTTCAGTAAAAAAGTATTCTCATTGTATGACAGAATTCTTCTCTCCTTCGGCTGTTCCAATCTGCTTATCATATCCAGCTTCATTGAAGTAAGGCTTAGAATTGAGTACTAGCCCTTGTAGTGAAACTAGAACTTGAAGGATGCTAGAAGATTGTGTCCCATACTTCATTTCCTCTGCCTGTCCATGTATTTAGAAGGCTAAGGCAAACCTCCCCTTCCTCATACAGATTAGGGTTAATACGCCAACCACCAGAATGATAGTATGCTGACTGCATCATTTGAGACCCAGACAAAGAACACAGAAAGACGTGTGTTAGGCCCACTATTAATGATAGGCCCATTATTAATGTGAGGGGAGAATATTCTAGAATGGAGGAGAATGAGGGAAGTTATGACTTGAGAGTGGGAATAACTAACTGTATAGGTGGCAGCCCAAGATTGGAGAAGGGGATTGAGGGAATTAGTGGATAGAGGGAGGAGAATATGCATAAAAATGGATTCATGGAGGGGGAGAGGCAGGCTGGTTTTGGAGCAGATCGTGGGACTGAGTAGTGGGAGTGGTTCTCTCTCTCAGTAGGGGGTATTCTCATCTTGGGAGTATCATTTTCTTTTGCATTTTTTTATCCATTTCCTCCAAGGAGAGAGTCTCTCCATCCATTGTTTCATTCACTGTTACATTGCCTGTATTAGGGAATTCCTTCCCTGTTTCCAGTGTTAATACCATTTCTACTTGATATTTTCCCCAATTTTGTTTTTGTTCTATTAATGGGTATCAAAGCTTCAGATCCTTGGAGCTTATGGCATTTACAAGAATGGAGGCAGTGATGAGAAGGATGGAAGAGATCACAGCATACGAAACAATCCAA
Organism: Calophaca sinica; assembly: GCA_037113605.1. Taxonomy (NCBI): domain Eukaryota; kingdom Viridiplantae; phylum Streptophyta; class Magnoliopsida; order Fabales; family Fabaceae; genus Calophaca; species Calophaca sinica. The sequence continues at coordinate 14,481,838 of CM073736.1, forward strand.
GCAAATCCATCCCAACAATTGAAGAAAGGGTCGAATCTTTTAAAGGAAAAATGGAACAGGTGCTGGAAATGCATATGCAGAAATTGAGAGAAGAGATTGCAAGTTTGAACAGGGAATTCCATGAGCAAGAAGAGCAAAAGGAATAAGAGGGGCTGAAGACCAAGATTCAGAGCAATGATGGAGAAACAAAGAATGCAAATCCATCAAAGAAATCAGTGGCGGAGACCAGCAAAGAAATCAGTGACAAAGATCATCCACCCTCAGCAGAAGAGAAACAAGGAAAGAAGGAAAGGAGAGAAGCAGAGAAAGGCGCGATGGAGGAGAAGAATCGTGTACTGGAAAAGAGAGAAGATGGGTCGAGCCGAAGAATTGGGCCAGGGTCGAATCGGCCCACTTTGAGTGAACGATGGACTGGGCCAACCGGGTCGGGAGGAGCGAGTGACCCACGACACAATAATTCATCCCTAGGGTCCAAAAGTTCGCGAAATACACAATCCAAAGGGCAAGGGAGCACCGCGACGATGGAGAAACGGGTCGAAGGGAGCCCGAGTACTGGAAATCGCAGCGGAACATCGTCCCAAAGCAACGGTGCTCGCAGTAGCACATCATGGCGGCGGACTGACGTCGAATGGGAAGATAAGAGGAGGAAGGGTTTGTGGTGTTTTGCGGTGGAGGGCGAACGTTTGGGGCGAAGAAGCGTGGCGGAGGTTTGGGTTCCCAATGAATGTCTGACCAGGCTGCCGTTGAGTTTGGACCTTTGGACCGCGTCACATGACAGGTTTGCATATGAGGTGCTCAAGAAGAATGAGATCAGAAGTGACACGATCAAGAAGAAAGAAGGAGGGGCAGTGATGGAATTACGTAAATTGGGTGGCTTGCTTGACCTAATGGGCCAGGCCCAAATTAATGAGGAAAAGAAAAGGGCCTTTGAGAGTGGAAATGGTTATTCAAGTCTTATGGATGGGCCATAGTTTGAAAGGAAGATGGTATTGGCCTATGCTAAGGATACCTTCAAGAATGGAAATGAGACACTGCCTAGACGTGTTGTGCTCATTGGAGAAGGTCACAAATGCAATTGAGTTCACATCGACTGGTATGAGTCTCTGTTTTTTGCCCAAAAATACAACCCAAAACAGAGCACATGATCGAATACCCGTACTCTGTTTTCTGGCCCAAACTACCACCCAAAACAGAGTATATACCCAGGAGGAAGTTCAAGTGTTTCATGCATAGCTCAGTCATTCTGCTTCAAGTTATGGGACCCAGTGGAATTTATTTTTTTCTATAGTGCATTTCTTTCACCTTAAGGGCAAGGTGAAACTTGTGGGGGGAGTATTGTTAGGCCCACTATTAATGATAGGCCCATTATTAATGTGAGGGGAGAATACTCTAGAATGGAGGAGAATGAGGGAAGTTATGACTTGAGAGTGGGAATAACTAAGCATGCAGTGTGACCCAAGATTGCAGAAGGGGATTGAGGGAATTAGTGGATAGAGGGAGGAGAATATGCATAAAAATGGATTCATGGAGGGGGAGAGGCAGGCCGATTTTGGAGCAGATCGTGGGACTGAGTAGTGGGAGTGGTTCTTTCTCTCAGTAGGGGTTATTCTCATCTTGGGAGTATCATTTTCTTTTGCATTTTTTTATCCATTTCCTCCAAGGAGTCTCTCCATCCGTTGTTTCACTCACTGTTACATTGCCTGTATTAGGGAATTCCTTCCCTGTTTCCAGTGTTAATACCATTTCTACTTGATATTTTCCCCAATTTTGTTTGTGTTCTATTAACGTGAGATACATCCATGTGGACTAAATTTATACAAACTGAATACATTTTGGCTGGGGCATAGTAAATTGGACATTAGTACAGCTTCAAAATAATTCCTTACCGGTGAAACATCAGGGTACTCTGGCAGAAGGTGAAAATCAAAGAAAAACAGCCCATCTTGGTAAGGGGTCCCATATGGCCCCACAATAACCAATGTTGTCAATGGCGGATGGCGGTTTATGGCGGCGAGCTGAAAATCCGCCATATTAAAATGGCGGATGGCGTAGCGGCAAATGGCGGAAGCATGGCGGATAAAATAAAAAAATACATTGTATATATAATTATATCAATGAAACTGCAAAAAAATAAATAAAGAAATATAAAATTATCAACATATGGGAAGAACAATGAACTAGATTGATAGAAAATATCATAAATCTAGTAACCACGTATCATAAACTGCTAATAAATCTTGTGACCATTAAATTAATACATCAAGTAACACCTAGATGATGAAAAAAAGAATACAAAGACAAAGTAAATGGATCACTAGTCACAGAAAGGATAGATAATTGAATGAATTGAAGAGAGGGTAAAAAATAATAGAATTAAACAGAATTTAAAAAAATAATAGAACTAACAAAGCAGAATAAGAAACTAACAGAATTAAATAACAGAAATAAGTAAATAACATAATGAAAAAGTAGAATTAATAAAAAGGGTAATTGAAAAAGAGAATTAAAAAAGCAATAATATTCAAAAAACAGAATTGAAAAAAGAGTCAAGTGATTAAAAGAATTAAAAAAACCGAACCAAAGGAAAAATAATATCATTAAAAAATATCACATTATAAAACCAAAAAAGAACAGAAGAATTAAAAAAAATATCATATACAAAAACTTTTTAAAAAAGAAAAATAAAAAAGAACTGAAGGTAGTGCACGATGAATATAATAGATATGGATAACAGGGAACCGCTTGGTTTCCCTCGATAAGACAAATTCCAGACCCATCTTAACTTCATATTTTTATAAAGAAGAGAAGAGAAGAGATGGTTCGTTAGAAGAGATGGCTCGCAAAAGGAGGCCACCATAAAAGGTGGCCAGAGGATGTCGCCGGTGGATTGCGGTTGCCGGAGGAGGTTGACGGTGGATGGAGGTCGTCGGAGGACAGTCGCCGGAGTGAAAGGATGAGAGGAGAAGCTGCGCGAGTCCGAACCTTTGAAACAGAAGTGAGAAAAGACAATCAGAGGCGCACTGCAACTTATTTTTAGGGTTTTTACCCTTGGGCCTTAGTATTCCGGGTCGGGTCACAGTGCTTGCAACTTTTTTTTTTGGGTTTTCACCCTTGGGCCTATGTTTTTCGGGTCGGACCATGCGACCCAACTCATTTTTCATCATTTTTCTGGGAACTTTCCGCCATGGCCGCCAGCAATGCCACAAACGCCATAGGAATAGCGGCCGCCATGGTCCGCCATATGAAATCCGCCACACCACCGCCACTATATGGCGGCAAGTCAGATTTCCGCCACCGCTTTCCGCCATGGCGCCGCCATGGCCGCCATTTGACAACACTGACAATAACTGCTCTCAAAAGATCCATTCTATCTTCATAAACTCATACATAGATTTCCTCTGTCAAAATGTTTTAAATTGTTTACACCTACTGAAATGGGTGTATAGGCACAGCACAGTACAAAACTTAGATGGTATCAAATAAATGAATCACTGTTCACTAACCAGGAAGGTTATTCTGCAGTATGCTCCAATCTTGTTGCACCTTCTTATGCCATTTCCGGTTGTTCCTCTGTAAGTGGAGCGAAAATCATTTAGTGATCTCACTATGATATAATAAGGGAAATTACATTTGAAATTGAAAGAAAGAAGCAAGCATTTTAATGTATTCGTGTACATAACTCACATGTTTGATGCACCAACATGATCAACACTGTTGATCTTTGGTTAGCTAAATATTAATACTCACCCGTAATGATCATTTATCAATGGTCATTTGTCAATACTCAGGCAAGTGCATGCCCGTGTGTCATGGTTAAATTTCATCAAAGGAGGATATAGTGTAAAATAAACATGGAAGTACCTATTTATTCTTTCATTTCCTACTTTTCTTGAGATTAGAAATAAGGCAGCAGCAGTACCTGTCCATTTGCACCAATAAAATAATGGTCTGAAGGATCTGTAGTTATGTCAAAATGTTTCAAACTGCAGTCATCATCGTCGCATCTTGCTGGATCATCCTCATTCCTCAAGCTACATGGCGTCTCAGATGCTTCCACATTTTCAGATCCTTCTGAAACAACAGCTTCCTCATTTTTACCGCTCTTGCTGCTCGAATTGTCACCATCAATGACAGTACATTCCTGAGAACCAGACTCATCACCAACTACTGGTGATGGACGTTCGCTTTCAGCTTTTGACTGCAAGTGAACAGGATCTAAGTTCTTTTGTCCCCTGGAGAATATGCCAGTGGCGAGTTTGGTGACAAATCGAAATGCTGATAGGGGAAAAGAAAGTGCCGCAGTCCTAGCAAAGTCATTATCTCCATTCACTTCTGCTTCACAAGTAACATTGCTTGAATTTTCCCTCTTAATATCCTGCACGTCATAGACTTGCAGAAATAAAGAGACAGACAAATAATAACTATAACCAACATCTCTAGTGGGCTGATGGAATGTCTACACCATAAAACAAATGCACTTCTCCAAAGGAGGAACTGACTCAACGATATTTTAAAATGAGGAAATTAAAAATAAAATAAAAATCTATTATAAGTTTCACAATCACTTCATCCATCAAATATTAAACTTCCCTGGACCCTCCCATGATAGGATCTTTATAGCACCACCTGCCTTTTTTTTACACTTAGGCAACGCTAAGTATACGTGTATACAAAGACAAGGAGCAAAAGAAGACAAGCAAGCTGCCAGCCAAATTTAGCAAGATTGGGAAATTGTAGATTTCCAGATCCCAGATTTCTTATTAATGAGTGGACACAACTTTTAGAGTGGAATCCTGCTTTTAGTACCAGGTGACAGTTTTTTCCTTAGGTACCTCTCAGAAAGAAGCAAGTTTAAAACTAATAACCACATTATAGTTGGAAAAAGAAACAAAACACTGTGGAATCCTCAAGAACTTCCATTTCATCATCATTAACAGTTTCCCAGCTTGCAGCATCACTTATATCACTCCCTGCAGCAATTGATTCATCATCATCATCAACTCTACCAACCACATAGATTGCTTGAGGTCCAACCTGGAAATAAAGTAAATTATAGACGGTGAAAATGGAAATGCTGTATCATCAGAAATGAAGTGCTTAAAAACGCAAACACCATATTTGTGTGTACTAACCACAATCTTTTATTTTTCATCTTATAGTCTTTAGACCAAAAGTATTAAGTAGAGAATTTGCAGAGAGAATGATTTCATATTATTTCAGAAATGATACATTCTGTTATTCTTAGAGTAGAGTACAAGTATATATACCTAGTCTTATCTTGCACTCATGAGTGCTAACCTACACCCTGCTATAAATGCTTCCAAGGCAGTTACAGCTGTAGGTGCAGATGTGGCACTTTTACAAAGTATACCCAGGAGAAGTATCTCTTATACTAACAAAAACGGATAGATTTTAAATAATCTAACTCAGTCTCAAACATCATTTAAGGTTGTGACTTGTGAATGGGAAAGATCCATAACCCAAAATTCTTGAGCAGTTTTAGCACCAAAAGACCGTTCAACTTGCTATCAAAGGATTTTTAGTAACCTCAGTAGCAAAAAGAACATGTCTTCACTTGTTTCTAATGGTATCTGGCTTTATGGTTTAAGCCAATGGATATCAAACATTAATATCAAATTATCAGTTACAACGTAGGTGGTCTAAAACCTTTCAGCCAACTACTGGTGATGGACGTTCGCTTTCAGCTTTTGACTGCAAGTGAACAGGATCTAAGTTCTTTTGTCCCCTGGAGAATATGCCAGTGGCGAGTCTGGTGACAAATCGAAATGCTGATAGGGGAAAAGAAAGTGCCGCAGTCCTACCAAAGTCATTATCTCCGTTCACTTCTGCTTCAAAAGTAACATTGCTTGAATTTTCCCTCTTAATATCCTGCACGTCATAGACTTGCATAAATAAAGAAACAGACAAAAAATAACTATAACCAACATCTCTAGTGGGCTGATGGAATGTCTACACCATAAAACAAATGCACTTATCCAAAGGAGGAACTGACTCAACGATATTTTAAAATGAGGAAATTAAAAATAAAATAAAAATCTATTATAAGTTTCACAATCACTTCATCCATCAAATATTAAACTTCCCTGGACCCTCCCATGATAGGATCTTTATAGCACCACCTGCCTTTTTTTTTACACTTAGGCAACGCTAAGTATACGTGTATACAAAGACAAGGAGCAAAAGAAGACAAGCAAGCTGCCAGCCAAATTTAGCAAGATTGGGAACTTGTAGATTTCCAGATCCCAGATTTCTTATTAATGAGTGGACACAACTTTTAGAGTGGAATCCTGCTTTTAGTACCAGGTGACAGTTTTTTCCTTAGGTACCTCTCAGAAAGAAGCAAGTTTAAAACTAATAACCACATTATAGTTGGAAAAAGAAACAAAACACTTTGGAATCCTCAAGAACTTCCATTTCATCATCATTAACAGTTTCCCAGCTTGCAGCATCACTTATATCACTCCCTGCAGCAATTGATTCATCATCATCATCAACTCTACCAACCACATAGATTGCTTGAGGTCCAACCTGGAAATAAAGTAAATTATAGACGGTGAAAATGGAAATGCTGTATCATCAGAAATGAAGTGCTTAAAAACGCAAACGCCATATTTGTGTATACTAACCACAATCTTTTATTTTTCATCATATAGTCTTTAGACCAAAAGTATTAAGTAGAGAATTTGCAGAGAGAATGATTTCATATTATTTCAGAAATGATACATTCTGTTATTCTTAGAGTAGAGTACAAGTATATATACCTAGTCTTATCTTGCACTCATGAGTGCTAACCTACACCCTGCTATAAATGCTTCCAAGGCAGTTACAGCTGTAGGTGCAGATGTGGCACTTTTACAAAGTATACCCAGGAGAAGTATCTCTTATACTAACAAAACGGATAGATTTTAAATAATCTAACTCAGTCTCAAACATCATTTAAGGTTGTGACTTGTGAATGGGAAAGATCCATAACCCAAAATTCTTGAGCAGTTTTAGCACCAAAAGACCGTTCAACTTGCTATCAAAGGATTTTTAGTAACCTCAGTAGCAAAAAGAACATGTCTTCACCTGTTTCTAATGGTATCTGGCTTTATGGTTTAAGCCAATGGATATCAAACATTAATATCAAATTATCAGTTACAACGTAGGTGGTCTAAAACCTTTCAGCCAACATTTGAAAAGATACCCCCACCACCCACCCCACCCCCCGCCCAAAAAAAAAAAAAAAAAAATGACCATCAAACAATGTTACAATTCCATATCTATAAGACTAACTCCAACTTTACTTGATTGGGTAATTTTTGTGCTTTTCGCTCTTGAATATTTGGCCTTGGATTTTTTAGGGACTTGTTAGGCTATATTAGATTGGTAGATTAGAAAACACTGGCCCAAAATTTTTAACTTAATTTGATCCTCAAGCTTGAGCATTCCCTCTATTTCAGCAATGTGAAAACCTACAAACAAAGGTATGTAGCTTCATTTTTTCCTCCTTTCCCTAGTAATACTAGTTCAAACTTCTGCAATAAGTTTTGACAACTTTCAGATCTAGTCCATATTGATTCGAATTCTAAAAGCTGGGCCAGATTTCACAAGTCCAACAAGCATCCGAAAGCAAAATCCTAATCCAATCGGCAACATTTCACAAAGGTCTTCCTGAATTACTCTTCACAACAACTGAAAGGAACCTTTCGCTGATTGTAAGTATTATGTATAAAGTTTTTGCAACACCAACTAAGATACTTGGTAGAATATCTTAGTGACTGAGAAATTTAACATCCTGATTATGTTGTAGTCATACGAATTTAACCTTCGAATTTCCACCAGACATTAATATAACTGAAGCAATTCTTCAGTTTCCATTGACAGATATAATGCATAAGCAGATAGCAAGTGTAGTATCAATGATATGTAAAAAACTTCATAATAGTAAATACGCAGCATTTATCTTTTATCAACAGAATAGGAAGAAATCATAGATAACAATGAGAAAGTTAATATACAAAGTGAACATACCGTCGATACCATCCCATCAGCCCAGGTTACTTCAATATCACCATTCTTAAGGCCAGTTATATTTCCAACCCAAGAGAGGTCTGAGAAAATCCTCATCAGTTTCACCACCAGATGCATTTTCTATTTTACTGGTACTTGTTTGGTTTTTTGCTTCCTTTTTTACCCCGCTTTCTTCATTTTTCTGCTTCGATTTATCAGTGGACTCTCCAACAGAAGCTTCTAAACAAACAGACACAGGTGATAGTCGAACAACCACATCCCCATAGCAGTAATCATAATCTGGATGGCCATCTAGCTCATACACACTTACAACTTCTTCGTTGTCAAACTCTCGAGGATCTTCTGCCCTGGCAACTGGTTTTAACCACCTCACACAAGCTTTCCGCTCCTTGGCATTAACACTTTTTACCACCCCAAATTCGCCTAGTTTCACAATTATCCTCACCATCATCCGAGGTCTTCTCTATCGCATATTGTTCTGAAACAAATTCATGATCACCAGGAGTATCCACAGGAATTAAACTTGTAGAATCTAGTTCACACTCTATCGTTCCATCCTGCCATGCAGCATCAACTCTTGTCCTTGTGTTGGCAATCAAAAGAGCTTTCTCAAAACTTTCCTCTTTCTTTCGGGCCCTCTTCTCTTTCCTGATGACAACTTTCCTTATTTTCTTGTGGTGAAGAGGCCAAGCTTCATGGACAGGCTCCCTGGATACTGAGATAGAACTACCACAAGAGCTAGATTCGCGTGAAGAATTACTTCTAGCATTTCCATCATTCCCTTCCAAAGCACCCACTGAATCAAGGTCCATAGCATCCTTATTCCCATTTGATTCCTCAAATGTAGCTTCTACTGAATCACAGCCACCTCCTGTCTGATTAGAATCTAATTCAATGTTAACAGAATTGTTAGATCTGCTTTTGTCGATGGAAACAGAGGATGGCAGTGCTGATGAGGGCAAGAGACACCAGTCATGCAATTGCCAATTTGTATGAGCAAAACAAGACGACAATTTTAAGTTTTTTGGACTCTGCTCCTCAGCTGGGGCAGTGGAAGAATTTGCCACATAACCTGCAGATGCTATCCAATAAACAAACACTGATCCAACTGTAACATTGGTGACGATACCTTCTAACCTATTAGCTTTCCACAAGCCAGACAGCCATCTTGAATTCTTGAAGACTGATGAAGAGTTAGCCCTTACACGTTGCCCTGGGTAATAAGGGAAATGTCCATCTTCAAGAATATTGCTAGAAACTGATTTAAGATTCGATGGATCTGCTTTGGAGACTTTACAAACTGAACCATCGTCAAATAAGACAGTCACATTATCCAAAACATCATCAATTCTGCCTAGCCAGGGCCCAAGCACCACATAATCACCAACGGTGAAATCCCTAATACGCTTTAATTTTTTTGATGAGACCTCTTTTATTATAGATCCATCAAGGGCCAACAAATCCACAGACATATTGACATCAACCACAGCACCCACTTGCCCAGTAGGGTCTGAGGCACCAGCAGCAAAATCCCCATGTAAAAATCCACGATCAACAATTTCTATGTCACTGAAATTATGATTGGTCTCAGATTCATTCATCCAGAGTACATGTAGCTCGTTAGTCTGAAGACCGTGCCGAGAAGCATCATTCCTATCAGAATTTCTGTTAGCATTATTACTTTCAACGCCTTCCTCAACTTCACCGTCCCCATCCTCACTATCATCATCATCGTCAGTGCTTCTGCATCATTCCTATCCGAATCGCCAAAAACTTCTGTCACAATCCCAATCACACCACTAATTTTATTTTTCACGACATCTTGTCTATAAATTTTCAGGGTATTACTTTTCTTACAAGAAATGCCACGAGATTCACTAACTTCTCTGGTTTCGGTATCGGCACTTGGATTGATGTTAGCAGACACACTCACAGGATCTCCTTGGTCCAAAGAACTACTGGCACAGGCATTTTCAGCAGGCTCCTTGTTTTCAGAAAGTGCTTCACGTCATCGAACTCCCATCTAAAATCATAATGTATCAATGTCAATAGTCATTCTATTCTTGTTATTCAACTTCAATTCAGCAATTGAAACAATAACTATCTTATCAATGCCAAGCTCTACTTAAAAAAATAAAAAAAAGTTTCACCTCTTCCATAGCTTTAAAATTTACTTAAAACTTAAGAGGACAAGAGGCAAAATCTATCCTTTAACTAAATGATAATAAACGAAACAAAAGTATTCAAAATACATTTGAATAAATTGGTTAAAAAAAAAAAAACTTCAGTGCTAAAATTTAAACAAAATTGAAATGACAACAAAATAAAAAGGAGAAATAAATAAAAAAACAAAGCAGAAGGGCACCGACTTTCATTTATATACCAACAAACAAAATCCAAACTCGTTCTGGATCTGAAATCACATTACAGAATCAAACAAAACATGGTTTTGCTGCCAATCGCAACCAGTTTGCGGATTCAAATTCAAACGCACACGGCATCATCAATAAATCATTATAGTTCAATCAAACAGCAATGTAATTGACATTATCCCAACCAAAAAAATAATCAAAATTTCCAGTAAAACACGGATTAACATACCCTAAGGTAGCTCAAACATTCAAAAAAAAGAAAAAAGTAAGCAGACAAAATGATCGAATATTAAAAACAAAACAAAAGAACAAATAAACGAATAAGCTAATTTTTCAGGTTGCATCTGCGCCTCGAAAGGTTAATCATTGCGAAAACAAATTCGAACATGGAGAAATAAAGACCAACATTAGCAATAAATAAATTAAAGAAATAAAAAAAAAAAGAGAAAACCAATAGCTGAGAAAAAGAGCAATGGAAAGAGAGAGACAGAGAGGGATTCAAAGTGTGCCTTGCGAAAAAAGAAGAACGAGTTCGGGTATCGGAAGAAGACGACGACGATGAAGAAGAAGAATATGCCAAAACCTCTGAACATAGAATTGAGTATTTGTTGCAGCGGCGTAGGGGCAATTTCGTGATTCCACATCCGTCCGATTGCTTCCATATCTAGCTAATCATGTGGGTAAACCTCATCAGGACCGTTCGTTTCAACGACTAGATCAAAGATATTAGATTTCGCAACCGATTGAACTAAATTATTTTTTTCTTTTCATTTTGATGTTTTCGAAAAAGGTTTCTTTTTCTTTTCATTTTTAAACCAGTAGGATACCCATGCGTATAATATTTTAATATTTACGCGTTGTTTGTTATGTTTAATATTTTATGACGTGATTATTTATAGTTAAAAATTTGTGTTGATTCAATGTATTAAAAATTAACTAATTTTATAGTGAAAGTGAAAAAAATATTAAATGTGTATCGAACATTACTATTTATTTAATTGTGTAGCTTATGTACCATATATGGCTAAGACGAAACAAACATGGTTAGAGTTTTCTTGATTAGATAGATAGATAGATAATCATTTATTAATAACTTAAATATTTATAAAATTGGTTTATGTCAAAGACGAAAAAATTATACCGATAAAATTATACCGGCGATAAAAATAATAAAAACATTTATAAAAACTGATGTGCTCAAAGATAACGAAAGTACAGTGAGAACATGTTATTTTCTCCCATCGGGACTCAAAAGTAAAATATTTATTTATAAAAATTAAATATATTTATAAAAAATAATTATACCAGCATGTAATGTCTCCCCTCACAACTCAAAAGCAAAATTATAATATATAAATAACTTAAAAAATATAAAAAAATGTTAATAAAAAGATAAAATTAAAATTATACCGACAATATATAATGTTTTTCCTGTCGAGACTTGATAATTTCATTTCCGTCGACAACATTGTATTTAAGTAGTGTTTTCCCGTCGGAACTAGAAACAAAATTATATGTTTGTAAAAATTAAATACATTTAAAAAAATAAAAAATAATTATCTGATTATATGTAATGCCTAAAATCACGACTCAAAAGTAAAATAATAATATATAAATAATTTTAAAAAATATAAAAAATATTAATAAAAAATAAAATTAAAATTATACCAACTACATGTAATATTTCTCCTGTCAAGACTTAATAATTTGGTTTCGTCCACAATATTGTACTTAAGTAGTGTTTTATCGTAGGAACTCAAAAACAAAATAATCATTTATAAAAATTAAATATATTTATAAAAAATAATTATACAAACATGTAATGTATCCCATTACGATCCAAATGCAAAATAATAATTTATAAATAATTTTAAAAAAAATATAGAAAATGTTAATAAAAAATAAAAAAATTATACCAACAACATGTAATTTTTCTCCCGTCGAGAGTTAATAATTTCGTTCCCGTTGACAACATTGAATTTAAGTAGTGTTTTCCCGTCGGAACTCAAAAACAAAATAATCATTTATAAAAATTAAATGTATTTATAAAAAATAATTATACCGACATGTAATGTCTCTCGTCAAGACCCAAAAGCAAAATAATAATTCATAAATAATTTTAAAAAATATAAAAAAAATGTTAATAAAAAATTAAAATTAAAATTTTACCGACAACATATTGTTGATGCTGGGAATGGTAGAGCTCTCCTCCTCCTGGGGTTGAGTATTCCCTCTTCCAGAGTCCAACAAAGGGGGCGACACCTGCAAAGACACTCTGATGCCTAAGTTAGATAGGGTTGTGGAGAAGAAGCAGAACAGAGTGGATTAGGGTTTAGAATAAGTAGAGAGTATGCAAACATGGGGGGTCCAGCCCCCTTTATATAGTGGAGTCGCGCAGAAAGAGGGTAACCACCGATTCGGAATCTGCGCGTAGTGACTCCTCCCTCACGCTTCAAGGATCAGCTCATCTCCTCCTGATATCTCGCACTTGCCAAGTCAGTCACGTATTGGCTGCGTGATCCTCAATCTACGGAGCGACAACGGCCCCAGGCATCATCCCCAGATGTATCCCGTTCTAGAAGGCTTGAGGGTCGTGAGTCGGCTCGCCCCCACCCTGCTCGGTGTCATCACTGGGGCGATCTCACCAGAGGGCCAGTTTGGCAACTCGGAGGTCGGATGTAACTCGCCGAGCTCGAAGAGGTTGGAACCGAGCCGGGCCGGATTGGTTCGGTGGACACGCTGGAACTTGCCTCGGGACCGGTCCGTAACACAAGCCCCCTAGACTCTTTGCACGAAAGGGCGGAGGGTCTACCTATTGTTCTTGGGTCGGTATCCGAGTCGAGTTGTTGAGGTCGGGGACGTATACCAGAAGCTTGTTTGTCTGGGGGGTCACGCTCCACGTGTCGCGCTTTTACTCGGCATTCTGCCACGTGATGGGACTCAGATGAGACGTTTACTCAATCGTTCCTCTTCCCACCGTCGATCATCTGATGTAACCCGGACCGCTAGATCTCCGCCTGGTTCCGCAAATGGAAGGCTCGGATTGATTCACCTCTTCACTTCCTTTCTGCGGGGTTTATAAAGCTACCCTCTCTCCTTCCTTCTCTCTTCTTCTTCGTTTTACTTTCCCTGAACGCTTCATCTGCTATCTTCCCTGCATCTGTATTCCGAGCGGCTGTCCCACCCTCATTCCTTCGCATTTCCTGGTAAGTCTTGCTATTATTTTTCGTTAATGGCTTCTTCCTCTTCTTCTCGTCGTCCCCCTTCCCCTATACCTTTGAGTTCTGAGAGCGGCTCGTCGTCCGAAACGACGAGCACGTCTTTTGACCTTTCTACGCCACCCTATGCGGGAGGCTCTGGTCACAAGGGGCTACCGTCCGACGGTGGTCGTGACCCAATGCCTCTCCAGGTGGTTCCTCCCACCTCCTTGGTTCCAGCTTCTCCCCCATCTGCATCTGTTCCCTCGTACTCACTTCACAAGGGGGGCGAGCGTCGAGTGGGAGATAATAGGTCTCCCTACGCCTGGGCGCACCCCGATGTACTCGGGGTGGCTTCCAACATTTTTTCAGACACTGGGGTGGCCGCCCTTCGGTCTAGTGTGTCATTTACGCCGAACCGAGATCGAGACGAGGAGGTAACTTGCCTCTCCTGCTCTCCCGACGACCGAGTATGCTTTAACAAGGGCGATTCTATATAGTTCCCCCGACTTTTGTTTCTTCTACAAAACTTTATTTACGCGAATCGGCCTCCGTCTTCCCTTAAGTAGGTTTGAGTGCGAGGTCCTCCAATGACTGGACGCGGCCCCTTCGCAATTACACCCCAACAGCTGGGCTTTTATCCAAGCCTTTAAGCTCGTGTCAGAGTACTTTGGGGTTACCCCCTCTGCTGCTCTCTTCTTCAGTTTTTTCCAACTCAGACTTGGTAAGCAGCTTAAGTGGTGCTCGCTCAATAAAATACCTGGTTTTTATATTCTTGAGCTTTTCGACCAGTCTTATAAGAACTGGAAGCCTGATTTCTTCAAAATCCGGGTAAGGAGAGGGGATCCCTTTTTCTTCTCTGCTCAGAACGAGCCCTTGTTTCCTTTTTACTGAAGCTCCAATCCTCGCCCCATAAAAGAGGTGGACTTTAATTCATTGTCGGTCACCGATCAGACGATAGTGAACTTTCTTGCTCGTTTGCCCACATTGCATTGTGGTCCTCTCCTCACCCGAGCTCTAAAGGATCCGCCCCAGTGGAGGGATTATTTAAGTAAGTCTCGTTATCATCCTTTATCATGATTCTCAGCCCGAACATGAGTACTAACTTTTACTTTATTTTCAGGTACGATGGCCCCAAAGATGAGCAAGAAAGAGATGGCCGAGCTCCTCAAGAGGGCTCAAAGAGAAAAGGTCGCCCAAGCTTCGGGGCCGGTTCCTTCTGATGCAGCCGCTTCTCCTTCGTCTGCCAAGGCTACTAAGAAGCGACCGCGCGCTCCCCGACTCCCGCCCAAACGGCCCCGCAGCGAGCCGAGGGGACCTCACGGGGGGATTCCTCTGAACATCCCTGATGGCTCCGAGTGGTTCCTCCACCTTGGAGAATTTGCCGACCAAGGCGAGAACGCCGAGGATTCCCTTTGGAACGTCGGCTTCGACCGCTCCGACCAGATCGATCAGATTATGCGTAGGTCCGACGACAGGTGCATGGCCGAGGCGGGCGAGCTGGGTTTGTGCAAGGCACTGGGTCTCTACGGGCTCCGTACTTCTGCTATGGCCCAGTTCCTTTCTGATCGGATAAGGGCACGGGCGACTGAAGCCGAGCTGGCGAAGAGAAAGTACCAAAGCAAGGCCACCGCGCTTGGCGAGCTTGAGGAGAAGATGGGCAAGCTGCAAGAGGACTATGCTCGCCTCTCGGAGGCAAGGGACGATTTGAACAGGAGCAACGCTTCTCTGCTGGCTCAGCGGGAGGAACTCCAGGCCCAAAATGGCCTTTTGTTGCGTCAACTGCAGGAGGAGAAGGAGAAGTCCTCGTCCGCCGCCGGTCGAGGAGTATCGTGAGTATAGTGCCGCTTCAAAGATAAGGAAGGGTTTGATAATGTCGTTCTTGATTGAAGGTGCTCGCCCCCGATCTGGACATCTCCGAGCTCGATTTCACCAAGGTAGTGAAAGAGGGGAAGATTGTGGAAGAGGAGGACGAGGAAGAAGGCTGTGCTGATCAGGAGGAGCCTAGGGGCGAGGAGGCCGGAGTTGGTCTTGACTTGGCTGCTGTTAGTCAGAGTCTTGCGACCGATGAGATCGTCGAGAACCGAGCTGAAGACCAAGGGAATGCCCTTGCGTAATTTGTTTTACCTTGCTTTGCTCCGTCTTGATGATGTACCCGCTTTCTATGAGCTGCTCTTTTGTATTTTGTTTTGAGTTAATGAAATTGGCTAAGCTTAATCGTTGTTGGTTATTGTGCTCGGATGGCGCTGATCTCGGGCAGCTGCTACTCGATGAGGGTAGTCCTCGGGTGGCCTCCCCCGAATAAAACTTGTGTCAACTAAAGTTGAGACAATTTCTCCGTGCAGCACTATAGGCCGAGTACCAGTTTTCTTACGAAACCTTTAGGTCGGATAGTGGGCTTTGGATCCCCTGACGAGGGTGTCAAGTTTCTATGCCAACTTGCGTTTGAAATCGAGTGTATCGTTTAGGTCGAGCAAGACGTTTCGAGCCTCGTGTTGCGAGCAAGCTCCCCAAGACTTTATGCTGGCTTGGGTTTGGGGTCATCCGGGTCGAGTTGCGAAATGAGCGCACCAAGCCTTTATGCCGACTTGGGTTTAGGACCACAGGGGTCGAGCTGCGAATGAGCCCACCAAGTCTTTATGCTGACTTGGGTTTAGGACCACAGGGGTCGAGCTGCGAATGAGCCCACCAAGCCTTTATGCTGACTTAGGTTTAGGACCACAGGGGTCGAGCTGCGAATGAGCCCACCAAGCCTTTATGCTGACTTGGGTTTAGGACCACAGGGGTCTGTTGGTCCGTCGAGACCTTCCGAGCTCGCGACTCGGCGATTTGTAGTTAAAACAATCTGAATATAATGGGAGTTGACTTTTATTAAATGGGGAAGGAAGGATGTGCCTCGTTAAAACCTTTCCAAAACCAAAAACCCGGTGGGAAAAAGGGTTTGCAAAGGAAAGAGTACGCCATCTGTTTACAAGTGTTTAACTAAAGTAGGGCTTTAGGTGCGTGGCATTCCAGGTCCTCGGTATCGCTTTTCCGGATAATTCTTCTAGTCCATATGCGCCGTGCCGGTGTTCTGATCTGATGCGGTATGGCCCTTCCCATGTCTGCCCTAGCTTTCCCTGTCTTATGTCTTTTCGGGCCAGTTCAACTTTTTGGAGGACCGGGTCCCCTTCCTTGAACGTCCTTGGTCGGACTCTAGGATTGTAGTGTTTGGCGACGCGTTGTTTGGTTGCAAAGTTTTTTACTCGGGCAAGTTCCCGAGTTTCTTCTAGGAGATCGAGCTCAACTCTTGCCTCCTCTTGTGCCAATGCCTGAACATGCTCTCTTCTTGCTGAGGTGGAACCGAGCTCAACTGGAACCATGGCCTCTATTCCATATGTCAGCCGGAAAGGTGTTTCATTTGTTGCCGACTGGGGGGTGGTGTGGTATGCCCACAGCACCCCGCAGAGTTCTTCCGCCCTTAGCCCTTAGCCCTTTCCAGCCGCTTAAGGAGGCCATTCAGGATGATTCTGTTTGCGGCTTCGACTTGACCATTGGTCTGTGGATGCTCGACGGAGGCGTAGAGGAGTCGGATTCCTAGACCTTTGCAGAAGTCCTTGAACACTTTGCTGGTGAACTGCGTGCTGTTATCTATGATGATAGTGTGGGGTAGGCCATGGCGGCAAACCAGGTTTTTCCAGACAAATTTTTTGATCCTCTCGGAAGTGATGGTCGCCAGCGGACACGCTTCTATCCACTTGGAGAAGTAGTCTATGGCGACTACGATGAACTTGAGTTGGCCCGGTGCAAGGGGGAAGGGGCCAAGTATGTCAAGCCCCCAGGTATTGAAGGGCCAAGGGGCGATGACTTCGTGCAGGACTTCCGGTGGAAGATGGTCTCGTTTGGCGAACCTGTGGCATTTGTCACACTTCCTTACGTATTCCAGGCAATTCGACCTGAGCGTCGGCCAGTAGTAGCCTGCTCGTAGGATTTTAGCTGCCAGGGTCCGAGTTCCACAGTGGTTCCCGTAGATACCCTCATGCAGTTCCCTCATAACATATTCGGAATCTGACTTCTTTATGCAGGTGAGTAGTGGCTGTGAGAAACCTCTCCTGTAGAGTTTGTCTCCGATTAGAGTGTAATGTACGGATTGCCGTTGGACCCTGCACGATTCTGCCGGGTCCTCGGGCAGTCCTCCCTGCTTCAGGTATTCCATGATGTCCTTCATCCAAGAATCCGAGCTGATCACTGCGTAGTTTCCGGCTGTCGCGATGCTTGGTGACTCTAAAGTTTGGACGACCACTGTATGGAGCTGTCCCTCGGTCTTCATACTAGCTAACTTTGCCAGCAGATCCGCCTTGTTGTTTTGTTCTCGAGGGATGTGCTCGAGTTGGACCTCTTGGAAGTTCTGAATCATGGCGTTGACTTTCTGGGCATACTGGGCGAGTATGTCGTCTCGACACTGGTACTCGCCCTTGACCTGGTTGATCATTAGCTGGGAGTCGCTCCTGACTCGAAGCGTTTGGGCACCCAGCTCCCATGCGAGTTTGAGACCAAGTAATAAAGCCTCATACTCGGCTTGGTTGTTGCTAGCTTTGAAAAGGAACCTGAGTGCCTGTTCGACGCTGATTCCAGCAGGGCTTTCAACGATGATTCCTGCTCCGCTGCCTTTGGAATTGGAGGAGCCGTCCACGTAGAGCGTCCAGTATTCGACCTCAGGGGTCGGTGTTAGCTCTGCAATAAAGTCGGCCAAAACTTGTGATTTAATGGGTCCTCTGGGCTCATACCTGATCTGGAATTCGGAGAGTTCTACCAACCACGCCACCATTCGACCTGAGAGTTCGGGCTTCTGCAGGATCCTCTTGATCGGGTAGTCCGTTTTGATCACCACCGTGTGCGCTTGAAAGTAAGGCCTCAATCTCCTCGCTGAGGTTACTATCAGGAGCACCAGTTTCTCTACCTTCTGGTACCGTAGCTTCGCCCCGTGGAGGACTTTGCCCACGAAGTTAACTGGGCGTTGCTCGGTCTCTTTCTCTTCTATCATGGCCGAGCTGATCGAGGTGTCGGTGGCCGCCAGGTAAAGGAGGAGAGGGGCTCCCTTGGTGGGCCGTGTAAGGACCGGTGGTGACGCCAGAAATTCCTTGAGCCTCTGGAAAGCCGTTTCACATTCGTCGGTCTATTCGAACCGAGTCGGTTTCCGGAGTACCTGGTAGAAGGGAAGCGATTTGTCGGCGGAACAAATTACGAACCTGGAAAAGGCCACGATGCGACCAGCGAGTCTTTGCACTTCCTTGATAGAGCTCGGGCTGCGCATCTCCATCACTGCTCGGCACTTGTCGGGGTTGGCCTCAATGCCTCTATGGGTGATCATGAACCCCAGGAATTTGCCTCCGAGCACCCCGAAGGAGCACTTTTCGGGGTTAAGCCTGATGTCATATTTTCTCATAATGTCAAATACTTCCTGGAGGTCTCGATAGTGTGCCTCGAAGCTGGAGGTCTTGACCACCATGTTGTCCATATACACCTCGATCGTCTTCCCGATCTGCTTGGCGAAGACCTCATCCATCATCCTCTGGTAAGTCGACCCTGCATTCTTCAAACCAAAGGGCATAGTGACGCTGTAGAAGTTGGAGGTTTCCGTCATGAAAGCCGTCTTTGGCGCGTCGAGTGGGTGCATCTTGATCTGATTGTACCCGGAGTACGCATCCATGAAACTGAGCACCTGGTACCCTGACGTGCCGTCCACCAGAGCATCGATGTTAGGAAGGGGGTATGGGTCTTTAGGGCAGACTTTGTTTAGGTCGGTGAAGTCAGTGCACATCCTCCATTTACCGTTGTTCTTCTTGACCAATACGACGTTGGAAAGCCAAGTTGGGTACTTGATCTCCTTGATAAACCTGGCTTTCAAGAGTTTTGAGGTCTCTTCTCTGGCTGCCTGCTTCTTTTCCCCTGCAAGTCTTCTTTTGCGCTGAGCAACGGGGTGAGCGCCGTGTTCTATGGCTAGCTTGTGACAGGCCACTCTGAGGTCTATTCCAGGCATGTCCTCCGGGTCCCACGCGAACAGATCCGCATTGTCGAGCAGGACCTTCGTCGAGGGCTATCGCTTCGCTGAGGCGATTGTGTCCCGATTCGTATGCTCTTGCCCGATCCTCTTACTTCGATCTCCTTGATGTCATCGACTGGCACTGGCCGGAAATCACTCTCGCCCCTTGGGTCGAGCTCATTCATGCAGTTCGACTTGGGGCGATCTCTTCTTCTGTCATTCTCAGTTGTTGACATAACAACATCTCGCCTCCTTACGGTGGCGTGTATCATAGCAATCGCCCATCGGATAGGAATTCATCGTCAAATGGGGGTGGAGACAATGGCCAGATGCCATTGATGACGATTCTGCCGATTATCATATTGTAGGCGGTGTCGCGGCCGAATCGGCTTCCACTACCAGGAGGTGGGCTTGATTGTCTTGACCCGACGTCCGCCTTAAAGGTGAGCAAGGCGTCGAAGTACCCGATCACGAGCTTTAGCTTTGAAAAACCGACTAACGTACCTCGGTAGGTCGATAATCGAGCTCGGTAACTTGAGTCGATCGAAGGCTTCTTTGTAGATTACGTCCGCCGAGCTTCCTTGGTCGGCGAGTACTCTCTGACGTTAAATCGGTGAGGTGTCTTTGTGATCACCATTAGGTCGTCTTGGCGGCGATCTATTCCCGATAATCCTCTCAGAAGGATATGGTCGGTAAGGCCTCAGGCGGGGCCGCTGTTGACGTCGAGTTATTGACGGATCTCAGGTGCCTCCTCCGACCGTTGCTAGATTCGCCCCCACCTTCAAAACCACCTGCAATTAAATTGAGCGAGGGGATACCTTCGTCTCGACCCTTCGTGCGTTGACGGGCGGGTGAGCGACTTCCCAGCCCTCTTCGAGCCGGAGATCGGTTGCGCCTGCGCTCCGGTGAACGGGATCTCCTTCGACTTGTTCCGTTTTCCGTGGGGGTCGTCCCATTCCCTTTGTCCACGTACTTCGCTAAATGTCCTGCCTGTATGAGTTTTTCAATTTTTATCTTTAGCGCCTGACATTCATTGGTGGTGTGTCCATACATTCGGTGGTATTCGCAGTATCTTTGGCGATCTGCATCTGGTGGGGAGTCCTTCCGAGGGGGCAAGGTAATGAGGTTGCCCATGTAGGCTTCCTTCAAGACTCGGTCCCTTCCCATTGTCAAGGGGGTGAACCGTCCTCCGTAGTCTTGCCGCCCTCGGCGCTCGTTTCTTCTCTCTGCCCTCTCTCGGGGCAGATCCCTACTCCTGTCCTGCCGATTCTGGGTTTCCCTTTTGGCGGCAGCAACCTCTTCCATGTTGATATACCCCATTGCTCGGCGTCGCAGCTCGTCCAGAGATCCTGCAGGTCGGCGGGCAAGAGAGTCCGAGAAGGGACCAGGTTTTAGTGCTGACACTATGGCGTGGAGCGCCACATCGGTGTTGAGATTTCTGATTGGAGCCGTTTCGTTGTTGAAATGTTCTATGAAGGACTTCACTGTCTCGTTCGACCTCTGTTTGAGCCCGACTAGGCAAGTGGAGTTTCTCCGGAAGGCTCGGCTCATGGTAAACCTGGCCACGAATTGCTCGGCGAGTTGCCTGAATGAGTGGATCGAGCATTGTGGGAGGTTAGAGAACCACATCATGGCCGGTCCCTTCAGGGTGCAGGGAAAGGTCCGACATTTCAAGCCCTCGGACGCGTCGATCAGCAGCATCCGCGCGTTAAAGGAGGTAATGTGCTCTTCGGGGTCTGTCTTACCCTCGTACGCGTCCATGTTGGGTATTTGGAACCGCTTCGGGACCGGATCGGCCATAACCCTCTCGTCAAAGGGGAGCAAGGTTAGCCCGATTTCGAAGGGTCGATTCTCTCGCTGCGGTGCCTGCCGGATGTGGCCCTCTCGCCTTGGGCTCTCCATGGCGCTGGATGCGTCCGACCTGGACAAGTCCCGGTCGTCCCTTCTGGTCCGCGAGGGCGTCTTGTGGCCCTGTCTCTCCTCCCGACCGCGGGCTTCCGCGATCTGGCATCTCAACTCTTCGTTTTCTGCCCGGAGAAGCTCCAAAACAGGGTCTGGTGGTGGGCGTTCATTCTGACTGGCCGAGTGATGACTCCGCGGTGGAGATCTGTGATTCGTCGTGCTCCTGGTGCGTACCATCTAGCTAGGGGTATTCCTGAGGCCTGGGTTTGTTTTACTGGGCCCCACGGTGGGCGCTAATGTTGATGTTGGGAATTGTAGAGCTCTTCTCCTCCTGGGGTTGAGTATTCCCTCTTCCAGAGTCCAACGAAGGGGGGCGGCACCTGCAAAGACACTCCGATGCCTAAGTTAGATAGGGCTGTGGAGAAGAAGCAGAATAGAGTGGATTAGGGTTTAGAATAAGTAGAGAGTATGCAAACCTGGGGGGTCCAGCCCCCTTTATATAGTGGAGTCGCGCAGAAGGAGGGTAACCACCGATCCGGAATCTGCGCGCGGTGACTCCTCCCTCACACTTCAAGGATCAGCTCATCTCCTCCTGATATCTCGCACCTGCCAAGTCAGTCACGTACTGGCTGCGTGATCCTCAATCTACGGAGCGACAACGACCCCAGGCATCGTCCCTAGATGTACCTCGTTCTAGAAGGCTCGAGGGTCGTGAGTTGGCTCGCCCCCGCCCTGCTCGGTGTCATCATTGGGGCGATCGCACCGGAGGGCCGGTTTGGCAACTCGGAGGTCGGATGTAACTCGCCGAGCTCGAAGAGGTTGGAACCGAGCCGGGTCGGATTGGTTCGGTGGACATGCTGGAACTAGCCTCGGGACCGGTCCGTAACACATATAATGTTTCTCCTATTGAGACTTAATAATTTCGTTCCGTCGACAACATCGTACTTAAGAAGAAGAATGGAGAGAGAGAGGGGGGATTCAAAGTGTGACTTGCGAAAAAAGAAGAACGAGTTCGAGTCTCGAAAGAAGACGATGACGATGAAGAAGAAGAAGAATATGCCAAAGCCTCTGAACATAGAATTGAGTATTTGTTGCAGCGGCGTAGGGGGAATTTCGTGATTCCACATCCGTCCGATTGCTTCCATATCTAGCTAATCATGTGGGTAAACCTCATCACGACCGTTCGTTTTAACGACTAGATCAAAGATTTTAGATTTCGCACCCGATTGAACTAAATTATTTTTTCTTTTCATGTTGATGTTTCCGAAAAAGGTTTCTTTTTCTTTTCATTTTTAAATTGGGCTCATGCTTTAATTAATGTCTTTAGTTTAAGACCAGATTTGAAATTCAGCCCTAAAATTAGGAGAGCAGCGAGAAAAATTAACAACACTAATATTGGTGGATTTTTTTTCCTTCCTATTAATTAATTAATTAATTTAATTAATTCAAGACGTATAAAACTCGCCAACAGCCAACGGGGAAAAAAAAAAGACTAACATGTTTAGTTCTGAAACAAAGTAATGAAAATCCTTTTTTGGGCCATGCAAGTTTCGTATTGTTGAAAAATCATTCAAAAGTAGCCTTTCGTTTCAGCCAAAGATAGTAGTGCCTGATTACCACATTTTATTAGCAAACGTAAGGTATAAATTGATTTAGATGAAGCGATGTGTACGACTTCATTTGCTTGCTGGATTGGAACTCGATGATACATTTACTTGGAAAAAATATGTTTTTGGTCCCGGTAATTTGACTAAAATTTGGTTTTAGTCTCTGTAATTTTTTTTTTTGAACTTGTCCCATAATTCCATTTTCTGTCGGTTTTAGTCCCTCCCGTTAGTGGTCCGTTTAAAAACCATGACATGGCAAACGTAAGTCTTACGTGGCACCATGTGGCCACTCACTCAGCCAATCCACGTAATATTACTGTTTTTTAATTAGCTGACTCATAAATAATAAATAATTAACTAAAAAACAAACAAAAAAACATAAACCCAGAATCTTCTTCGTCACTGCGATCGTCTTCAGGAACTTCACTACTTCCCTCATCTTCTTCTTCACTGACACTTATTGCTCACTTAATCAGAAACCCCCCATCACCGTCTTCAACCTAAGAACTCAGAAACCCAGAACCCACCCATCTCGTCTTCAACCTAAAAATTCAAAACTCAGAAACTCAAAAAATGAAAAATCCACACCAGAATGATGATACACCCTGCTTACAGGGATCAAATAAATGTTCAATCAAAAGAAAAAACACGACAGGATTATTGCCATTTTTTGTAAAAAAACGCAGTAAACACACCCTAGATCTAGGGTTATAGATCTAACACCAATTCAAAAATTACAGAAAAAAGAAAAGAAGAAGAACTCGTCTCCTTCTTGATGCCATCTCCTTCTTGTTCTGCTTTTAGTCCTCTGATTTCTGCAACAACTCGTCCTCTGGGTGCCTTTTTTTAGATCCCAAAAAAACTATCCTCCCCTCTATGTGGTTGATGAGAAGAGGTTGAGGGAGAAAAATGAGGGAAAGGCCGAGAAAAAGGGGAAATGGGTGCTGCCTAGGGTTTGGTTTGTAGGAGAAGATTAGGGATTTGTTTTGGTGGAGAAAGGATGAAGATGAGGGTAGAAGAGGGAAGTGTTGCGGCCAGCCTTCGTAGGGTTAGGGTTTCAGAGGGTGGAGGAAGAGGGAAGGAAAAAAAAAGAGAGAGAAGAGAGAAGAGGAGGGGTTCGGCTGCTGGTGTTGTTGTTGTTGTTCTATTTCTTCTTCTTCCTCTCATTATTGTTGCTGTTGTTGTTAAAAAACGAGATGAAAGGTCAGGGATGGGTTGACAGTGGTTTCTGCGTTTGGATGATAGCCAGAAGAACATGGTGGCAGAGAAAGAACATGGTGGAAGAAGAAGAAGAAGAAATTACAGGGAAGAAGAACATGGTGGCAGAGGATTGAGCATTTGAGGGTGGTGGTGTTTTAATCGATCATTTGTTTGATTTATGGAAAATGAGCATTTGGGGGTGCTTCTTCGTTCTGAAGGATTTAGCCCTAATAATCCTTTAGGTTTTTTTTTGTTTTTTTTTTTGATCAATTTATGTTTTTTTTGTTTAATAGTTAAAAATGGTGGTGTTGGCTGTGTGTGTCCACGTGGTGCTACGTAGGACTACCATTTGCCATGTCACGATTTTTTAACAGACCACTAACGGGAGGGACTAAAACCGACGAAAAATGGAATTACAGGGACAAGTTCCAAAAAAAAAAATTACAGGGACCAAAACCAAATTTTGGTCAAATTACAGGGACCAAAAGCATATTTTTCCCTTTTTTTATTCCCCCGTTCTCTCTCTACCATGAACCATTGCCTCAACATCTTCTCTCTTCATTTTCGGCCACGTTTGATTAAAATAACTACATATTCTTCATCCTCTATTCGAACACTATCTATCTATCTGATTAGATTTCGGATATTAGCAACTTCAAAAATGGGTCTCTCCTTGAAGCTCGTTTTTGGGCCACCTCCGGCCGTGTCTCAACAAACCACGACCACCACTGTGATGTGCTCATCATTCTCTACCAAAAGCTCCCATCTTTTTCATGAAAACACACAGATCTGAAAAACCCAACCGTGACCTTCTCTCCTATTTTTCGGTTGTCGTGGACCTCCAACCAGAAAACGAAGACCAGATTCGTCATCCCCTCGTCGTCCGCAAGAAAACCCACAAAGAAATTTCACGATTGGAGAACCTTCGCCTGCGACCACCGTGCCGGAAAATCGCACCACCGCGCCGAAAGTTCAGAATCGTTACCATTTCATCTCCTTCGTGCAGATTCATTGCAACATACTCTAGCGGCTTCTCTTGAGAGCGTTGATAGAGACTGAGTTGGTTCGTCATAATTGTGAGTAGCTAATTTACTTAGTGGCTATTTTTATATGATTTCTTTCCTTTTGGAAGAAGCATATTGATTCGAAAAATATTTTCATGGCTTAATAAATATGTTGTTTAATTTTTTTTCCCATGACTGTGTGATTATTGTGAGTTATTATTGGCTGAAAGTAAATTGTAATGGTTTTGATTGAAATGATGAAATATTCGAGACCTAGTACAAAGCCGGTGAGGAACTGTAAAACAATACATCGAGTACGGACCCAGTAAAAAGAGTCGGTAAGGAAAGGGGCGACCTATGTGCACATAGGGTGGTAGGATAGATGATATGAGATACGTAGTATGATGAATTTATTCCTATTGTAATCAGATGTAGTTATTCTTGTGTGGCCTATTGATGGGATCACGGCAAGTGTACCGGATCGTTGCAAGTAATAAAATCGGTTAAGTACCAGATATCGTCCTCAAGGATTGCGTGTCAAATATCAACTTACTATTTTTATTACTATTTGAACAAGAAACAATGTATTTTAGTGTTTTGAATTGATTAACAATAAAATTAAAGAAAGCAAGAAATAATATTTTTGTTTTTCTTGTATTGACAAAATATCAAACGCTTGGTGTGCACAAATAATACGAATAAAAGTGGTTAGGATTTGAATCCCCTTTGTTTTCCTTTTCTCATGCAATCAAACTCAATCCCAATACAAGTCAAATTCATAAATTCATGCAATTGAAGTTCAAATTCACTTAGTTAGACTAGTCTCAATTTCTTGAGCAAAAACCCCTTTAGATTAAACCAAGAACCCTAATTCCTTAGGCCTTCCTAATTCAACTAAGCATTAAGTGTAAGAATTCAAAGGAACACATAAGCATGAAGTCCTATCCCTAGGATCATCACAAATATGGCAATCAACTTCATATCTAGCATAACAACCAATTTTCCAATTGTGAAATCACACTTAGAATCAATTCAAAGATGGCCAATCAATGAAAAGCATTAAGGATGGAGGAAATTGCTCAATCAACACAAATACAACAAGTATTAAGCATTAAAAGTCATATTACACAAGAATCCAACAAAGGTTCATCATTCCTAACCAAATGGAAAAAAAACTAGAAATGCATATAAGAGAGAGGAGAGATAGAACTAGATGGATGGAGAGGTGGTGGATGATCCATTGAAGCTCCAAGGTCTCTTCCAAGGCTTGAATCTTCAAGGGAGATGGAGATGAGATGGATTTAGGGTTGCCTCTTGGCTCTCCTAGGGTTTGGAAGTGAGAACATATGAAGGGAATGACCAAAATGAGTTAAAAGTGTGTTTTAATAAGTGCCAGGCCGAGACGAGGCGCAGGGCGCCCAAAATTGATCAAAACGATTCCCAGCAGGCGCAGGGCGCCCTCCTGGGCGCAGGGCACCCTTCTGCACCCGTTCTTCCATGTTGTGCTGCCTTTTCACCTCTTTAAAGTATGAATTAGCTCAAGGTGTCTTCACAAAAGTTGAAGATATGGATCTTAGCTTTCCAATGGCACCAGTTTCAGCTCATTTGGACAACTAAAACTCCAGATATGATTGAAACATCGAACAGTTGTCAGGCTAGAGCAACATCACCATGTCAACGTGTAGCACAAATTACCCCAACTTATAGATTGATTTGGGTCTCGAGTTCTTCATCAAAGATGTAGATAATTCAATTATGTTTCTAACAAGACCAAGATCATCTCATTTGGATGAGTGGAGACATGTGTCCAAACAATCCCTTTCCTCCCTACAAAAAGACAAGACCACAATAAGGACATTTTTCCAACAAAGCAACAAAAGAACTAACATAGTTAACAAATAGATTATCCCAACAAGCAAATACTCAAACTCTTAAGATTAGAGGCCAAACAAGGAATAAAGTCTAAGTTTGCAAGATAATTCTCTTCAATTAAGAGCAAGAAAATGAGTATTTTAGGGAACCGTCAAACACTCCAAACTTAAACCTTGCTTGTCCTCAAGCAAGAACTCGACAAAAAAAATAACTACTCAAAATGTCAATCTTGATCCAACCACCGGACTAAACTACAACTTTTCACCACTTTCAAAAGTTATCACATAATATGTACACCAATCATAGATAAATTCATTGGGCTTTATCATCATTAGAACTAATATGAGACTATCACAAATTGGAAATTGGAGTCACATAAGCATGAATTCACCATTAAAAACTCAACAAGTAATGGAATGTGCAATTGAAACTTTCAATGTGATTGAGTGCTTTCTTTTCTACTCACAAAGATTAGGAAAAATTTTCACTCCAACTCTCAAGTGTTTTGGGGTTTGTGTTTCTCTCAGTCAACACTATTTGAGCCCATCCCCCATGTATTTGATTTTCATCTCTTTCTCATATGAGTACCACTTGCACAATGCTCCAACCAAAAGGTCTTTCATGGTTGTAACTTGGCCAAGGTTAGGGTAGATGGATTAGACATTTAGGCTATCACCCTTTAAAGATAGATGAGCATCAAGCAACTCTAGAAATTTTCACTACAATTCCTCTTTTCTTCAATTTTCCAAAGGTGGTGTTTTCCATAAACTCAATCCTTAAACAACTTTGTATCACACAATTATTAATCCCCCAATAACATTTTGGTCTCAAAAGGGGTACCAATTCAAAAACAAGCCATTCTTTTTTTCTGGTTTTTTTTTGGTTTTTTCTGTTTTTCTTTTCACAGCTCAAAGCACAACCAATCATAATGTTGTTCACTTCCCCCCAACTCCAAACTTAGTTATTTGTTAACCTTAGTCAATTCATGCTCATCTAACCTTCTTAGGTGGGTAACAAGTTAATCACAAGGTTAAAAGCTATTGTTTTGATGGGTTAACAAGAACAAAAGGCTTTAGGCTCAATGGGGTTTTGCAAACAAAAGTCATATTATGTCGGGTTGGCTTTTTGGCTAATTGGCTTCCAACAAAATTTGCCTTTTTTATATCAAAACATTGTGCAACTAATAACATGCAACGGAGATTCAATCAAAGTTAGGGGAATGAAAACTGAAATGCGTCCTCTCACAAAGAATTATTGATGGAGGCTCTACAAACACCATAGGACAAGTGCATACCAATCACAAAAACATTTTAACAAACCAAAACAGTTGAGCAATGGTTGACTCACTCTAAAAAGTTTCTAGTCTCAAGTTGTAACTCTTCAACAGCTCATTCACATCATAAATCGATTGGTGCTTAATACAAAATTCAAATCACAAGTGGGTTTAAATCAAAGTTCAGCCAACAGTCATTTCAATTTGACATCCTAGGACTTACAAACCAAAAAGACTAAAAACATCACACCACACACATTTTTTTTTCTTTTTTTTTAACACAAAAATAAAGAACTCCAAACTTAAGCTTTGATAAACACACCAAAATGAAAATCAAGCAAACTAAATTCTGAAAAAAAAATGCAAGGGAAAGAGGTAGAAACTCCCTCGCATGGGTTGCCTCCCATGAAACGCTTATTTAACGTCATTAGCTTGACGCTTCAACACCCAAGTTAGGGTGGATAATATGACATAAAGAACACATCACCCTTCTTCTTTCTTTGCATAGGCAGGAACTCCATGAACTTAAGGTATAAATGATTCTTCTTTCATGCCCTCTCATGGTGGAGGATGATGAATAAGGCATTGAGGATATCTAAAAATTGATCAAACTTTATATCCCTCTCCTCCTTGTTACTCAAATGATGAGAAAGAAAATTGATTTGGTGGTTAATTACTTGTTGGGTCTCCATTTCTTTCCAAATTTTGGGAATCTTTGTTTCCCCCCAAACTAAATATCCATCCAAACGCATCCTTTTTCCTTCATCATCTTTCTTCTCCCTTACTTCTTCTCTTGAGCCTTGTTCTTCCTTTGGAAACTTCGATTTTAGCTCCATTACTCCAACTCCTTTAGGATTTAGGATGATATCACTAGAATGAGATTCAAAAGACCTCTCTTTTAATTGCTCGAACAATATCCCCACTTGAGCCTCTAGATTATGAATGGTGGTTTCTTGATGGAGACTTCTTGACTTTTAAATGTTACCCGTGTCTCCTCCATAAAATGTGAAGTTTGCATAGCCAATTTTTCAATAGCAATTTCCCAAGGCTTTTTTCCTTCATCAAATGATGTAGTGAAAGAGCCACCTTGTAATATATTTGGCATAGCATCATCCTCATAATAGCCATTTGAAATATCTCCTTCCCAAAGTTCACAAGAATGAGGTTGATAACATTGCTCACCACTATAGTCTTCCCTACAAAAGACCTTGCATAGTTCCTCACAATTGGCATTTGTATGATGTCCCCCACAAAAGTGAAAACCAAGTGGGAGGGGTTGGATGACATTCACTTGCATGGCTTGGAGTTCATTAGACAACGACTCTAATTGTTGAGACATTACCTTTTTTTGAAAAAGGATGTTCAACAATTGTCGTTGCTGAGTCATAAGCTTTCTCTCATGAAGAATAGTGTCTAACAAGGATTCCATAGCTTGAAGTAGGTTAATCCTGGATTGAATAAACTCAAAAGAAGAGATAGTGATTTGGAAATTAGGAAATTAAAAGAAAAATAAAATATGCACAAACAAGAAAATAAAGGTTTAAAGTAGTAATCTCATAGGTTATATGACACTTGAAATAGCAATCCCCGGCAACGGCGCCAAAAACTTGATGGGATCACGGCTAGTGTATCGGATCGTTGCAAGTAATAAAATCGGTTAAGTACCGAATATCGTCCTCAAGGATTGCGTGTCAAATATCAACTTACTATTTTTATTACTATTTGAACAAGAAACAATGTATTTTAGTGTTTTGAATTGATTAACAATAAAATTAAAGAAAGCAAGAAACAATATTTTTGGGTTTTCTTGTATTGACCAAATATCAAACGCTTGGTGTGCACAAATAATACGAATAAAAGTGGTTAGGATTTGAATCCCTTTGTTTTCCTTTTCTCATGCAATCAAACTCAATCCCAATACAAGTCAAATTCATAAATTCATAAAAAGGTGAATAAATAAATAAATAATATATTTATATATATATATATATATACACACACCACACTATAATAATCAATTCACATAAAGTAGTAACAACATTATTCACATAAAGTAGTAACCACATCTCGTATCATCTACAAATGCACGCAGACAAATTTCATCATTTCTCATAGCCACATAATTATCAAAAGAAAATAATGCAGATGCTAACATCACTACTTCTTATGCATGTGGTACCATCTACTACTCTGGGAAGTCTCCTAGGAGTACATATTTGGTTTATTAGAGGTCACCTCGCGGGTGTTTCACTCTATTACCGCATACTCTCAACTAGGGATGATAATGTCCGGTGACGGTCAGGGTAGCTAAGTCGATAAGTGGTCCTCGGTCAAGGCGCGACACTCAAACTATTAGGGATCACAAACTCGGCTTCTCACCCTCTAGGCCGAGGTATTGCCACGCAGGCTCACTCATAATGGCCTCCACCTTTCATTTCAATGGTGCTTCCCCCCATCCTGTTACAAGGGTTGTATGACAAACAAACACACAAGGTCGGGTTTCCTCCGAACATCATAGTTCAATTTTTCATCGACAATCCATCATGGCCCATATGGCTAGGATCATCTCACAAGGAATGACTCAAGTCCCATTATGGCTACTAATAGCTAGGTGACTTGCACAAAAGGTCATTTATCCTTTCAAGGTCATTGCCACAAGTGTGGACTTTTCACAATTATTGTCACAAAATAACAAATGGATTGTAGAATATAATTACAGGAATCGATGAATTGTCATAGAAATATTTATCTTTAAATCATATAATTCAAATCTGCAGAAAACAGAGGCAAAACAGCAACATGTAATTAGTCATGTAATTAGATTACGCACAGAAAACAGAAACAGAAACAGCACAGCAGGAACAGAATTTTCGCAGAAGCAGAAACAGAAACAGCAGAAACACAATTTTCGCAGAAACAGAAACAGAAACAGCAGAAACACAATTTTCGTAGAAACAGAAACAGGAACAGCAGAAACAGAAACTGCACAGAATACAGCAAGCAGAAACTGTACAGAAACAGCAAATTAAAAATCTGCAGCAAAACAGAAACAACAAACAGCAACGAAAACTGGACAGCAACGCTACGTTGTTGTTTTAAAAACGTTTTCACCTATTTTTCTTCGATTCTAAATATTTAGGAACATCACAATTAAGACTAACACTTAGGGAAAAATCTTGATTAATATTTAGGAGTAATTCTTAAGGCTCTAACCCGATTCTCTAATTCCAAAATAGTTACGGTAACATTTTTACAAAGAAATAATGCGTATTAAAAATCTGAACGAAACAAGTTAAATTATTACAAAATTTTCAATTAACAATATCCATAGAATAGCATCTATTTTAATCATTTATATAGTCTCAGCGCAATTCAACATTGGAATTCATCACCAAAATTAACGAACATATTAATTTGGTGCTCTAATAATTCAACCACATCCTAGGCATCAAAACAGAATTTTTTCTAACACTTAAAACATCTATGAACAACTATGGCAGCCACATCATTTATTCAAACAATAATCATAGCGTGTATATACATGAAAAATAGAATTTTTTCAATTAATTAACACACAACGGGGTTCAAGGACAACCCCTTCACCCATTCC
The DNA here is from genome assembly GCA_037113605.1 of Calophaca sinica. NCBI lineage: Eukaryota > Viridiplantae > Streptophyta > Magnoliopsida > Fabales > Fabaceae > Calophaca > Calophaca sinica. The sequence continues at coordinate 14,513,931 of CM073736.1, forward strand.
CTCAAATATCCCCAATTTCAATAATCTCCCCCTTACCTTTGGTCCTTGCGAAAATCCTTAGAAAGAGGGATGATGATGACTCAGAATCAATCCTACGGTGAGTTTGCTACGAGCAGAAGAAAACTATATGAAACGTTGGAAATCCTCAAGACTCACAATTTTCTAGGAGGCGCAACATAGGAAGGAGAAGAGTCATGACTTACCCAATTTCAGATGAAGAACAAAGATGGAGTTGCTCCTAACCTTGGTGATCGAATCATGCAAGAGAAGAAAAACGTGGAATGCCTCCTTCAAGCTTGTGTGGCGCTAGGGTTTGGAGCTAGAAAGGAGAAGGAACAAGTGAATCAACTTGAGAGAGAGAGGCTTGGAGGCGCTAGGGCTTGGCTTGAGGCGTCACATGCCTTCATACGCCCTAGGTTTTATTATTTGGGTTGGGTTGGAGAGAGTCCATGGGTGTTGGCCCACTAGGTGGGTGGAAAGGAAAATAACTATGCATATAAGATGCTAGCCCAAGGCATTATACGCCCTCCCCTTTCTTTTTATTAACAACTCTCAAAAAAATCATTTAATTAAATTAAAAGTCTCTTTTCATGCACAAACATATAATGAAATCAATTAAAATAATCGCCACAAAATTATAATAAAAAATGAGGGTCGTTACATCCTCCCTCCTTACAAAAGTTTAGTCCCGAAACTTACTGGTGGTCAAACAAGTGTGGATAAGAGGCTTGCATCGGACTTTCGAGTTCCCAAGTAGCACTCTCCTCATTGCCTCCTCCCAAATAACCTTGACCAACGGAACCTCCTTCCCTCTCAAGCTGCTTGACTTTTGGTCCTCAATCCTCCTTGGTAGTACCTCATAGGTAAGATTCTCTTTCAATGGTACTTCATCAAGTTCAATTATATGAGTAGGTTCATGGACATATTTACGGAGTTGCGACACATGGAAGACATTATGAAGGTTTGAAAGGAAAGGTGGTAAGGCAATCTGGTGAGCAACTTCCTGACCTTTTTCAAAATTTGGTAGGGGCCAATAAAGCGAGGAGTAAGTTTCTTCGACTTCATTACCCTGGCCAACCCAGTCTTGGGAGTGACTCTCAAGAATACATGATCGCCTCTTCAAATCTCAAATCCTTTCTTCGTTTGTCATGATAGCTCTTACACTACTACGAGTGGCCCTCATCTTGTCTGAATCATTTTGACCTTTTCGATTGGTTTCTTTGAACTATTTGGGGCCCAACACAAGGTTCTCAGGGTCTCATACCAACACAAGGAGTCCTACACTTCTGCCATACAAGGCTTCATAGGGTGCCATCCCAATACTTGGAATGATAGCTATTGTTGTAGGTAAACTCAACAAGAGGTAAGAAGGTATCCTAACTACCGGTTTGTTCTAAGACACAAGCTCTTAACAAGTCCTCTAATGATTGGATGGTTCGCTCAGGTGACCATCGATCACGAGGGTGATAAGCGAGCTCATCTTGAGCTTGGTTCCTAAAGCCTCATGTAAGCTTCCCAAAATCTAGAGGTAAACACAGGGTCTCTGTCGGACACAATACTAGAAGGTACGCCATGCAACCTCACTATCTCCCTAATGTACAACCTGGTCGGCTTCTGCAAAGGGTATTCCATATTCGGAGGGATGAAATGTGCGGACTTTGTCAATCAGTCCACAACAACCCGGATGGCATCTACTCCTGCGGAGTCCTAGAGAGTCCCGACACGAAGTCCATTGCTATCTTGTCCCATTTCCATACAGGGAATACTCGAGGTTGTAAGAATCCAGATGGTTTTTGGTGCTCTATCTTGGCCTTCTGACAAGTCAGGCAGGCGTAGACAAATTCTGCTACCTCCTTTTTCATTCCAGGCCACCAGAAAATTTTCTTAAGGTCTTGGTACATCTTAGTTGCTCCGGGGTGAACACTCAGACTACTCTTATGCCCTTCCTCCAAAATCATTCTCTTAAGCTTAGGAACATTAGGTACACAAACCCTACCTCGAAACCTCAAAATTCCATCAGTCCCTTCACTAAAACCTATATCCCTACCTTGAGCGATAAGCTCCTTCTGATCCAAAAGATGTTGATCGGTCTTCTGACCCTCCATAATCTGCTCTAGTAATCCACTAGTGACTTTCAACATTCCTAGTCGCACACTCTTAGAAGTGACCTCACAAACTAAGCTCAGATCCCTAAACTCTTCGATCAAACTCATCTCTAACCATCATAGCGGAAAGATGTAGGGGTTTCCTACTCAAAGCATCGACCACTACATTGGCTTTCTTGGGGTGATAGTTAAGCCCAAAATCATAATCCTTAAGAAACTCTATCCACCTTCTGCCTCATATTCAATTCTTTCTGGTCAAAAAGATACTTAAGGCTCTTATGGTCACTAAACACTTCAAACCTAGAACCATACAAGTAATGTCTCCATATTTTCAACACAAACACCACAGCGGCTAACTCTAAATCATGAGTGGGGTAATTCCTTTCATGGGTTTTCAACTGCCTAGAGGCATAGGCCACTACCTGTCTATTCTACATAAGCACACCTCCGAGTCCTAACTTAGTTGCATCACAATACACTTCAAAAGGTTCACTTGGATTAGGTAGTACTAAAACTGGGGCAGAAGTCAATCTCCTCTTTAACTCTTGAAATCCATTTTCACACTGAGCATCCCACACAAAAGCTTTTCCTTTCCTGGTCAACATTGTCAAAGGCAAGGCTAACTTAGAGAATCCCTCTATGAATCTACGGTAGTATCCTGCCAGGCCTAAGAAACTCCTAATCTCGATCAACGATTTAGGTGATTCCCACTTCAAAGACCGTTTCTACCTTAGGCAGATTCTCTTGCTATTCCCCTTTTGAGATCACATGTCCTAGGAAACTCACTTCCTCCAACCAAAACTCACACTTAGAAAGCTTGGCATAAAGTCGCTTCTCCCTAAGGGTCTGTAATACTATCCTCAAGTGTTCCACATGTTCTTCCCTACTCTTAGAGTACACTAAGATATCATCTATGAAGACCACTACAAACTTATCAAGGTATGGGTGGAAGACTCGGTTCATGTAGTCCATGAACACGGCAAGAGCATTGGTTACACCGAATGGCATAACTAGGTACTCATAGTGCCCATAACGGGTTCTGAATGCAGTCTTTGGGATGTCCTCAGACTTCACTCGGATTTGGTGATAACCTGACCTAAGGTCTATCTTAGAAAACACACAGGCTCCAATTAGCTGGTCCAGCAGATCATCTATCCTAGGCAAGGGATACTTGTTCTTAATAGTTACCTTGTTCAATTGGCGGTAATCTACGCACAACCTCATACTCCCATCCTTTTTCTTGACTAACAACATTGGTACACCCCAAGGGGATACACTCGGCCTCACGAATTGTTTCTCTAGCAGTTCCTCCAACTGTTTCTTAAGCTCAACTAGTTCTGCGGGAGACATCCTATAAGGAGCTATAGATATGGGTCCAGTACCTGGTACTAAGTCTATGGTAAATTCGGTCTCTCTCTCTGGAGGCAATCCTTGTACTTCTTCAAACACATCGGAATACTCACTCACTATAGGCATACCATCTATCCTGACTTGGTCTTCGACTTTTAGAGAGGCTATCATCATGTAAACTTGGGCATTTTGTTTCAAACATGCCTGTACTTGGTTGGCCGTTAAGAGTCGATGATCTCTGGGTTCAACTGTATCAGGAATACAAACAGTCTTTTCAAAACAATTTAAGATGACTTGATTAGTAGCTAACCAATTCATGCCAAGAATTACATCAAGTTGACTCAAAGGCAAACAAACCAAATCAACCACAAATTCCTTATCACCTATGGACAAAAGGCATTCTAGACAAGCAAAAGAAGTTCGGACTTTACCATTTGCTGGAGTCTCAACCTCAAGTTCACAGGGTAGGGGTGAAACAGGCAAATTCAAATTTTTCACACATTCACTGGACACAAAGGAGTGCGTAGCACCCGAGTCGAAAAGTACCACTAAAGGAGATCCATGTATGAAGCACGTACCTTGGATAAGGTTGTCCGACGCTGCGGCTTCAGCCACGTTGAGAGCAAAGACTCGTCCTGTTGGCTTAGGTCGGTTGGGTTGGGAATTCTGCCCTCCATTCCCGTTTGGTTCTTTCTTCAGATTCGGGCACTCCCTTCCGATATGTCCTGGCCTTCCACAGTTGAAACAGATCATTTGCTTTTCAGAACAATCTCGGTAGGCATGTCCGTACTTGCCACACTTCATGCAACGCAGAGGGGTCGAAGGGCCTCCTCCACCTCCGCCAAACATTTGTGCCGCAGGTTTGTGGAAAGATTGATTGCGGTTACCATTACGGTTATGTCCAAACCGTCCATTCGAGTTGGGTATGGCTTTCCCGATTCTGGAAGTCTCTCTTGTCTTTCTTCTTATCCTTCTGGGAGCCAACCGACTTGTAGTGTGCTACCTTAGCTTTGTTGTCCTCATCCCACATTCTACAGCTGTGGATCAATTCAGGGAACTGTCGAATTCTCTGGTAGTTAATGGCTAGCTTGACTTCAGGTCGCAGTCCATTGATGAATTTCACACACTTCGAACGTTCACCCGCTTCTCCCACATATGGGTGATAGTACCTGGACAACTCTTCAAACTTGGTGATATACTCACCATCGACATATTACCTGCTTCAATTCTAGAAATTCAGCTTCCTTCCATTACGGATATCCTCGTGAAAGTACTTCTCCAAGAAAATCTCTTTGAAGGCTTCCCAAGTGACTCCTCCGGTGCGGCTTCCACACGTGGGCAAGCATTTCTCCCACCAAAGATGCGTCTTCAGCAAGCTTAAAGGTACCAAAAGTCACCTTTTGAGCATCCGTACACGCCATAGCACGGAAGATCTTCCCCATCTCTCGTATCCAGTTCTGGGCACCATCGGGATCATGTCCACCCCTAAAGGTAGGTGGGTCATTCTTTTGGAATTACTCCAATCCTCTAAATTCAGCGGCTCCGGCATTAGCATTTCTATTCTGAATTCCTTGTACAGCCTGAACCATGGCAACGAGTGCATCCGCTAAAGCTCTATCGTTCCTACCCGCCATTACTCCTCGCACTAATCGAACCAAATTGGATGCAACAAGCAACGCCAACCCATAACTAAATCAATAAATAAATAAATCAAACATTGACGCACAAAACACAGAGTTCACACAGAGAAACATAATAGACACATACACAAATCAGTAAGACCGAATCGCTCGATACCACTAAATGTGACACTCTAATCCGTTTCAAAATCGTTAAATAAAAATAAATAAGAAAATAAATAAATAAATAAATACATCAAATTGATCTTGATTCGGTAAACTGAACAAAAAATATAATAGTCGCTATGAATTAAAATAAATTATCTATTTTCATAAAAGAAGTAACGATAAATAATTTAAATAAAATATAAAAAGGATCAGCGGATAACTTCGATGAGTAATTCAATTTCAGACATCACTCACTTTGCAAATATTTAGTAACAACAAGCCTAGTAAGTACTTCTCTTTCAAAATCTTATTTGAACTTGTGAAATAAAAATAAAACCAAGCGATATACGAACCCCAAATAAAAGAAAACCTGTGTCACACGGCCTCAGAGCTTGACTTAGCCCAACTTACACTACAAGTAACAAAATACATAAATGACTCAACGTCTCAATCGTAAAATGTTGAATTAAAACTATAAAATAATTCAGAAGAGACCTTCACCACTAGCTACGTGTCCTGGTATTAGTAGTGTCTGCAATTGAAAATAGGAGGACAAGAGACAAACAACCATAGAGGGGTGAGTACGTTGAAATCGAGTTAAAGTGATATTTGGAGAGAAAAAGGTGAATAAATAAATAATATATTTATATATATATATATATACACACACCACACTATAATAATCAATTCACATAAAGTAGTAACAACATTATTCACATAAAGTAGTAACCACATCTCGTATCATCTACAAATGCACGCAGACAAATTTCATCATTTCTCATAGCCACATAATTATCAAAAGAAAATAATGCAGATGCTAACATCACTACTTCTTATGCATGTGATACCATCTACTACTCGGGAAGTCTCCTAGGAGTACATATTTGGTTTATTAGAGGTCACCTCGCTGGTGTTTCACTCTATTACCGCATACTCTCAACTAGGGATGATAATGTCAGGTGACGGTCAGTAGCTAAGTCCGATAAGTGGTCCTCACCCAAGGCGCGACACTCAAACTATTAGGGATCACAAACTCGGCTTCTCACCCTCTAGGCCGAGGTATTGCCACGCAGGCTCACTCATAATGGCCTCCACCTTTCATTTCAATGGTGCTTCCCCCCATCCTGTTACAAGGGTTGTATGACAAACAAACACACAAGGTCGGGTTTCCTCCGAACATCATAGTTCAATTTTTCATCGACAATCCATCATGGCCCATATGGCTAGGATCATCTCACAAGGAATGACTCAAGTCCCATTATGGCTACTAATAGCTAGGTGACTTGCACAAAAGGTCATTTATCCTTTCAAGGTCATTGCCACAAGTGTGGACTTTTCACAATTATTGTCACAAAATAACAAATGGATTATAGAATATAATTACAGGGAATCGATGAATTGTCATAGAAATATTTATCTTTAAATCATATAATTCAAATCTGCAGAAAACAGAGGCAAAATAGCAACATGTAATTAGTCATGTAATTAGATTACGCACAGAAAACAGAAACAGAAACAGCACAGCAGGAACAGAATTTTCGCAGAAGCAGAAGCAGAAACAGAAACAGCAGAAACACAATTTTCGCAGAAACAGAAACAGAAACAGCAGAAACACAATTTTCGCAGAAACAGAAACAAGAACAGCAGAAACAGAAACTGCACAGAATACAGCAAGCAGAAACTGTACAGAAACAGCAAATTAAAAATCTGCAGCAAAACAGAAACAACAAACAGCAACGAAAACTGGACAGCAACGCTACGTTGTTGTTTTAAAAACGTTTTCACCTATTTTTCTTCGATTCTAAATATTTAGGAACATCACAATTAAGACTAACACTTAGGGAAAAATCTTGATTAATATTTAGGAGTAATTCTTAAGGCTCTAACCCGGATTCTCTAATTCCAAAATAGTTACGGTAACATTTTTACAAAGAAATAATGCGTATTAAAATACGAACGAAACAAGTTAAATTATTACAAAATTTTCAATTAACAATATCCATAGAATAGCATCTATTTTAATCATTTATATAGTCTCAAGGCCTATTCAACATTGGAATTCATCACCAAAATTAACGAACATATTAATTTGGTGCTCTAATAATTCAACCACATCCTAGGCATCAAAACAGAATTTTTTTCTAACACTTAAAACATCTATGAACAACTATGGCAGCCACATCATTTATTCAAACAATAATCATAGCGTGTATATACATGAAAAATAGAATTTTTTTCAATTAATTAACACACAACAGGGTTCAAGGACAACCCTTCACCCATTCCCTCAAATATCCCCAATTTCAATAATCTCCCCTTACCTTTGGTCCTTGCGAAAATCCTTAGAGAAAGAGGGATGATGATGACTCGAATCAATCCTACGGTGAGTTTGCTACTGACTAAAAGAAAACTATATGAAACGTTGGAAATCCTCAAGACTCACAATTTTCTAGGAGGCGCAGCATAGGAAGGAGAAGAGTCATGACTTACCCAATTTCAGATGAAGAACAAAGATGGAGTTGCTCCTAACCTTGGTGATCGAATCATGCAAGAGAAGAAAAACGTGGAATGCCTCCTTCAAGCTTGTGTGGCGCTAGGGTTTGGAGCTAGAAAGGAGAAGGAACAAGTGAATCAACTTGAGAGAGAGGCTTGAGGCGCTAGGGCTTGGCTTGAGGCGCCACATGCCTTCATACGCCTCTAGGTTTTATTATTTGGGTTGGGTTGGAGAGAGTCCATGGGTGTTGGCCCACTAGGTGGGTGGAAAGGAAAATAACTATGCATATAAGATGCTAGCCCAAGGCATTATACGCCTCCCCTTTCTTTTTATTAACAACTCTCAAAAAATCATTTAATTAAATTAAAAGTCTCTTTTCATGCACAAACATATAATGAAATCAATTAAAATAACTGCCACGAAAATTATAATAAAAAAATGAGGGTCGTTACATCCTCCCTCTTACAAAAAGTTTAGTCCCGAAACTTACCGTGGTCAAACAAGTGTGGATAAGAGGCTTGCATCGACTTTCGAGTTCCCAAGTAGCACTCCTCATTGCCTCCTCCCAAATAACCTTGACCAACGGAACCTCCTTCCTCTCAACTGCTTGACTGGCTTGGTCCTCAATCCTCCTTGGTAGTACCTCATAGGTAAGATTCTCTTTCAATGGTACTTCATCAAGTTCAATTATATGAGTAGGATCATGGACATATTTACGGAGTTGCGACACATGGAAGACATTATGAAGGTTTGAAAGGAAAGGTGGTAAGGCAATCTGGTAGGCAACTTCCCCAACCTTTTTCAAAATTTGGTAGGGCCAATAAAACGAGGAGTAAGTTTCTTCGACTTCATTACCCGGCCAACCCCAGTCTTGGGAGTGACTCTCAAGAATACATGATCGCCCTCTTCAAATCTCAAATCCTTTCTTCGTTTGTCATGATAGCTCTTCTGCCTACTCTGAGGGTGCCTCATCTTGTCCTGAATCATTTTGACCTTTTCAGTGGTTTGCTGAACTATTTCAGGGCCCAACACAAGGTTCTCACCGGTCTCATACCAACACAAGGGAGTCCTACACTTCCTGCCATACAAGGCTTCATAGGGTGCCATCCCAATACTGGAATGATAGCTATTGTTGTAGGTAAACTCAACAAGAGGTAAGAAGGTATCCCAACTACCGGTTTGTTCTAAGACACAAGCTCTTAACAAGTCCTCTAATGATTGGATGGTTCGCTCAGCATCGATCATCGGGCCCGAGGGTGATAAGCAGAGCTCATCTTGAGCTTGGTTCCTAAAGCCTCATGTAAGCTTCCCCAAAATCTAGAGGTAAACCTGGGGTCTCTGTCAGACACAATACTAGAAGGTACGCCATGCAACCTCACTATCTCCCTAATGTACAACCTGGTCAGCTTCTCTAAAGGGTATTCCATATTCAGAGGGATGAAATGTGCAGACTTTGTCAATCCGTCCACAACAACCCAGATGGCATCTACTCCTACGGGAGTCCTAGAGAGTCCTGATACGAAGTCCATTGCTATACTGTCCCATTTCCATACAGGAATACTCAAGGGTTGTAAGAATCCAGATGGTTTTTGGTGCTCTATCTTGGCCTTCTGACAAGTCAGGCAGGCGTAGACAAATTCTGCTACCTCCTTTTTCATTCCAGGCCACCAGAAAATTTTCTTAAGGTCTTGGTACATCTTAGTTGCTCCGGGGTGAACACTCAGACTACTCTTATGCCCTTCCTCCAAAATCATTCTCTTAAGCTCAGGAACATTAGGTACACAAACCCTACCTCGAAACCTCAAAATTCCATCAGTCCCTTCACTAAAACCTATATCCCTACCTTGAGCGATAAGCTCCTTCTGATCCAAAAGATGTTGATCGATCTTCTGACCCTCCATAATCTGCTCTAGTAATCCACTAGTGACTTTCAACATTCCTAGTCGCACACTCTTAGAAGTGACCTCACAAACTAAGCTCAGATCCCTAAACTCTTCGATCAAACTCATCTCTCTAACCATCATAGCGGAAAGATGTAGGGGTTTCCTACTCAAAGCATCAGCCACTACATTGGCTTCTCGGGGTGATAGTTAAGCCCAAAATCATAATCCTTAAGAAACTCTATCCACCTTCGCTGTCTCATATTCAATTCTTTCTGGTCAAAAAGATACTTAAGGCTCTTATGGTCACTAACCACTTCAAACCTAGAACCATACAAGTAATGTCTCCATATTTTCAACACAAACACCACAGCGGCTAACTCTAAATCATGAGTGGGGTAATTCCTTTCATGGGTTTTCAACTGCCTAGAGGCATAGGCCACTACCTGCCTATTCTCGCATAAGCACACTTCGGAGTTCTAACTTAGATGCATCACAATACACTCCAAAAGGTTCACTTGGATTAGGTAGTACTAAAACTGGGGCAGAAGTCAATCTCCTCTTTAACTCTTGAAATCCATTTTCACACTGAGCATCCCACACAAAAGCTTTTCCTTTCCTGGTCAACATTGTCAAAGGCAAGGCTAACTTAGAGAATCCTCTATGAATCTACGGTAGTATCTGCCAGGCCTAAGAAACTCCTAATCTTAGTCAACGATTTAGGTGATTCCCACTTCAAAGACTGCTTTCTACCTTAGACTGCCCATCGCTATTCCCCTTTGAGATCACATGTCCTAGGAAACTCACTTCCTCCAACCAAAACTCACACTTAGAAAGCTTGGCATAAAGTCGCTTCTCCCTAAGGGTCTCAGAATACTATCCTCAAGTGTTCCACATGTTCTTCCCTACTCTTAGAGTACACTAAGATATCATCTATGAAGACCACTACAAACTTATCAAGGTATGGGTGGAAGACTCGGTTCATGTAGTCCATGAACACGGCAGGAGCATTGGTTACACCGAATGGCATAACTAGGTACTCATAGTGCCCATAACGGGTTCTGAATGCAGTCTTTGGGATGTCCTCAGACTTCACTCGGATTTGGTGATAACCTGACCTAAGGTCTATCTTAGAAAACACACAGGCTCCAATTAGCTGGTCCAGCAGATCATCTATCCTAGGCAAGGGATACTTGTTCTTAATAGTTACCTTGTTCAATTGGAGGTAATCTACGCACAACCTCATACTCCCATCCTTTTTCTTGACTAACAACACTGGTGCACCCCAAGGGGATACACTCGGCCTCACGAATTGTTTCTCTAGTAGTTCCTCCAACTGTTTCTTAAGCTCAACTAGTTCTGCGGGAGACATCCTATAAGGAGCTATAGATATGGGTCCCGTACCTGGTACTAAGTCTATGGTAAATTCGGTCTCTCTCTCGAGGCAATCCTTGTACTTCTTCAAACACATCGAATACTCACTCACTATAGGCATACCATCTATCCCGACTTGGTCTTCGACTTTTAAAGAGGCTATCATCATGTAAACTTGGGCATTTTGTTTCAAACATGCGCCGCATTTGGTTGGCCGTTAAGAGTCGATGATCTCTGGGTTCAATCAGATCGAATACAAACAGTCTTTTCAAAACAATTTAAGATGACTTGATTAGTAGCTAACCAATTCATGCCAAGAATTACATCAAGTTGACTCAAAGGCAAACAAACCAAATCAACCACAAATTCCTTATCACCTATGGACAAAAGGCATTCTAGACAAGCAAAAGAAGTTCGGACTTTACCATTTGCTGGAGTCTCAACCTCAAGTTCACAGGGTAGGGGTGAAACAGGCAAATTCAATTTTTTCACACATTCACTGGACACAAAGGAGTGCGTAGCACCCGAGTCGAAAAGTACCACTAAAGGAGATCCATGTATGAAGCACGTACCTTGGATAAGGTTGTCCGACACTGCGGCTTCAGCCACGTTGAGAGCAAAGACTCGTCCTGTTGGCTTAGGTCGGTTGGGTTGGGAATTCTGCCCTCCATTCCCGTTTGGTTCTTTCTTCAGATTCGGGCACTCCCTTCCGATATGTCCTGGCCTTCCACAGTTGAAACATATCATTTGCTTTTCAGAACAATCTCGGTAGGCATGTCCGTACTTGCCACACTTCATGCAACGCAGAGGGGTCGGCGGCCTCCTCCACCTCCGCCAAACATTTGTGCCGCAGTTTGTGGAAAGATTGTTTCGGGCTACCTTTACGGTTATGTCCAAACCGTCCTTTGGGAGTTGGGTATGGCTTTCCCGGATTCTGGAAGTCTCTCTTGTCTTTCTTCTTATCCTTCTGGGAGCCAACCGACTTGTAGTGTGCTACCTTAGCTTTGTTGTCCTCATCCCACATTCTACAAATTGTGGATCAATTCAGGAACCGCCGAATTCTCTGGTAGTTAATGGCTAGCTTGACTTGGTCATGATCCATTGATGAATTTCACACACTTCAACGCTCACCCGCTTCTCCCACATATGGGTGATAGTACTGGACAGCTCTTCAAACTTGGTGATATACTCACCATCGACATATTACCTGCTTCAATTCTAGAAATTCAGCTTCCTTGGTTACGGATATCCTCGTGAAAGTACTTCTCCAAGAAAATCTCTTTGAAGGCTTCCCAAGTGACTCCTCGGTGCAGCTTCCACACGTGGCGGTTACTCTCCCACCAAGATTCGCGTCTTCAGCAAGCTTAAAGGTACCAAAAGTCACCTTTTGAGCATCCGTACACGCCATAGCACTAAGATCTTTTCCATCTCTCGTATCCAGCCTGGGCACCATCGGGATCATGTCCACCCCTAAAGGTAGGTGGGTCATTCTTTGGAATTGCTCCAATCCTCTAAATTCAGCGCCCGGCATTAGCATTTCTATTACGAATTCCTTATGTACGGCTGAGCCATGGCAACGAGTGCATCCGCTAAAGCTCTATCGTTCCTACCCGCCATTACTCCTCGCACTAATCGTAACCAAATTGGATGCAACAAGCAACGCCAACCCATAACTAAATCAATAAATAAATAAATCAAACATTGACGCACAAAACACAGAGTTCACACAGAGAAACATAATAGACACATACGATCCTGGTAAGACCGAATCGCGCTCGATACCACTAAATGTGACACTCTAATCCTCGCTTTAAAATCGTTAAATAAAAATAAATAAGAAAATAAATAAATAAATAAATACATCAAATTGATCTTGATTCGTAAACTGAACAAAAAATATAATAGTCGTTATGGAATTAAAATAAATTATCTATTTTCATAAAAGAAGTAACGATAAATAATTTAAATAAAATATAAAAAGGATCAACGGATAACTCGATGAGTAATTCAATTTCAGACATCACTCAGTTTGCAAATATTTAGTAACAACAAGCCTAGTAAGTACTTCTCTTTCAAAATCTTATTTGAACTTGTGAAATAAAAATAAAACCAAGCAATATAAGAACCCCCAAATAAAAGAAAACACGTGTCACACAAATTCAGAGCTTGACTTAGCCCAACTTACACTACAGTAACAAAATACATAAATGACTCAACGTCTCAATCAGAAAATGTTCGAATTAAAACTATAAAATAATTCTGCAGAAGAGACCTTCACCACTAGCTACGTGTCCTGGTATTAGTAGTGTCTGCAATTGAAAATAGGAGGACAAGAGACAAACAACCATAGAGGGGTGAGTACGTTGAAATCGAGTTAAAGTGATATTTGGAGAGAAAAAGGTGAATAAATAAATAATATATTTATATATATATATATACACACACCACACTATAATAATCAATTCACATAAAGTAGTAACAACATTATTCACATAAAGTAGTAACCACATCTCGTATCATCTACAAATGCACGCAGACAAATTTCATCATTTCTCATAGCCACATAATTATCAAAAGAAAATAATGCAGATGCTAACATCACTACTTCTTATGCATGTGGTACCATCTACTACTCTGGGAAGTCTCCTAGAGTACATATTTGGTTTATTAGAGGTCACCTCGGGTGTTTCACTCTATTACCGCATACTCTCAACTAGGGATGATAATGTCCGGTGACGGTCAGGTAGCTAAGTCCGATAAGTGGTCCTCACCCAAGGCGCGACACTCAAACTATTAGGGATCACAAACTCAAGCTTCACCCTAGGCCGAGGTATTGCCACGCAGGCTCACTCATAATGGCCTCCACCTTTCATTTCAATGGTGCTTCCCCCCATCCTGTTACAAGGGTTGTATGACAAACAAACACACAAGGTCGGGTTTCCTCCGAACATCATAGTTCAATTTTTCATCGACAATCCATCATGGCCCATATGGCTAGGATCATCTCACAAGGAATGACTCAAGTCCCATTATGGCTACTAATAGCTAGGTGACTTGCACAAAAGGTCATTTATCCTTTCAAGGTCATTGCCACAAGTGTGGACTTTTCACAATTATTGTCACAAAATAACAAATGGATTATAGAATATAATTACAGGGAATCGATGAATTGTCATAGAAATATTTATCTTTAAATCATATAATTCAAATCTGCAGAAAACAGAGGCAAAACAGCAACATGTAATTAGTCATGTACTTAGATTACGCACAGAAAACAGAAATAGAAACAGCACAGCAGGACCAGAATTTTCACAGAAGCAGAAACAGAAACAGCAGAAACACAATTTTCGCAGAAACAGAAACAGAAACAGCAGAAACACAATTTTCGCAGAAACAGAAACAGGAACAGCAGAAACAGAAACTGCACAGAATACAGCAAGCAGAAACTGTACAGAAACAGCAAATTAAAAATCTGCAGCAAAACAGAAACAACAAACAGCAACGAAAACTGGACAGCAACGCTACGTTGTTGTTTTAAAAACGTTTTCACCTATTTTTCTTCGATTCTAAATATTTAGGAACATCACAATTAAGACTAACACTTAGGGAAAAATCTTGATTAATATTTAGGAGTAATTCTTAAGGCTCTAACCCGGATTCTCTAATTCCAAAATAGTTACGGTAACATTTTTACAAAGAAATAATGCGTATTAAAATACGAACGAAACAAGTTAAATTATTACAAAATTTTCAATTAACAATATCCATAGAATAGCATCTATTTTAATCATTTATATAGTCTCAAGCGCAATTCAACATTGGAATTCATCACCAAAATTAACGAACATATTAATTTGGTGCTCTAATAATTCAACCACATCCTAGGCATCAAAACAGAATTTTTTTCTAACACTTAAAACATCTATGAACAACTATGGCAGCCACATCATTTATTCAAACAATAATCATAGCGTGTATATACATGAAAAATAGAATTTTTTCAATTAATTAACACACAACGGGGTTCAAGGACAACCCTTCACCCATTCCCTCAAATATCCCCAATTTCAATAATCTCCCCCTTACCTTTGGTCCTTGCGAAAATCCTTAGAGAAAGAGGGATGATGATGACTCGAATCAATCCTACGGTGAGTTTGCTACGAACAGTAAAAGAAAACTATATGAAACGTTGGAAATCCTCAAGACTCGCAATTTTCTAGGAGGCAACATAGGAAGGAGAAGAGTCATGACTTACCCAATTTCAGATGAAGAACAAAGATGGAGTTGCTCCTAACCTTGGTGATCGAATCATGCAAGAGAAGAAAAACGTGGAATGCCTCCTTCAAGCTTGTGTGGCGCTAGGGTTTGGAGCTAGAAAGGAGAAGGAACAAGTGAATCAACTTGAGAGAGAGAGGCTTGGAGGCGCTAGGGCTTGGCTTGAGGCGTCACATGCCTTCATACGCCCTAGGTTCTATTATTTGGGTTGGGTTGGAGAGAGTCCATGGGTGTTGGCCCACTAGGTGGGTGGAAAGGAAAATAACTATGCCTATAAGATGCTAGCCCAAGGCATTATACGCCCTCCCCTTTCTTTTTATTAACAACTCTCAAAAAAATCATTTAATTAAATTAAAAGTCTCTTTTCATGCACAAACATATAATGAAATCAATTAAAATAACTGCCACAAAAATTATAATAAAAAAAATGAGGGTCGTTACAACGAACGTTATTTAGCGTTAAGGATTATATTGTTTGTAATATTTATAAATTTATATTATCGGTTTGCAGTTCTCGTCGCTGTGTTTTTAGATCTTAAACCTATAGATTAGAGGGTAATCATGAGAGAGGAGAGATTCGATGGGTAGAATAATTGATGGGATTAGCATCTCATAACAGTAGTTATACGTCACTTATTTGTGTTTTTTTTTTAAAAAGAAAAATTCATTTAAATGGTTTTCTTTACCAGCTGTATATCACGATCAGCCCCTCAAAACCCTCACTTTCTCTTTTCTTCTTTCTTTTTCTCTAAGTTTCATCTTCCTCTACAGACTTCCGTTGAAAGACTTTGGGTTCCATTGAGTTTCTGCATAAACCTTCTTCATCAATCTTGTTCCTCATCATCTCCTCTACCTATATCATCATCTCGATCATCATTTGAGGTATAAAAAAAAAGAGTTTTCTCTCCCTTCATGCTACTGTTTAGCGCCACTTCCTCCCTCCATTGTAGCTAGTTTTTATGCTTCCAAATCATGTCATATTGATAGGTTTTCTTCTTCATGACATTACCTACCTTTCTAACCATTTATTTGAGCTTGAAAAACAAATTGTCTCCTCTGTTTTCTGCAGTAGGTAGCGCCCAAAACCCTAACCACTTGGCTTGTTTTGATTTCTTGTTCTATGTTGTTGTATGTTGCTCCTTGTTGTTCTTTGTTGTTGATTTATTTGTTGTAGCATCATATAACCTCTTTCATGAGCATTTGATCGAAAACCTAACCTTGAGTAAGAGGGAAAATATGTTTAATCTTGCTTGAATCATGCATGAGATGTGTTATTGTGTTATAGTAATTATTTAGGTGCCAATAGCATGATTAGTTAGTGTTAGATAAGCTTTTGTGTAAAAATGGATTTTTGAGGGACCAAAAAGGCATGTAGGAAAATTGATCTCTTTTTATGATTTAAATGTTAACATAACTGGTTATGGTCTTATTTTAATTGTTGGACCATGATGAAAATATTTTTCAGAAAACATAAACTTAGATTTTGATTAATTTGTGCTTAATATGCTACTTGATTTTAAGCTGGAATTAGTACTTAGGAAAAATGGCCTTGTATGGTGATATGTATGAAAGAGGTTTTTAATAAAATTTTAGAGAAAAGGAATTAATTTGTAATACTTAAATTCTTGTTGTATTTGTTTAAGTTCTTGAGTTTTAATGTTACTTGGGTTGTAGTTAAGATTGGGCTATGAGAGTTAAGTGCTATTAGAAACCCATAGATAGTACTAAGTTATGCTTGTATTAGGAAGTGTGATTCCCGAGGTCGTGCGACACGGAATCGAGGTGTACGAGAGAGCGAACTCGAGGACGTGGGAGCAGTGGGATCCAGATTGAGGATGGTACGTGTCGAGGTCGATTAAGAACTGTACGTGTCGAAGTCGTGGTCGAGCTCGTTGAGGACAGCACGTAGACGAGTAGCTTGGAGTTCGGTAAGGGCAACTTTTAGATATCGTTTAGGCTTTTCGTTATTAAATTGCTTTATTTAGATACGAAGAAGTCTGAGAGCTCTACGAGTTCGAAGTTAGGGTCTTCGAACCCCTTCGTTTTGTTGTCGTGCGGTCGAACATATTCCGAGTCATTCGTGGGTGAAAACTTTGTGGTTGGTCTGCTGAACCCAACCCCCCACTTGTTTGTACCTCTCTGTTAATTCCATTGAGTTGCAGAGGGATGGATTCCTTGATTTGCGTGTCGAGTATGTAATGTTGTGATATGATTGAGTTATGCATTATTTGATATGAGATTGAATACATGTTGCGAATTGCGTGATGCTGTTGAATTGCGTTTCTTCATGCAGGGCGTTTTATTGCTTAAAATGTCGAATTGCGTTTTCTTCATGTTAAGCCTGCTCTTTTTATTTGACATGCGGTTGAATATCTTGCGTATAACTCTTTGAATATCGTATGCGGCGAATTGTTCATTGAGTGAGAGAGCTTAGCGAGTCGTTGGCGTTTGAAGTTGCGACCCGGATAGCGGAGAGGGTGCTAGGTCCCCTTTTTCCGTTTATAGGGACTTCTAAGCGTCGCCACGCTATGGGACCTGAGTTGACTGTCCTAGGGAGAGCGAAGATCCCAAGGCTTCGGCTGGACTTTCCAGCATACGGTACGGCGTGTGCATTCCGGAATAATTGTCGAGTCGAGAGAGAATGAGTCGTGAGTCGAGTCAAGTCTAGAGTGAGGGAGTTGAGTCACGTTTGGTGAATGTATACATTGTTATTTACTTATTTCTTTATGCCTGGATTATCTTGATTTGTTGAGAAGTTGACCCTTTCCCGTGGTGCCTTCAATCCATGATGGTTAACCAGGCGATGTCGAGGACGCAGGGAACTCGACAGCAGGTGATGGCGAGGAGGACCTCGTTGAGGATCCGGACGACGACCTCTATTTGTCGTGATTTGCTTTGTACTATGTTTTTGTGTATAGTGGTTGTGACCAGTTGGGCCGGTTATGTTTTGTTATTACAGGGTAGACTGGCGGTTTACTTTGGAGCAAATGCGTGGGAGAGTCTTAAGTACCCCAGGGTATGATTGCTCTCTTGAAGTCGTCATACCTTAGGTGTATTTCTTTGTACATTCACTACTCTGTATTTTGTATACATTATCATTCCGAGTGGTATATATGTATATTATGCATGTATGTTTTATTAGAATTTAAGTCTTGTGTCTTAGTTGCACCATGTTTCGAAAAACTATAATTACTCTGATGTGCACTAGCTGGATTTATAAAAAAAAATAAAAAAAATATACCGTATCTTTTAAAGGCACAAGAGTACCGTTTTAAAACGCATCGCATACAGGTTTAGTTGAGCTCGGTAAGTTGAGCTCGGTAGCGGTCCGGAAACGGGTCGTTACATTTTCATTTCTTCATAATCGATTACAACCTTCATATAATCGATTACACCCTTTTTAAATGTCATCCGTGTGTCTTGTTTTAAATATATAATCGATTACACACCTTCTATAATCGATTAGATAATGATCTGAAATCCCGGATTAAACGCAACGGTCAAACCTCGCGCGTCTTCTTTTTTCTCTATAAAAGGACCTGTTCAGGTCGTGAAAGAGACGATGATTTTTACGCTATTGCTTTGTCAAAACGCTGTTCAAACAAATTTCCATCACTCACACTTATTTTGAGCACAATTTCTTGAGAGCTTTTTATTCTACATAATTTAAGTTGTATTATTTGAGCTTCAATTTGTTATATCTGCACTATTGAGTGTATCTTTCTCATCTCATTTTATTTGTAAAAAGCATTTCTTTTTTGGTAGGAATCCCAAGGTGTTCATAGAGAGGTGATATCTCTTGAACGTATTGCTCTGGTATAGAGTTGTAAAGGTTTCTAGCTGAACCTGATTTAAAAGCTAGTGATTTAGTGAAAATCCCACAGTGCTTTGCCTTGGGGACAGGACGTAGGCCACAGGGGTGTTTGGTGGCGAACCTGTATAATCAGCTGCGTGCTCTTCTTTGCTCTCTGTCTCTTTATCATTCAAGCACTTTATTTATTTTTTTTATTTATTTTTTTGTTATTTATTTTTTGTCATTTATTTATTGCAATTTAATTCTCGCAATTTATTCTTCAAGTTATTTATCTTTTCGCAATTTATTTCTTTCAAGTTTCTTTTAATTCAAGAATTTATCCTGTAATTTTTATATAAGCACCGCTATCACAATTCACCCTCTTGTGTTTGAAGTCACTTGGTAACAAGTCGCATCGAGCTAGACTCTTGTATAAAGGACTTAACCGTCTCAAGAGAATGACTTCAAACAATAACGAGGGAACTTCCATGAACAGACCCCCATTTTTCAATGGTGAGGGGTATGGTTATTGGAATGATAGAATGCAAATCTTTCTTGAGGGTGTTGATCTTGATATTTGGGATGCTGTGGAAAATGGTCCATTTGTCCCCACTCAATCAATTAATGATGCAGTGGTAGACAAACTAAGATCAGTTTGGACCGAAGATGATAAGAAAAATGTCCAATACAATTTGAAAGCTGTTCTGAACAGAACTTCAGAGGATGACTGGAGAGAAGCAACACGGCAGCGTCCACGACGGATGACGACGGCGTGTTGGGGTGGTGTACCTGCAAACACTCCGACGCTCAAGTCAGTGTGTGTAAGAGGTGAGTGAAGAGGTGGAAAAATCATAATTACCTCGACCGTTTGACGCGGTCTCTTTAAATATGAGTTGAGGACGGTTACCGATGAGTAACCGTTCCGTGAAACCCGGGAGTCGGAAGTAAATTCCTTTAATGCTGAGAACCGTTGGGTCGGCCGCGTCGATGTGGCATCGAGGGAAGGCGGAGAGGCATGCAGAAATGGGCCTGAAAGCGTTGGATCTTCGGATTGGGCCTCGGCCCATTCCGGAATAGTTGCCCCCCAAGTCGCTAGCTCGAATGTCGAGGTGGTGACTTGTTGTTGAAGTTCATTGATGTCGACGTTCGACGTCTTTGTTCGTATGAACCGCAAGCATCGCTGGTCGCGGCTTTGTTTATTAGTTCGTTCGGGACCTTCGTGGTTCCACCTCCGCCGAGGCGCTTCTCGACACGAGGCTTGACGTGCTTGTGCAAGGTACAAGGCTTTATCACGAGCTCGTGCATGCGGTCTCGGCACGAGGCTCGATCTCTTCATCAGGTGCTTGTGCAAACGCACAAGGCTTTATCACGAGCTCGTGCACGCGGTCTCGGCACAAGGTCGATCACAGGTGCTTGTGCAAGGCACAAGGCTTTATCACGAGCTCGTGCACGCGGTCTCGTGCCAACGCACAAGGCTTTATCACGAGCTCGTGCACGCGGTCTCGGCACGAGGTCGATCTCTTCATCAGGTGTTTGTGCCAACGCACAAGGCTTTATCACGAGCTCTCACGAGCTCGTGCACGCGGTCTCGGCACGAGGTCGATCACAGGTGCTGAACGTGGCAAAAACACAAGAAAGGGGGGGTTTGAATTGGGTTTTAAAAACTTTTTCGCAAATACAAATGTTTATGAAAAATAACTATTGAATGAACTGTGCAAGGAATAAAGAGTAGAGAGAAGAAAGAGACACAGAGATTTATACTAGTTCACTATCACCTGATAGCTACGTCTAGTCCCTTCACTCACTTGAAGGATTTCTCCACTATAATCAACTGATTACACTTGAGAGTAAATTTCTGCCAACTGGCTATACTCACAACTTCTTAGAACGACTCAGTACAGTTGAGCCTCTAAGGTATCTGACCACTATCTGGGCTAAGTAATCGATTCAAATAAGAGTTTTGAAACAATATAGAGATAACTCTCTTGAGAGAGGATTTACAATGAAAATACTTTTAGCACAAAATAACTTTCTTAAAGAAAGAATAAAACAAGAAGTGCCTTGTTCAAAGATCTCGAGACTTGGATGAATTCTTGATTGCTCACTGCCTCTTGATTGGGTAGTGTTTGAGAAGATAGATGTTGATGCTCTCTCACTACTCGTAAAAATATTCAAGTTGCTAAGGCATTAACCGCAAGGTCGAAAATCGCTTGTTGTTCTCACTCGCCTTTACTTCAAAGTACGAGGCAGATATATAGCTAGGGTTGAAAAGTGCCGCTAGACACAACGCCTCTTTTTGTCCGAGGTCAAAGCTTCAGATCCTGGAACTTTGGCTTTTGCAGGTTACGTCGCTTTCAAGTCTGAGAAAAGCATTCTGAGTATTATACGCAATGTCAGTAACTTTGTCCTTAGTGAGCTTTTCAAAATATAGACACTTCAAGCACAAGTTTCCTTGATGATTTTATCCTTTGACATTCTTCTTGTCCTCGTGATAACAAGGTACTTCAATTTCACTATCGAGCTCTTCGCTCAAAGACTTCACTGCTCACGAATCAAGTATTCTTCAATACAGAGTGAGAGGCTATCACATAGCAGATTCTTGTTGAAGCACAATAAGTCTTCATGGAGTGCACTTAGTGGAATCTGTTGTATTGTTGACTTGCACTGCAGAGTTGACCAACCAGATTGTGAAGGTTTCTAACAGAGCGTTGACCATCACAAGAGCGTTGACCAAACAGATTTGGAGTCTTCGAAAGAGCAGTCACCAACAGATTTGACCGAGTCAAATCATGTCTTGCATCATATACCAGAGTGTCGACCAACATCGAATGTTGACTAACTCCAGGCGTTGACCAAACAGATTCTATGTGCCAAGAATCGAGCCAGAGCCTGACTTTGATGAGTGAAGTTCAAGATTTCACTAAGTCTTCAAGCAAATTTCTCGAGTATAAATACTTTACGCACACTTATAACCATGTTAGAGAATAAATTGTTCTCTTAATCTTTTGTTATCATCAAAACAATTACGGGTTATTGTTTACGAATCCACTTGATTCCAACAATCTCCCCTTTTGATGATGACAAATACATATATTGATGAACAATTTTTCTTTATAAAAATATTTATTCAGTGTGATTTTGAGGCTCCTGAATTAAGCATATATAAATATTTCTAAGTGTAACAGAGCATAAGATATTACAAAGATATAAGTTTCAGAGCATACAGAATATATTAATCGTAACACATAATGTATGCATGATGACACTTGGTTGATACACTAGGTTCATCAATTGCTTTATACTCTCTATATTCTCTCTATATTCTTTCTCCCCTTTGTCATCGACAAAAAGGTTAACACAGAAATAAAGAACATCAAAATAAAAACAGTATAAAGAAAGATAAAGAGAAAACTTTAAGTGTCATAAATAAATTTCATTAGAAATAAAAACAGAGTGAGCAAATAAACAAAAACAAACTCAAAGGAAATCTATCAAAAGGGAGAAAACTAAAAGGTAAAAAGCCTAAGGTTTTCTAGGGCTTGTCCATCTTCTCCAAAACTTGCTGTAGTAAAGTAGTCAGCAAGTCAAGCCTACGATCAGTAGTTTCAGAGTGTTGTTGAGAGGCTTCCATAAACCTGTTGAATTTGTTGCTATCATCCACAAGTTTGTCATACACTTCCTTCGGTATCACTACTGATTGGCTTGTAGAGGCTGAGCCGGATGAGGATGGTTGAATAACCATTGCAGTAGGATCGGGAGGAGGTGTTACAGGTTCTCTTGGAGGAGTAGGAGGACGAGGAGGAGGTTCAGGTTCCCAAATAACATTGACCTCTTCTCTTGGAGGAACTCTCCATTTCAGGGCAGCATGCCATCTCCTATTTCTTTCCTCTTGTTCTTGCCTGTGC
Organism: Calophaca sinica; assembly: GCA_037113605.1. Classification (NCBI taxonomy): domain Eukaryota; kingdom Viridiplantae; phylum Streptophyta; class Magnoliopsida; order Fabales; family Fabaceae; genus Calophaca; species Calophaca sinica. The sequence continues at coordinate 14,536,894 of CM073736.1, forward strand.
TTGTCAAACCAAGTGTTCACAGACACCCAATTCTCATACCGATCTTCTTCAGCAAGATCATTGACTACTTCATCAATTCTCGTTTTCCAAGGAAACCCCGTAAACGAGATTCCCTCAGATCTTGCGGCCTTGAAGTACACAATGCTACCAATTAAATTTGGAAAAACGTTGGGCACAATTCTTGGTTCCCGAAGACCAGGCTCAGAGGGTCCAGGGGGTGCAATGAGGAGAAGTGGCAGTGGCTCAATGATCTCTACATCAGAGTCAGATTCAGAAGAAAGATTCTGAACTGCTTCATGGGCCATATCAGCAGAGAGATCAATAGTATCATCCCCCACGGGTTCTGCAACAGATTCTGGTTCTCCTTGGAGAGGAGAATTGGGAGGAGAGAACAGTTGAGACATGAAGGGTACCATTATGGGAAGTCTGAAAGAGGAGTCAGGGAGAGGTTGCAAAATGCGAAGAGGTTGAGCTTCCCACATAACCATATTGCCAGATTCAAGAGATGAAGACTCTTGAACCCTGGACTCAGATTCAGGTTCCTCAGAAATGGGCTCAGTCTCACAGGGTATGTTGAGGTCTGGTTGTTGGTGAGGGGGTGAAGCGGGTCTAGGTGGAGAAGCTGGTTTGGGTGGTGATTTAGGTGGTGAAGGTGTTTGGGTTTGTAGAGGAGATGATGAAGGTGTAGTTTCAGTTTGAGGTATAGTGGAATTTGGGGGTAAAGAGGCTAAAGGTTCAATATAGGGAATTTGAACCTGTGGTTGAGGTCTTTGTCTAGTCCTCAAGGGAGCAACATCATCTTCATCAGATGAAGAGGAGTCTGAGGGTAAAGTAGGCAAGTGCTTTTTGGTAGGTATATGTGGTTGTTTCTGTTGTGGTGTGGGTTTTGGAGTAGGTGTTGGTTTAGGTGCAGAAACAGATTTGGGTGTTGGATTGGCCAAGGGTTGTGGATTGAGGTTTGGCAGTTGTGGTGTAAGTGGGGGTGCATGAATAGGATTAATGGGTCGAGATGGAGGGGGTTCAACAACAGTAGAAGCAGCAGGAACAGAACCAGATTGATAAGTAGTATCATATAAATCAACTACCTTATCAAGTACCTTCTTCCTTTTTGCAGCAGGGGCATCTCTAACCTTGTATATCCTTTTCAAGGGTGGTTTCTGAGCAGGATCAACAGAGGTGGTCCTTGTTGTTGTAGTTGTGGTGCTTGTAGCAACCTCAGAGACATCAGAGGTGGGCTCAGCAGGAATAGCCACTCTAGTGGTCGAGGTAGGAGCACGAATCGAGGTGCAAAGGTCTCACGCTGACAAGGCTTGCAGCCCAAGCTTGCTTCATGATACTGATCGTGTTTCCTCTAACCTTTCCCTTATCATTCGATCAATCTCCACTTTCTTCTCTTCTTGTTCCTCTCAGAAGCATAGAGGCATGCATGCAGTCTCACCGGGAGAGTGAGCCGAGGGGTTCTGAGGCAATGTGAATGCCTGTGCTTCGAGTGACCCTTCTAGTTGGTCCAAAGAGAGACACCAGAGTCAACCACAATCTTCTTCCCCTTCTTCACAACTTTCTTCCTTGCTCCTTCTTCACCTTGTTGAATTGCAAAGCAATAGCCTTCTTGGAAAGGAGTCCCATTCTCCTTAGATTGTCTCAAGAGAGAATAGAATCACCATCGCTGTGGCAAGCCCGCTTCCTGCAGTGTTGAGACCTTGAAGAAGATTTATAAGCCCTCGTTCTCCATGATTATCGACAACAACTTTCCATAAGGGATATTCACATTTTTCCTTTTCGAGTACATTAAGTCTCTTCGCAGATGTTCAAAAATCATCTCGTGGAAGGTCGATCTTAGCTGAGTTCATAATTCCACATTATGAACTTGTGGGTACTGGCCGACAGTATCCACAGAGCGATTTGGCACCAAGCAATTCATGATGATTCAAAAGTGCTCAAACCTCGTTTCTTCATTTCCACGGCCTTGGTCCCTCCAGGCTTCTCATAGATAGTCTCATTTACAACATCCCAGCCACCAGCATCCTTTTCCCAACCAGGGGTTTCAACCGCTCCATCATTAGGGCAATGGGTGACTTTAGCAATTAGGTCCTGAGTGACCACAATGCGCCTGCCTTGAACATGACTCAGAATGGTCTTATCTTTACTCCAAGCATAAGTCCAGAACTCCTTCACCAGATTCTCATAGACTGAGTTGGTCATGTAGAAGAAATCCATTATCCCCATGTCAATGAAGTCCGCTCAAGTCGATCCTTCATTTGCCATATCCTCAAACCTTACTTCGTGTTCCACCAACACTTTGAGGTCGAGGGTTGAAGATTTTCCAAAGCATTTCACGCTCTTCTTCAGAACTTGAACTTGCGTGGTTGTTGTGGAGCAGCCATTGTTGAAATCGGAGAAACACAGAGTGCGAAGATGAAAGGGGTTTAGGGTTCAGAAATGTGTAGACTTCTCTTTGAGAGATAGAGTGGGTAGTGGGTGATGTGAGTGAGTGAGTGTTATAAACGTGTTCGAGAAGTTTAAGCATTATGCGCCAGTTTTCGAAATGAATTTTTAAAAAAAATTTGTCTTTTTCAAACGTGTAACTGTCAAAATTAAAGAGGCGCAGTAAAACTGTCATTGCGCAGTAAAAGCAATTATGACTCAGTAAAAGCAAATGTCAATCACTAACGCATCAACCAGTCTCAGAGAGACACGTGTACTTAAGATTCCCAGAGACAGCTATGTAATGAACATACGAACAGTTAATGAAAAGAATATAACAAGTTAAGATAATCAAAAGATTTAACTACGACAGAGCCAACACACTCAAGCAGAGTCAACAAGTCAAACAGAATCAATTAGTCAAACAGAGTCAACTATCTTCAAGCAGAATCAACTAGTCAAACAGAGTCAACTTAGTCAAACAGAGTCATCTATATTCAGATTAAACACCTATTCCTTTATAAGAAGGAAATTCAAGTTCTTTCTTATAAAGTTGAATCTATCTTCAGCAAGGGGTTTTGTAAAGATATCTGCCCATTGATGGTCAGTATCAATAAATTTAATTTCAAGAATCCCTTTCTGAACATAGTCTCTAATAAAATGATGTTTAATTTCAATATGTTTGGCTCGAGAATGCAAAATAGGGTTTTTAGTCAAGCATATAGCAGAAGTATTATCACAAAGATATGTGATTTTACTCTCTTTAACTGATAGTCCTCAAGTCGATACTTCATCCAAAGTAGTTGTGAGCTACGACTGCAGCAGATATGTACTCACTGTTTGTTGATAGTGCAATTGTGCTTTGTCTTTTCTTTGGACCAAGAGACAAGATTTGCTCCAAGAAATCGACCACCACTTGTGCTTTTCCTTTCAATTCGCTCCAAAGAAAGTCAAAGATCACGTAAAACCTACTAACTTGTAATCATCTGAGTTCTTATAAAGCAAAGCAAGATTAGTAGTTCCTTTAAGATACCTAAATATCCTTTAACCGCAGCTTAAGTGAGATTCTCTAGGATCAGATTGAAATCTTGCACATAAGCACACACTAAACATAATATCGTGCCTCGAGGTCAGTAAGATAGAGGAGTTGAACCAATCATACCTCTATATACCTTTTGGTCTACCTTTTTACTTGATTCATCTTTATCAAGAGCACATGTTGGATGCATTGGTGTGCTCATAGGTTTGGTTTCCTCTAGCTTGAACTTCTTCACAGCTTCTTTCACATACTTAGTCCGATGGATATAAGTTCCATCTTGACATTGTTTTATTTGAATGCCAAGGAAGAATTTTAGTTCTCCCATCATACTCATCTCAAATTCATTCTCGCATAAGCTTAGAGAATTCTTTGCAAAGAGACTCATTAGTAGCACCAAAGATAATATCATCTACATAAATTTGAACTACAATGAAATGCTTTTTAGATGATTTTCTAAAGAGGTTGTATCCACTGTCCTCTTTCAAAACCATTTGACATTAAAAAGGAACTCAATCATCATACCAGGCTCTTGGAGCTTGTTTAAGACCATAAAGTTCCTTTTTAAGTTTGAAAACATGTTCAGAAACTCAAGATCTTCAAAACAGGTGGTTGTTTCACAAACACTTCCTCATTTATGAAACCATTTAAAAATGCACTTTTTACATCCATTTGGTACAAAGTAATGCCATGATGTGCAAAGCATAAGAGAGTAATATTCTAATAGCTTCAAGTCTAGCTACAGGAGCAAAGGTTTCAAAGATAATCAATACCTTCCTCTTATGAGTAACCTTGTGCAACAAGTCTAGCCTTGTTCCTTACCACTTTGCCATCTTCATCAAGTTTGTTTCAAAACCCACTTGGTTCCAATGGCTAACTTGTCCTCCTGGAGGAGGCACAAGCTTCCACACATCGTTCCTTTGAAATTGATTTAGCTCTTCTTGCATAGCAATGATCCAACCATCATCAAGAAGGGCTTCATCAATTGTTTTTGGCTCTATCTCGCAGAGTAAGGCCAGGTCGAGTGTTCTCTCGCAGAGGATCTTGTTCGACTTTATCACTAGGTTCACCAATGATTTGGTCCTTTGGGTGATGGGGTTTGAACTTCCACCTGATATGATTATTTCCTTATCACCGTAATCAAGACCAGAGACTTCACCAGAGATCACACTAAACATCACCAGAGTCAAAGAACTCTTGTTTCCTTGTTTATCTGTAAATCAAGAAAAACTTCATCTAGCTCGACGTATCATTGTCGCTTTTTATCATCAAATCTTACATGCATAGATTCATCAACAACTAATGTTTCTTTGTTGTATATTCTCGTATGCTTTAGAGCGTCGTAATATCCCAAAAAGATAGCTCTATGTGATTTAGAGTCAAATTTTCCTAGACTGTCCTTTGTATTGAGAACAAAGCAATACACCTAAATTGATGAAAATATGAAATGTTGGGTTTTCTTCCTTTCCACAATTCATAAGGAGTCTTATTCAAGATAGGTCTAATATAGATTCTATTTTGAATGTAACATGCAAATGTTTACCGCTTCGCCTAAAAGTGCTTAGCAATATTTGTTTCGTGAATCATGGTTCCGCCATTTCTTGCAAAGATCTATTTTTCCTTTCTACAACACCATTTTGTTGTGGTGTTCTAGGGATGAAAAGTTATGAAAAATACCATTTTCTTCACAGAAGTTTTGAAAGGATTCATTTTCAAATTCACCACCATGATCACTTCTAATAGTAGTAATACAAAAACCTTTTTCATTTTGCACTTGTTTGCAATCACGTAAAACACCGTGAAAAGACTCATCCTTGTGGGTTAAGAATTTTACCCATGTCCATCTAGTATAGTCATCGACAATGACTAGACCATATTTCTTTCCGCATGCAGAGGCGCTTCTGGTTGGTCCAAATAAATCTAAATGTAAAAGCTCAAGTGGCCTTGAGGTGGAAACAATATTTTTGGAATTAAAAGAAGATTTCGTTTGTTTCCCTTTTTGACATGCTTCACAAAGAGCATCAGATTTGTACTTGAGATTTGGTAAGCCTTTAACAAGTCCTTTCTTGTTAAGCTTTGAGATAAACCTCAAGCTAGCATGACCAAGTCTCTTGTGCCAGATCCATTGCTCTTCATCAATTGACAAAAAGCATTTTACATTTTGATCAGCCAACTCAGAAAGTTTGATTTTATAAATATTGTTCAGCCAACTCAGAAAGTTTGATTTTATAAATATTGTTCTTTCTCTTTGCTCTAAAGAAAATGGATCCATCCTTTTTGCTTTTGGCTATACATTCATTATTGTTAAAGGCAACATCATAACCACTATCGCATAATTGACTTATACTCAGTAAGTTATGGTTCAAAGCCACAACCAATAAAACATTATCAATAGAGGGTAGAAATTTCTCACCAATTCTTCCACAACCAATGATTTTACCTTTTGGTTTCCTCCAAAACCAACATTTCCACCTTCTTTAAGTTGAAGATCTTGGAACATACGCCTTTCTCCCACATGTGTCGTGAGCACTCCACTGCCTAAGAACCAGGATCGGTGTCTTAACTCGCTGCTAAGCAAATCTGCAACATAGACAATCTTGTCCTTAGGTACCCAAATCTTTTTTGGGTCCTCTTTGTTAGTTCTAGAAGGAGACTTGTCCTTCTCATTTTTCAGTTCATAACATGCACTTCTAATGTGTCCCTTCCGACAGAAAGTACAAAGCAAACAAATACTATGATTATTAGTATCCTTGGTTTCCAAATGTATGTTTTGAAAGGTGGGTTCTTCTCGGTTTGTAACCAAGACCCTTTTACCATTTTGGCTTACGCCCAAATCATAGATGCTTGTTTACTACGTAGACACATTCAAAGAAGAAATTTTTGAAATCCTCTTCATATTTTGAAGAGTTGCATTCTCATCGATTCTCATCATTGAATCAAGTACTCACCACCTGGTTTTCGCTTTGAGTTTTTCATTCTCCTCGGTGAGTATTTGAAATTGTTTTTGAAGATTTGAAAATCTTTTTTCAAGGATTTATACTCATTGTTGAGTTTGGAAGACTCGCTCTAACAGCTTCATCAAAGGCTAATTGAATATTAGAAGAAATGTTAGAATCTACCTCTTCTTGTTCTTCTTCTTCACTGCCTGACTCTATATTGGCCATAAGAGCCATGTTGGCTCGTTTCTTCATCATCATCATCGATGATGACTCGTAATCATCCCATGTAGCCATGAGACTCTTCTTCTTCTTACCCTTAAAGCCACCTTTCCTTGATTTCTCAAGTTGTGGACATTCGACTTGTAGAAGGGCCAGGTTTCTTGCATTCATAGCAAGTAACTTGGCTTTTGTCCTCAAGTCCTTCTTTTCTTTCGAGTCGTGGTTTTTCCTTGAGTCCTTCTTAGGAACTTTCTTCTAAACCTTCCTTTGCTTTTCATCATGCGTTGAATCTTCCTTGATATTAAGGAAATTTCATCGTCAGTATCTTCACTACTCTCTTCAGATGAATCTTTGTCACTGTCAAGTTCAGCTTGGAGAGCTTTAGAAGTAGATGCTTTGTGTGAGGATTTTAAAGCAATGGTCTTAGTTTTCTTGGGAGGTTCTTCTTCATCAAGCTCAAGCTCGTGAGCTCTTAGTGAACTCAAAAGATCTTCAAGTCGTAATTCATTCAAGTCCTTGGCTTCTTGAATAGCCGTGACTTTGGGACTCCATCTCTTCGCACTTCTCAAGATTTTCTTAACATGGTCAGCAGTAGTATAGCTTTTCTTGAGAACCTTCAAGCCATGAACTAATGTTTGAAATCTTCCAAACATAGTTTCGATGCTTTCATCCTCTTCCATCTTGAAGAGTTCATATTGTCTAACCAAGATATTAGCCTTGGTTTCTTGTACTTGGGAAGTACCCTCATAGGCTAAAGCCAGTGAGTCCCAAATTTCTTTGGCAGTGCTGTTATTACCACATTTCTCAAACTCTTTTTCAGAGATAGCACATACAAGAAAGTATCTTGCTTTTTGGTGCAAGGTATATTCCTTTTTATGATCATCACCCAAGACTCCTAGGAATAGGATTTCTTTGAGTCAATCGGTTCTGGTAATCTTGTTTTGAACCATATCCCAAAGTTCAAACTGCTGAGATTCAAAAGTTTTTCACTTTATCTTTCCAAAGTAGTCATAGTTAGATCCAAAGTGAACAAAGGGGGATCGGTTAACGTGACCACCGGTTCGTTGCTTGCCATAGGATAGTATAGGATCTTTTCCTCTCACATCGTTAAGTGCTCAACCAAGAGGCCGAGCTCGTACCAATCAACGTGGGCAAAACACAAGAAAGGGGGTTTGAATTGGGTTTTAAAACTTTTTCGCAAATACAAATGTTTATAAAAATAACTATTGAATGAACTGTGCAAGGAATAAAGAGTAGAGAGAAGAAAGAGACACAGAGATTTATACTAGTTCACTATCACCGATAGCTACGTCTAGTCCCTTCACTCACTTGAAGGATTTCTCCACTATAATCAACTGATTACACTTGAGAGTATATTTACGCTAACTGGCTATACTCACAACTTCTTAGAACGACTCAAGACAGTTGAGCCTCTAAGGTATACAGCCATTCTTGGGCTAAGTATGATTCAAATAAGAGTTTTGAAACAATATAGAGATAACTCTCTTGAGAGAGGATTTACAATGAAAATACTTTTAGCACAAAATAACTTTCTTAAAGAAAGAATAAAACAAGAAGTGCCTTGTTCAAAGATCTCAGAGACTTGGATGAATTCTTGATTGCTCACCGCCTCTTGATTGGGTAGTGTTTGAGAAGATAGATGTTGATGCTCTCACTACTCGTAAAAATATTCAAGTTGCTAGCTCATGCAACCGTGTCGAAAATCGCTTGTTGTTCTCAACCTGTCTTTTACTTGAGTGTATGAGGTAGGATATATAGCTAGGTTGAAAAAGTGCCGCCAGACACAACGTCTCTTTTTGTCCGAGGTCAAAGCTTCAGATCCTGTAACTTTGGCTTTTGCAGGTTACGTCGCTTTCAAGACTGAGAAAAGCATTCTGAGTATTATACGCAATGTCAGTAACTTTGTCCTTAGTGAGCTTTTCAAAATATAGACACTTCAAGCACAAGTTTCCTTGATGATTTTATCCTTTGACATTCTTGTTGTCCTCGTATAACAAGGTACTTCAATTTCACTATCAGAGCTCTTCGTTCAAAGACTTCACTGTTCACCAGAATCAAGTATTCTTCAATACAGAGCTGAGAGGGCTATCACATAGCAGATTCTTGTTGAAGCACAATAAGTCTTCATGGAGTGCACTTAGTGAAATCTGTTGTATTGTTGACTTGCACCAGAGAGTTTACCAACCAGATTGTGATTGTGCTCTAACAGAGCGTTGACCATCACAAGAGCGTTGACCAAACAGATTTGGAGTCTTCGAAAGAGCAGGTCACCAACAAATTTGACCGAGTCAAATCATGTCTTGCATCATATACCAGAGTGTTGACCAACATCAGAATGTTGACTAACTCCAGAGTGTTGACCAAACAGATTCTATGTGCCAAGAATCAGAGCCAGAGCCGGACTTTGATGAGTGAAGTTCAAGATTTCACTAAGTCTTCTGAAGCAAATTTCTCTGAGTATAAATACTTTCTGCACACTTATAACCATGTTAGAGAATAAATTGTTCTCTTAATCTTTTGTTATCATCAAAACAATTACGGGTTATTGTTTCTGAATCCACTTGATTCCAACAGGTGCTTGTGCAAGGAACAAGGCTTTATCACGAGCTCGTGCACTCGAGCTTACCAAGCCTTTATGCTGACCTGGGGTCTTCGGGACCGCGGGGGTCGAGCTGCGAGTGAGGTTCTTCCGACGCTGGGTGCCGAGCTCCATGGCGGGCTCGACCTTTGGTTTTGGGGCACTGTTCCTGTCAAAGTATAGACAATTTGCAACAACTTGCTGTAATAAAGTTAGCATTAATTTTTATGCTGAGTAAAGTGCTCGTAGTCGAGTTTTATACTTCCCTGTGAGAGTAGTTGATCTGGCTGTCCAAGCGGCAAGGTTGAGGTCATCAAATAATCAAGGTCAACGATGTAGCCGAGTTTAAAGCCGTTTGAATATTGAAATTGCCGAGGTGAGCCTGGTAGGTCGCCCGAGTACTGGATTGCATATCCACCTGTTGCAGAGGTGCTTGTGCAGGGCACAAAGCTTTATCACGAGCTCGTGCACGCGGTCTCGGCACGAGGCTCGATCTCATCATCAGGTGCTTGTGCAAGGCACAAGGCTTTGTCACGAAGCCTGCACGCGGTCTCGGCACGAGGCTCGATCTCAGGGCTTCATCTTTGCCGCGTTCCAAGTTCTTGGAATTTGCTGTCCTTGTAGTGTCTCGAGGGTGTAGGCGGAGTACGATCCACAGAACGGCTACTGCGGTGTGCTCTATGCACAGAGCGGTGTGGAGTCGTGCCACGGTGGTGGCGATGAACAGATCTGAGATTTTCAGACTCCTTTGATCTCTGAGGAGAACGAGAAACACGATCTTCTCTGTTTTCGATCTGTGTGGCAACGCGAGCGGAGATTTCCTTCTGCTGATTCTCCATTCGATCGAGGCGTTGATTCTGAGCATGCGTCGCTTCGGCATGGCTTCGAATGAATTCACGGAACTCATGGATGAGGACGGCGCCTCGCTCCTCAGATCGGTTTGAGCAACAACGATCGGAACGACGTCATTCTGGTGCGGAGGGGGAAGGTTACTCCTCTGTCTCTCATATTCAATGATGAATTTAACAGGTTCATGGTGAGGTGGTTCCGCCGGAGCTATCGGCGGATTCGGTGGTTCAAGATCTGCGTTCGCATGAGCGGAACTGCGAGTCGCGATCTGACGCTTCGATCTAGTCATCATCGAGCGAAGAAGGAAAACTTCGACAAGGAAAAATGAAATCAGAAACGATTCCCACAGACGGCGCCAATGTTCTGAACAGAACTTCAGAGGATGACTGGAGAGAAGCAACACGGCAGTCCCACGACGGATGACGCGGGCGTGTTGGGGTGGTGTACCTGCAAACACTCCGACGCTCAAGTCAGTGTGTGTAAGAGGTGAGTGAAGAGGTGGAAAAATCATAATTACCTCGACCGATTGACGCGGTCTCTTTAAATATGACTTGAGGCCGCTACCATCGATGAGTAACCGTTCCGTGAAACCCGGGAGTCGGAAGTAAATTCCTTTAATGCTGAGAACCGTTGGGTCGGCCGCGTCGATGTGGCATCGAGGGAAGGTGGAGAGGCATGCGGAAATGGGCCTGAAAGCGTTGGATCTTCGGATTGGGCCTCGGCCCATTCCGGAACAAAAGCTAAGAACATCATCACTTCTGCTTTAAGCTACGATGAGTTCTATAGGGTCTCAAATTGCAAGACTGCTAAAGAAATGTGGGACACCCTTCTATTGACCCATGAAGGTACTACCGAGGTCAAGAGGGCTCGAATGAACACATTAACCCATGAGTATGAGTTATTTAGGATGAAACCAAGTGAAAACATACAAGATATGCAAAAAAGGTTCATCCATACAATAAACCATCTCAGAGCTCTTGGGAAAGTCTTCAGTAATGAAGATTTAATTAATAAAGTTCTTAGATGTTTAAATAGAAACTGGCAACCCAAGGTTACTGCTATATCTGAATCTAAATATTTATCTACTATATCATTGGCAACCTTGTTTGAAAAATTGCAGGAACATGAACTTGAACTAAATCGACTCACTGAGAGTGAAGAAAGTGATAAGAAAAAGAAAGGAATTGCTCTCAAAGCAATCGTAAATGAAAAAGAGGAATCTGACAACAATGATAGTCTAGATGAGAATGAGGAAGACATAAGTCTGATGGTTCGAAGGTTCAAAAGGTTCATGAGGCAAAAGGGGAGAACGGCAAGGTACAAAATCCTCAAAAGAAAAATGAGGAAGGAACTTCTTTTAATCCAACTTGCTATAAGTGTGGTCAAAAGGGACATATAAAACCCGATCGCTTCTCATGGTCAAGAAAAACGAAAAATTTGATAAGACCACAAAAGGAATCAAAAGGAAGAAGAGCCTACATTGCCTGGGATGACAATGATATGGACTCGCCTGATGAATCGTAAAATGAGGAGGCCAACTTATGTCTCATGGCAAAACACGAGGAGAATGAGGTAAATGCTCTTGAACTCGAATCTCCTTTAACTTATGATGAGTCGCTTATTGCTTGTGAAGAATTAAATAATGAAACGACTAGACTTCAAAAATTATTTCTTCTTCTAAGAAAACCATCTCTTCTTGAATCTAAAATTATTTTCTTAAACCAAGAGATGGAAGTTTTTAAGGAAAAACAAGTTGTTGTGGATCAAGTTTCTACTTGCACCTTTTGTGAAAACCAAAAGATTGATACTTTCAAGTGTGATGAATGCAATGTTTTGAAAAACAAGATTGAAGATTTGGAAAACACCTTGCCAAATTTACCATGGGAAGGGATAACTTAAACATTCTATTGGGAAAACAAAAGGGTACCTTTGGAAAAGCCGGTTTGGGTTATAATCCACAAACGCATGAAAAATCCTTTAAACTTGTTAATCACAACAACACTTCAAGCAAATTTTCATTAAATGCTTTTACTGTGGTAGAAATGGTCACACCGCCTCCATTTGCAATATTAGAAAGAACAAGAATGTGGTTGGCAAAAGATATGGATTCCAAAGGGTACTTTGCCAAAAACTAACTCATCCGGACCCAACATGGTTTGGGTACCAAAGGTTAAAATATGATTTGATGATGTAGGTGTGCTTGAAAGCCAAGGACTTAAATTGGTATCTTGATAGCTACTGCTCAAAGCACATGACAGAGACAAAAGCAAGTTCTCCTCATTGGTACCTAAGAATAGTGGCTATGTCCCAGATGGTGACAACAACAAAGGTAAAATTCTTGGGATTGGTTCTATTGGTAAGAGTCCTAATCCCACTATTGAAAATGTTTTGTATGTGGATGGTTTGAAGCATAATTTGCTAAGCATTAGTCAACTTTGTGATAAAGGAAACAAAGTGGTTTTCGATTCTTCAAAATGCATGGTCATGGATTCTATAAATGAAGATGTTATTGTTATTGGACCTAGAATTGGAAATATCTATATGCTTGATTTAGACAAAATACCTTCAAATGATGCATGTTGTCTTATTAGTAAAGAGGATGAATCTTGGCTATGGCATAGGAGAATGGCTCATATTCACATGGATCATCTTAATAAGTTGGTTCAAAAGGACTTAGTAATTGGCTTACCAAAGCTTCGTTTTGAAAAAGATAAATTATGTGATGCCTGTCAAAAAGGAAAACAAGTAAAGGCCTCTTTCAAATCAAAAAATATTGTTTCCACAAACCTACTTTACAACTTTTACACATGGACTTTTTTGGACCACCTAGACCTAAAAGCTTTGGTCGAAATTACTATGCCCTTGTTATTGTGGATGACTATTCTCGCTATACATGGACTTTATTTCTTTCTCATAAAAATGACGCTTTTCTTGCCTTTCGTAAACTTGCTAAAGTTATCCAAAATGAAAAAGGAATGAACATAGTATCCATCCAAGTGATCACTGGGGAATTCCAAAATGAGGCATTTGAGGCCTTTGTGCTGAAAATGGAATTGAGCATAATTTTTCCGCACCTAGAACACCACTGAGAATGGAGTGGTGTAAAGGAAAATCGGTCTCTTGAAGAGCTTGCGAGGACAATGCTCAATGAGACCAACCTTCCTAAGTATTTTCAAGCAGACGCAGTAAGCACCGCATGTTATGTAATGAATAGAGTCCTCATAAGACCTATTCTAAAACAAACGCCTCTATGAAATTTACAAGGAAGGAAGCCCAACATTTCCCACCTTCACGTATTTGGATGTAAGTGCTTTGTTCTAAATAACGGTAAAGATAACCTTGGTAAATTTGATGCTAAAGTCGATGAAGGTTTATTTCTTGGATATTCCACTTCTAGTAAAGCCTTTCGAATTTTTAATAAACGTACTTTAACTGTTGAAGAATCTGTGCATGTTTCTTTTGATGAATCTAACCCCAAATCTTCAGTAGAAGAAAGTGTTGATGATCTTGCAGAAGTGTTTGGAGATACCTATTTAGAGGAACAAGAGAGATCAAAAGTTCAAAAGGAGGATCAAGAGTCCTTGCCTCAACGCTCTCAAGAACTCTCTCACTCAAATCTTCCAAAGGAATGGAGAGTCTCAAAGAACCATCCTCTTGACAACATAATAGGTGATATCTCAAAAGGGAAGGAATTTTTATAAATCAATCCAAATATTGCAAGGAGTTGCTTAAAAGATTTGGAATGAGCAACGCCAAAGAAATCTCAACTCCAATGAGCAAATCATGCTATCTTGACAAAGATGAAGGTGGTAAGTCGGTCGAAGTAAAGTGGAGCTCACCCGTCAGCAGCTATAATCGATTATGAGAATCCCATAATCGTTTATGGGTGGCATTCTCTGCCAATCAGATCACGCCACGGTAAGACATAACCGATTACAGTAACTTAAATAATCGATTATGGGACAGGTATAAAAGGTCTAAACGTTTATTTTTACCCCACGCGTTTCTGCTCGCTTTTTTCGACCCTGCACCTGCATCTCCTCTCCCGCTATTGTTCTTCTTCTTTTTAACCATGCCACCAAAAAGGCAAAGAACTCTCACCGTGGAGTGTGGGAATGCCGAGCAGGAACTTCAAGAAAATATTTCTCCTCTCTTTGAACAAGTTGTGAGTATGGAAAGTCCTTCTTCAACAGAGAAATTCAAAAGCCAAGAATTACGGATGTCGCTTTCTCCGAGAACAAATTCGAACTCATGGAGCTTACGAACATGCCAATCTCATCCATTTTCTCACCACCTCGAGGATATCTACCCGATTGGTAAAAGTCTTCATCGCAACCTACGCCGCTTTGTCAAATGGAATCCTTCTCTCGAGGTATGCCATAAGCCAATTCGCCTTGACTGACCGCTTAGTTTTGGTAGAATAGTTGGTTTACCCTGTGGTGGTCCCTTAATATCCGATGATGCTCCCGCGCACTTGGGCCGATGAGTTCAATGTAACAAAGAGCACTTAAGGACTTTCGTGTAACCCTAAGGATGTAGGTGTCACCCCACTTATCAGCCGGGTTATTTGACCCACGATGGTAGATTCTTTGCGATGTAGTTGCTAGGTTATTATTTCCTAGAAGAAGTAATACATCTCACTGCTAACTGATTTACCACATGTGGGTACTACAAATGAAAAACAAGTAGATTGGGCTAGCTTGGTTATGCAAAGATATGTATGACAACAGACTCCGTGGCCTCGCCATATGGTCACCTAGTCACTCTACATCGGGTTCATGCTCACGCATCTTATCGGGAGCTTAAATATTCCCATGATCAATATTACGCCTCTTTCAATCAAGGGTCTATTAATAAGATTGGCTTAGTGTTTCATGTTGGTCGGTGGGTGCTGAAACCCCAGAAAGAGCCACCATCCTCTCGCCAAACAGCTGCTGCTGCTGCCTCTTCCTCTCAGGCCGTGCCTCCGCCTGCATCTGCATTAGGCATTCCAGAACTCACAGCACTCCTTCAGGCCGTTCTCCGTGAACAACAACATATTCTCTGTGAACAAAAGAGAACAACCGAGAGTGTCAGTGCACTGCATGTGAAAGTGGATAGGATGGAAACTACTTTGCGCAGTAAGCAAATCATTATTGACAGCCCTGTTCGCCAACATCAGACACAGAGTTCGTCTTCTGCTTCTCCTAGTGCATCCGACGATGATGAGGACGCTCTTGATAATGATGCTGATCATGATGGGTCGGATGAGGATTAGTAAACCTCATTCTGTTTTTTCTCTTCTTTTTTGTCATGAATCTGTGGTTTCTGTTTAGATTCTATAATTTGAACCAATGCCGCACTACATATATCACTTACCATAGCATCCTTGGTATATGCATATCTGATTTAGTACTTTGACATATGTGATAATTTTTTGTTCAATGCTGGGATGTGCAACTTTAATGCATATACATATGACTTAGTACTTTGATGCTCTGTAGTGTGAAACCCTGTTGTATTATCCATGCCCTTCCCGCTTTTTGATGTTGCCAAAAGGGGGAAAGTTATATGATTCAGGGGGAGTGGTTTATTTCATGCATATTGTGAGGGGGAGTTCTTCACCAAAATGCCAAAATGCACCTAAATTCTGATATCTCCTTTTGAAATAATTATGCGTATACATCATTGTCAAATTATCAATGTACTTTACTAACTTCCCTCTTTGAGATGTTTGTCATCATCAAAAAGGGGGAGTCTGTGATTTCATGCCTTGACAGGATTTGTTTTGATGATTGACAAAAGGAGTCCACGAATAGTCATGTGCAAAAAGCGGAAAATTACACCAAGACGCCTACCAAGGATCAAAGTTTTTTTTAAGTATTTATTTTATTTTTAGGACTATTTGTAAGTAGTAATAAAATGCTCTCAACTAATTAAATCACACACTCACAAAATGATTTTTATTCTAAAACTGATTTTATGATAATTTTTCCTAAATTATTGTTAGTACAAAGTATTTCAAAAATTCTTAAGTTGTGCTCAAAATATTTTTACGAAAAATGTTTCAAGTTTTCTTTGGCTTGTTGCAAGAAACAGAATACCCTTAAACGAGTATAAGGATATTCATAATCGTTTATGACGTGCTCCTCTTCTCCGTGTCGAGCGGTGATATCTTGACATGCAAATCTCGCATCGCTGCGTCGAGCCGTGTGTGGAGAGGTCGATATCCGAGCCGTGTGGAGAGGTCGACGCCGAAATGTGGAGAGGTCAGTATGTCGAAATTTGTGTGGAGAGATCGTATGCCGAGCCGGGAGAGGTCGCATGCCGAGTCGGGAGAGGTCATATGGAAATACGATGTCGGACACCAAGTGTGTCCGAGAATCATTTCCGCCTCCGTGTCTTTGATCACTTGATAATCGATTACACAACTCTATATAATCGATTATTTAAGTTCTGCGCTTCTCCGTGTTTTCATTTCTTCATAATCGATTACAACCTTCATATAATCGATTACACCCTTTTAAATGTCATCCGTGTGTCTTGTTTTAAATATATAATCGATTACACACCTTCTATAATCGATTAGATAACGATCTGAAATCCCGGATTAAACGCAACGGTCAAACCTCACGCGTCTTCTTTTTTCTCTATAAAAGGACCTGTTCAGGTCGTGAAAGAGACGAGGATTTTTACGCTATTGCTTTGTCAAAACGCTGCTCAAACAAATTTCCATCACTCACACTTATTTTGAGCACAATTTCTTGAGAGCTTTTTATTCTACATAATTTAAGTTGTATTATTTGAGCTTCAATTTGTTATATCTGCACTATTGAGTGTATCTTTCTCATCTCATTTTATTTGTAAAAAACATTTCTTTTTGGGTAGGAATCCCAAGGTGTTCATAGAGAGGTGATATCTCTTGAACGTATTGCTCAGTATAGAGTTGTAAAGGTTTCTAGTGAACCTCGATTTAAAAGCTAGTGATTTAGTGAAAATCCCAGTGCTTTGCCTTGGGGACAGGACGCGTAGGCCACAGGGGTGTTTGGTGGCCGAACCTCGTATAATCTGCGTGCTCTTCTTTGCTCTCTGTCTCTTTATCATTCAAGCACTTTATTTATTTTTTTATTTATTTTTCGGTCATTTATTTTCTGTCATTTATTTATTGCAATTTAATTCGTGCAATTTATTCTTCAAGTTATTTATCTTTTCGCAATTTATTTCTTTCAAGTTTCTTTTAATTCAGTAATTTATTTGTAATTTTTTATATAAGCACCGCTATCACAATTCACCCCCCTCTTGTGTTTGAAGTCACTTGGTAACAATTAATTCAGACAAATAGCATATTTCTTATACTTAACATCAAGATTAGAGAGTGACAAATACAGTGGTAGAAATGAGAGGTAACTAGTGAGCTTAGAGACAGAAAGAGAGATCCCATAAATTCAGAGTTAGAACAAAGAAAACTTTGAAATTATGA
This sequence comes from Calophaca sinica, assembly GCA_037113605.1. NCBI lineage: Eukaryota > Viridiplantae > Streptophyta > Magnoliopsida > Fabales > Fabaceae > Calophaca > Calophaca sinica. The sequence continues at coordinate 14,554,419 of CM073736.1, forward strand.
GGTTTATCCCTTCTTATTAAGTTATTATATTAATAGTTAGAATTTTTTTTTTATACATATTCTTGTTTGATTTCTGTTATCAGTATTGTTATGCTTTATTATGACTTGAGTCATTTTCTGTCATATTTCCTTTGCTTACTTTTATGTGTACCTTGTCTGTCCCATGATTTGCAGAGCCTTGATGAGTTTGCGGACAAATCACTGCATAAAAAAGATGGCTCGAGTACATGTGAAGATTTTGTTAGTTTGGTTCAAAAATGGCTGAACAAAATTAAGGTGTCATGATATAAGCCTTTACATCCATAATGATTTTTTTCTTGTGGTTCTTAGCAGAATTTTTCAAGGGCAAGTAGGGGTTTGGTTTGGTGTCATCCTGATAGCAGTTACTTATATGACCACATACCGGTGACAACAATGATGTTCTAGCGAGTTGGTATACCTATTAGGATTTCCATATCACGAAAGATGGAAGCCTCAGTTCATGCCAATGTTGTAAATTATTATTATCTGATGGTGCATGGGATATGAAACGCAGGATATAGAATATGGATACAAGGGTTATTAAGTCTATAGAATGTTGTATTGGGAATTTATTGTGATTTTGGAATTAGTATTTTTGGGGATATTAAGGTGTTTTTAATAAATTAGGGCCATGTGGGTTTTTTACTTTGTAGTCACTTAGGACTTACATCGCTATCAAGTTATGATTGTTATGTATTGAGTTTTTTACATACGTAAAGTTGAATTTTTCATTGATTAAGCATCACTATTCTGTTTATCCCTTTTAGATCTATTCCTTCCCCTGTTACCCTCCCCTCAGTTTCTTCTCTACAGGACCATTCTTATTGCATATTTTTTGTGCTTTGCACTCTTACAAGATCAAAGATGGATTTTTCAGTGTATGACCTGTGTTGTGTTGCCACTATGCAGTGGTCAAACTCACTATGTGGCATTTTTGCTGAGACCAATCAAAGTGAGCTGGCAGCATTCACATCATATTCATTGGCATTTCCTGATAACTTTCTTGCCCTTGTAGACACTTATGATGTAAGTATTTAATTTAATATTTTCGTAGTTACTTTAAATTTCTTGCAAATAGACATGTATAATCTAGGCATCACTTTAGCCAGCAATGTCCAATAGCTGTGGATTAGGCCCAGTTTCAATTAGCTTCTAGCTTATGGGAGTTTCTCAATTAAAATATATTGATGGTTCTTTACTTTAAGAAAAGTCCTTTCAAGTTTATACTTGTTAATGAAGAAGTTAAATGAGAGTTTTTTGAAAAATTTGAGTTGCAGAAGCTAATTACAACTTATATGAGAAGCTATTGCTTAAAAAATTTGTTGCAAGTTTCTTTTAATATTTCTTAATAAGTAGTCCTTGATAAGTTTATTCAAACTGGCTCTTAATCTTGCTTATTCCTATTTTTGGTCTTTTGTGAACTAGTTCTGGTTTAGTTTATCTATTTCTGTATATAATCACATTTGCATCTGTTGACAGGTCATGAGAAGTGGAATTCCTATCTTTTGTGCAGTTGCATTAGCTCTCAGTGACTTCGGGCATGTCAAGATATTTTTCGTGTTTGCCATTATTACTTGATTACAGGTTTTACATAGCTATTTTTAAAGATTCCTAGTTGATTTTGGTTGATAAGGATATAAATCTGTTTGCTTTCTTATTATACTTCTGTGAATTGTTTCCTCAATTGCTAAAATTATCCATTTTTTGCATATCCTTTGCTGTCTTTCTGTGGTATGCCTGTTTTCTATGCAAACGTTTCTTCTGTCGAGAAGCCTTTTTCTGTGTTATATAATCTTATTGTCGTTATTTGACTGTAGTATTTCCTCTTACATGACATCATCATGACTTTTGGCCTCAACTAGTCGCTTAAGCATCCGCCACCCCACAAGAGAAAATGAACAGTCCATTTTATCTTTTTCAAATAAATAATCATGTGGTTGTCATGCATGGCTGAGTTTAGATGATGTCCTGTGTAGATACAAAGCAGTTGGCATTAGACTGGACTCTGGTGACCTTGCATATTTGTCCTGTGAATCAAGGAAGTTCTTTTGTTCCATTGAGAAGGAATTCGGATTGCCCGGTTTCGGAAAGATGAGTATCACTGCTAGTAATGACCTTAATGAGGAAACATTAGATGCTTTAAATAGACAGGTAAACTTTATTTAGAAACTGGAACTTGTAGCTTTATTCCTATTGGTTGATGGAATTTAAAAGGCAAGAATCATAAATGATTGATGCCCTGATAAGTTTTGGTCCTTTGGACTCTTCTCTGCAATTTTGTATACATGAAGATGAATGCCACCGGCCAATATATTAATTTGTTCTGATATTTAGACGCCAGTCCTCCTGTTCTGCGGGCAATCTGGTATGCATGTTCTGTTTAAGTCTTTATGGCTTAATTGATCGAACTGTGGTTTTCGTTGTTCACTATCTATAGTTGGGCTAATGGTTCGCTATCTATAGTTGAGCTAATAGCTTTGATTAAAGGATCAATCAGCCCAAAAGTTCAAATTTTAGCTGTCTGTGCTCATTCTTTAATGTTTGCTTAATGTTTTAATTCAGTATCAGATAAAAAAAAAACTTTGGCGAAATTGTAGAACATTATTTGTTGGTTAATACATTTAACTAATTTTAGATATTTATTTATGCGTATTCATTTGCATATAGCCATATACACTAACAGGTAATATCAAAACTTAGCTCTGGTCTGTGGTCTCTCTCACTATATAAATTTACATCTATATAAAAATAGCATTAAAGGTGAATTGACACGTCTAATGTGCATGTCAAGACACTAGTGTGCATGAAATGTAAGAATAAAACACTAACAGGTTGATTATCTTAGTATCACAGATTTTTTGTAACATGATATGTGTCATAGATTTGGAGTGTAACACGTGTTGTCTCCAATCAAACTACCTTATAAAAGACAATGGGTTGTATCTTTGATGCAGAAAATGGAAGAATGACCAACAGCAATAATAGATAAGGGAAGAAATGTCAAATGATGCTAAACACCTTGGTTACTGGGCATTTTATGTGAACATACACCTTATAAAGTAACAAGGATCCCATTGGTTTTTTACTGTGCCCAATTAGAGGTGTAAGTTTACTTAATCAAGGTCCAATCAGTGAAACTGAAATCAATCTTCAAGTAATCACATCCACCCTTGATTTTAAGGTCAACAACAGTGACACAGTCACGTCTTTATAGGCTGAAACAGAAACACCTTAGAGTTATTTATATTGATTTTGTTAAAGGAAGGGAAAATTAACAATTACATATAGTTTCTTATCCTACTTTTTTTTTATTGGATTGCATTTTTCCCTGCAGGGTCATGAGGTTGATGCCTATGGAATTGGGACATACCTGAATCAGCCTCGTATCAAATTTTCAAAAGATGTCTCAAAGTTTGAATACAACAAACAGAAATGAAATCATCTATTCGCATTTATTTATGAATTTATAATCTGTTTATCCTTTTATTCCTCTCTCTGTTTTTTAGGTCTCTATTTCATGTAAGAAGCGAACTTATAGATTGTATGGGAAAGAAGGTTATTCCTTGGTAGACATAATGACTGGGGAAAATGAACCCCGTCCAAAGGTACCTTTTAACTTGGTGTGTGTGACCCTCTTCAAACGGGAACAAAAGATTTAATCAACGTTAATTTTTCAGTAAATTGGCTAATTACTATGTAATTTACTAATGAGATTTGTCTCTTCTAAAGCGAGAATAACTTTAAAAGGAAAGTGAAGTTATATCCATTAATTATGAAGTTGTTTGAATTTAAAGTTTAATCATTAATTTTCAATTAATAGTTATGACTCATTCTTTTCTCTTTAAAATGACTCATTTACCTTAGAGAAATCAAATCCTGACAAAAGTATGCAAAAATGTTTTTTTTTTTTTAATCATAGGTGGGAGAAAGAATCCTGTGTGGACACCCCTTTCAAGAATCCAAGAGAGCATATGTGGTGCCACAACATGTGCATTATGGGATGTGTTATGCTCCCTATCTCTGTGTGATGAAATGGAAACTGTCATCAGTGACTACTTTCTATTGGTGTAGCAAGAATGGTGAACGAAAGTTTACTAGCAGTGGAAGGGTTTGCGTAAGAGTAAGGGATGCTGGATCGTGATACAAGTTTTTTTTTTTATACGATTTTTAGTTGATTTCGCCATTCCCATTACTTCCATGTAGAGGGAGCTAGATATCTCGGTAGTTGTGTGGAGAGCAATTAAATTAGTCAAACTTTCTCTTCAAATATGCTGATTTTTCATCCTTCTGCTGCTATTGAGCAGGGGTTTATAAACTGAGTCCAACTTATGACAGCCGTAGAAGCATATATATGTTTACGTCTGGATTATATCGAGCCTTGGGTTTGACGTGATGCTGTAGCGTATGTTTGTAAAGGACTATGGGATTGCACGAACTAATACTAGATAATCTTTTCCCGATTGTACCTACTATGATGACAAGTTTCCTTTCCCAGGTGTGTGATCTCGACACCAAGTCGCCGACACCGTATGCGGTGCAGAGAGAAGCTAGATCTCGACAAACGTGCCGGCGCCCAAAAAAAGGCGGGGAACCGCATAAAATATGGTGTCGGTGTTTGATTTTGTGTCCAAAAATCATTTTCCTTTCCTGAATCGCCACCTCTTTCTGCATGAGTTATGAAAAGTACAACTTCAGACATAGTGCATAATATGCCGATTTTTCAATATTTTTTCTCATCTGATAATAATTTTATACTTTTTGAATTGAATAAATATAAACATTTTAAAGTTTGAATAAATATAAACATTTTAAAGTTTGAGACTCCGTTAATACTGCCAACTAAACATTATGAATTTTTTACAATTGTTTTTAGATGTAAGTGGCATTGTCAACTTATTAGTGTACTTGTGTGTATCTTGTCTTGCATATAGGGTTGTTGGGCTGTTGTGTTCGGCCCTGGCTTGTTATTTGGATTTGGGCTTGGCCCTCCTTTTCTTTGTGATGAATCGTATCTACTCTTTGACCAAAAATATAAAAACCCTGGAGAAGAAGAGAGGCAACATTTTGCACTCTTTCACAATTTTTGTACGCCGCCTTTTCATTTGAAACCCTAACCTAATGGCACCACGAAATCTTCCAGGCCAAAACCAACGCGCCAGTGCATGTTTGATTGGACGTCGAAATCGCATTGCACGAATTCCGGTTACACGTTTTTTGAAAAGGAACAAACTCGTTCCAATCCTCAAACAGAAACTCAAACATAGCCTCAATGGTATTGTTCTTTCTGATTTCATTTGGTAGCCTCAATGGTATTGTTCTTTCTGATTTCATTTGGTTTAAGAATTCAATTGTCTGTGTGTTTAGAATGCTTTGTTGGCTAATTCTTGATTGACGCTGGGCTGGTGCAGGAGCGGGAACTGCATCTGGGAAAGCCAGGGTTGGGGGAAGAGGAAGACCCTCTGTTAAGGCTAAAAATCTTCAAGTTGAGAAAAGAATTACTCAGAAATCGAAATCACAAGCTGACAATATTTCAAACTCGCGGAATCATGCTAAAGAATTTGCTTTAAAACTCAGAGGTAGTAAAGAATATCAGGACTCACTGAGGACACGGAAGGCGACGCCAGGCAGACGTGGACAATCACTCCGTAAACTGTATATATCTCTGCATGATGCAGAAAGGAGATTTCGCTGGGAACAGTTTAGATTATCCCGTGTTTTGGATGATCTTGGTAATTATCACTCCTTATCGAATTTTTTATTGTGCATTTTGACTGTTACTGTGGTTAGTCGATGAGTTAGTCGATTATTCAGTCTATCAATCAGACGATGATTAGGACGATGATTCAGATGATGACTCCCCTTTTTCATTTTTTAACTATTTTTTTTCAATTTGAGCATATGGCCGCTTTGTTGGAGCTGGAAGAAGCTTTGGAAGAATCTTCCGAATCTCCCGCGACAATGACAAGGGAAAGTACTTGATATGATAGTAGATGTAGTAGATGTTTGTTGCCACATGCATGATGGCAATTATCCTAGTAGTATGTTTTAGGAGTTGCACCTTACTTCAATATTTATTTAGTTGTTATTTTGGATTTGCAACAATGTTGGTTTAATCTGCCCAATGAATGGATTTCATTCTTAAATCCGCTTATTATGTGTACAGTGTACCTCATTCTTTCCCGTGATTTATTAAGGGTGGTGGTAGAGTGGTAGTGTAGTTCCAGGGAGAATCAACTCCAACTGTGTAATTTGTTTCCATCCCTGGAGTATTCAGTTAAGATAGGATAAAGCATAAAAAATAGTAAAATTCAAAATTCATGAAAATAAGGAAATCCTATTACTCGTATAAAGGCCATTATCTGCTGATCTCTTGACATATACGTTCTAATCTTTATTTATTACTATATGATTTTTGGATACTATCATCAACAGTGTTTCCGCCATCTCTTTGAAAAATGCAAAAAAAAATTTAAAAAAAAATGTTAGTTTATTTCTCTAGAAAGGTCTACATTATTGTTTTGTGCCTGTGTGATTCCTGCTGTTTTTTCATCGCATCTGGGGGCCTCTAAACCGATTGAAGCCCGCAACCAAGACTGATGTTGCCTCCTCCTCCTCCTCGTTTTTGTTCATTTTCCTTCGCCTGGAACTGGAAGACCCCTCTCTCTTTGTGTTTGTCACTCTGTCTCTGTGTTTTCAATATTCTGCAAAATCGTAGAAGCAATAACTTCACGACTTCTCCAACGATGCCTGTTCTGCTATGTCACAGTAACAAGTAAGAATATTTTCAACATTTAAAGATATCTTGAGTTTAATAACTGTGTGTATGCAGTAAAATGTATGTATGTGGTGTCCTCTGCCTCTGCCATACAATGTAGGTATTGGATTCTGAAAGACGATTCTACGTGTTTCGATATATACTATTTTAGTTTCTTTCCATATTTTTATTTGTAAATATCTTGTCATCTGGTGAATTGGGGGCATCTAAATTTTAGTTTTGCCATGTGGGATCCTGTGGGCTTCTTGATGAAATTGCCTTCTATGTCATTCTCTCTTACTGCCCCCACCCAATTTTTTTAAACAGTTGTGTCTGTATTTATCCCATAATGCAGTCCCTGTTTGCAGCATTTGTGTGTGTGTTTTTATTGCGTTTGGGTGTCCCTGTATGCATCTTTCTTATTTAGTTTGATGACTTTGTATGTTGCTTTTTTTTTTTTGCACTAGGAATGGGTCCTGTGCCATGGGATCTAGACTCAGATTTGTCCTAAAAAAGTGTAGAGGTTTATATGTTGTGCATGTCAGCAGCAATGAACTAGGCTTGCAGTGTGATAATGTCTTCCATCTTTCTTTCAATTGTTGATGCTTTAGGGCGTCTCAGAGTTTTATGATTCTTTTGCAAAATCTCTGATTGCAGTTAGTAATTCCTGCTTGATTGGATCTGCCGCTTTATTGGGTTGCATTTTTGTAATTATTCGGTGTAGGGATTGTGGGAAACAAGTGTATTTGGGTATAGATTTTTAATTTATGAAATTCAGTTTTTTTTTGGTACATAATTTTAGTTCAATTTAGAATATTCTCAGCTGCTGCTAGGTAAATATTTGCACATATTTTGATTTTCTTTGTTGTAATTAGCTTTCATAAACGGTCATTTCTTTTAGTTTTTGAGAATTTGATTGTTTTGCTCCTAATTTGACTTGGAAATTTAAAATTAGAGCCTATGATCAAGCTCTTATTTAAAGTGGAGTTTATGCTGCCATAAATTTCAATCTGATTGATTATGAGTACGATATTAGAAGGGTTAGAAAGCTCAAGCACTTGATGAATATAAAACTAGATGGATCATATGATTTAATTTTTCACCATTTTCTTACTGATGGGAAGATGAAGAATTTATCCAAGGAGGAATTTATGTTAACACTCCATTGCTAAAGTACTGGTTTCTCCCCCCCCCCGGGGGGTGTTCAAAATACCGAGGAGCAACACTCCACAAATGTGGCTGTTGGGAAGCTAGAATGGGACAATTCCATGAATAAAAGTGGGGACCTATTTTTATATCAAAGTCTTACACTATGACCATATGAGATATTACGAATTCAAGTACATATCGGCCTCTAAAGTGAATCGGTTTCAATTTAGTTCTCAATGCATCTTTAGGCTTTTTTGTGTTTGGAGAAACGTGTCTAAGGTAGTACGATGCATGTTTCTGGGAAACGATTGGCAAGGGTGTTATGGTTATAAAGATTGCAGTGCTTTTGTGCAAGAATATGTATGTTCTTTCTAATAAAATAAAATGTCAGCATTGTTTTTTCTTTTTACTAGTCACTTGGACCAAGATTATGTTTCCCCTTTTAAGAGGTACATACACCACTAACACCTTACTCTTTCTATTTTGGGTGTTTGTCCGAGGTATTAGTATCTGTATCACCATACTATTTATTGTTTCTATGATTTCCATTTCATTGTAGGATGAGGAAAGAGAAACCATATATTTGGGTAGATATCAACATAAATACAACCTTAGAAGGGTATATGTATACCAGATTGACAATATTGAAGACTGAGGGAAGTTTTCTGCTAATTCAAGGGACTTTAATCAATTTGAATCCAGCACGGGTTCTTTTGCATTTTCTATGTGAGTAAATTGTGTTAGTTCTTGATTTTTGAGGTCCTATAATTGTTGTTGTTGTTGTGTGAATAACACAGGTTGGGTTGGGAATGGATTGAGGGACTTCCGCAATTGCCAAAGTAAGAAGATTTACATCTAAGGAAGTAGAAGGTTTGGTCTGTGTGATTACTGTATTATTTTGATATCTGCGTAATTCTTTTCATTCTATTTTACCTTCCAAGAATAATTTCTTTTTTGCAGACTAGTCCACTCGGGAAAAAAACTTGCTATCTATCATTAAATATTTAATTAGGCTGCCAAGTGCCAATCTTATATTAACTTGCTATCCTTCATTAAATATCATTGTTTAATTTCTTTACTTTCCTTTTTAAATTATTCAACTCTTTTCACACTCGGATGTACTATTTTATAAGACACGCTTCTGGTAGCTCATACAAGTCACACTTGACCAATACAATTTTTTGAGTTCTGAGCTGATAGTTGACCCTGTTTGTGTACCTCACCCTGCAGCTTTCTATGTTAAGAAAACACCTCAACCTCAAACTTTTTTTTTTTGAGCAACGTAATATTACTGCAAAGTTTGGACAATTGCAAGTAGTTTGATCGTTAGTCTATTGTTTGGTAGCTGGATTGATGGAAAGATTGATTCCAAGATAGTGTGTTGCCATTTTTTATGGCTCCATCCTGTTTTGGAGATTGTGAAGTTCAACGTCATCGAAGACATTTTCTTCCACTGAGTCTTCTTCAAAATATTCTTGATATTTGATATCTTCAAATAATGAAGAATAGGTATTTGGGAAAAGCATAGTAATCTCTGTCGGAAAACGTTGATTAAATGCCCATAACTTGCAAATCGGAGATTCTTCTATAAGCTTCAGATTGGTCCATCCTATGGGTGGGAGAAATTCTTTTTCAATTAATTCTTTTCTTAACCAGAAAGAATTAATAAATGCTCTGCTTTGTACTGGCCAATTGAGATGTGGAATAAAGGGGGGCAGTATTAGCAATAAAATGATGATTTGCTTGTATTGGGAAAAGACCATTGTTGGATGGAAGTGATGACATAACTTTGAAAGTAACCCTTCCAGCGCTTTGGATAATTGTTGATACAAACAAATAGAGTTTTTATGGACCAAAAACTAGATGATCAGAATCGTTAGTCCAAAACTGATCTAATATTCCTAAATCTAACCAAGTCCAAATTGTATAAACTTTTCTTTGATATTGAATTGGAGAATAAGACGGAAGACTGATTCTGGCTTTTAGAATTCCAGTAAAGGCATGTTGTCTTTCTTCACCATCTTCTGGTTGATTGGAGGGGAGTTTGACATGTCCTATGGGTTGGCAAACATAGATTCCTTGGGCCTGAGTATTTCCTTCAAAGATATCCCAAAGACAATTTTGGGCATCAATAAAATCTTGGAAAATTGAGTCGTGTAGTTTCTTCTGGATTAAAAAATTAACTTCAAAATTCACATGATTTGTTAATTGTCTGATGATTAAAGAAGTCTGTAGGATAAACTTCTTCTTCAAGTCTTTATGATTGTTGCAAAAATTCCTCAATTTGTTGAAGTCTTTAAGCAAAATGAATATTTTTTATTTAAACACTCATTCTCTCTGGACAGTGTTTGATTGATGGTTTCAAGTGTTTGAATTCTCTCGGAACTCTTATCACTCAAATGATTCACATATTTTGAAGAGTTTATATTTTCTTCAGGAGGGTAAATGACCTTATCCTTGAGTTTAAGATTTTGAAAATTCTTTTGTTGAAATTGTGGATCAATAAAGAAATTAGATCCAACTTTTTGTATCAAATGATTTAAAGCATGATGATAATTGTAAAAATCTTTGAAAATAGGGTTTTCAAAATTTGTAATTTGCCTTTTTATATCATTAAAATTATGATATAAACCAAGACTTGGACCTTTAGTCAAAGTGTAGCAAGAAAATGTTTTTCCTAAAGATTTTTGCTCAATTTTTGAAAAGTAAACTGCAAGAGAGTTTAGGCTGTCGAGTTTACCTTCTGTATGTCTAGATATCCAAAGGTTATCTAAAATACATTTTTGGATCTGGTCAAGATTTATTCCTTTGGGAGGAATAAAACCTTTATTAGAATCTGCTGGAAGTATTGGAAGTTCATATCTTCCAAACTTCATTCTTGAATTGATAACCTGCAAATCAGCACTCAAATCTTCCTTTGCTGGGTTAGTATAACTGATAGGATTGATATCAAAATTTTTGATAATGAGAGTTTTTAAAAATTAGAAAATAACAGACTGTCCCATGTGCTAGGTAATAATCCCATCCTCAGTGGTTTGATAAGGGAAAAGTGATCTAATGAACGATGTTCCCAAAATTACTTTATTATTTAAATTTTTAACCAGTAAGAAAGAGGTTTCAATCTTAAGACCCTGGTTTTCAATAGTAACAGAAGATAATTTGTAATTTATTTTTAATTTAGAGCCATTAGCAGTACTGAGTTGTTCAGAGATTTTTTCAAAATACTTAGTGGGAATTAACCCTTCTAAGATACAATTTAAGTCAGCTCCGGTATCAAATAGAGCTGTGCTCTTGAGAACAAATTCTCCAATAAGAATTTTAATGTTAATATAAAATTTTTGAATTTTAACATAGTTAATTATTCTTAAAAAATCATCAACTATGTCAAATTGTAAAAGATTTTTTTTTTCTTGAGAATTGGAAATAGAAGCTTCAGATTGGGCTTCCATAGAAGAAGACTTGGCAGTATTTTGATCATCGTTATCAGACTCAAACCAACTATTTTTCTAATGATCTAAGACTAATTGATGTTCAGATTACTTTTGTTTCAATTCCTTGATTTCAAATTTTAAATTATCGATATCAAATTGAAGGTCTTGGATAGTAATCGGCTTAGCACTAGTTTTTTCTAGTCTCTTAAAAGTATCTTTGAGATTGAACTTATTAGTGACCAAGGGATTCTTGGAAGGTTTAGTCACTAAAGAAGATTTTAATTTTACAAGATACTTCATTTTTTCTTGAGGGTCTGGGATAGCATTAATGACTTCGAAAAGGAGATCTTGTTCTTTAGTTAAGACATTAACCTGACTAGATGATTCATATAAATCATCATCTTGAATTTGATTGATGTTTTCAGAGAATTGATCAGAAGATTTTTCAGTGGAATAATCTTCTTGAGAGGGTCCAATTAACAAATTATTAATCTTATCCTCAATACATTGGTCAAGGTTTAAGGCTTTGATTTTTCCTTCTAACCTACAATATCTACTATGACCTGGTTTGCCACATTTGTAACAAACAATTTTATTCTTAGGTTTGGTATGAGAATTGTTTTTCTCGTAATTGTTCTTGACAAATGTGTCATGAGATTTTGGTTTTGTTTTAACAAAACGCTCTTTCTTATAATATTGTGGTTTGGGAAGACCATAATGGTGTTTTGGTTTAGGCTTGGGTCTGGGCTTTTTAGCACAGGGCAAGCCAAATTGTTCACAGAAAGTACCTAAGTCACTACGGGTCTGGGCTTTCTCTTTTGCTAGTTGCTGTTGGATTTTGTCATCTTGACAGATCTTGAGTGTGACCTTTTGGATTATGGCAGTTAGTTGTCCATAACTTAATTGCTCATAGGGAATTTCTGAATTGGGGTTTTGGCTCCTAAGTTTTTCTCTAACTTTGTCGCCAAGGGATTTGGGAACACTGGCTAGGAATTTTTCTTTCCAGAAAGCTTGTTGGCTGTCTTCTCTAGTGTAAACCCTGGTTAAGAAAGTATCTTTATACCATCTAAAATCTCCTAAAGATTTACACCTAAGATTGGATAATAGCTCTGCAAATCGATCTTTAATTAAGGAGGGATCTCCAATGAAATATTGAGCTATTGTAAAGATTAAAATATTGACAGCATCTGGTATAGTTGTTTCATTATCTAAAATTGGAGTTTCATCAGAATCTACTTTGATAGCGCTAAAAATTGAATGTTTTTCATTTTTAGTGAGATAATTATCCCACTAACCTTTGAGTTGGCCACTGTAACGACCCGTTTCCGGACCGCTACCGAGCTCAATATACCGAGCTCGAGTTACCGAGCTCAACACACCAAGCTCAAAATAAACCTATATGAGATGTGTTTTTAAAAACAAAACTCTTGTGCCTTTTAAAAATGCGATATATATTTTTTTTTTTTTAAAACCAACTCGTGCACATCAGAGTAATTACAGCTTTTCGAAACATGGTGCAACTAAGACACAAGACTTAAATTCAAATAAAACATACATGCATAACATACACATATATATATCACCCGAATAATAATGTATACAAATACAGAGTAGCAAATGTGCAAAGAAAATACACCTAAGGTACGACAACTTCAAAAGAGCCATCATACCCTCGCGGTACTTCCTGAGACTCACGCAGGGTTGCTCCAAAAGTAAGACCACCACCTACCTCAGAGCAACAAAAACAACATCGCCTAAACCGGTCACGACCTCGAACATAAAAGAAATACAAGAAGCAGTCCTCGGAAAAACCAACATCCAATAAATAAACAATCACGACGGTAGAGGTCGTCACTCGGGTCCTCGTCGACCTCCTCCTCGGCATCGTCTCATCGCCGAGTTCCTGCGCCCTCGACATCGCTGGGTAACCGTCATGGATCAAGGCACCACGGGAAAGTGGTCAACTTCTCAACAAGTTAAGATAAGCTCGACATAAAAATATAAGCAAACGGAAAGTATAACAATCACCGACGTGACTCGACCATCTCACTCTAAACTCGACACAACTCACAATTCCATTTTCTCGACTCGACAATTTTCCGGAATGCACACGCTGCATCAGTATGTCGGAAAGTCCAGCCGAAGCCTTGGGATCCTCGCCTCCCTAGGACGGTCAACTCAGGTCCCGTGAGCGTGGCGACGTCTAGTCAATCTCCGTAAACAAAGGGGACCTAGCACCCTCGATTATCCGGTCACGGCTCAAAACCGCCATACGACTCACCTAGCTCGCTCACTCGATGAACAATTCGCCGCATACGATATTCAAGGAGTTAACACAAAATATTCAACCGCATGTCAAATGAAAGAGCAAGCTCGACATGAAGAAACGCAATTCAACATGCAATACACACTTCACGACATATATTCAATCACATATTAAATACATGCAAAACTCAATCATATCACAACATTTCATCTCGACACAAATCAGTAATTCCATACACAATAACATAACCACATAGAATATGAAATGCCCTTACATACTATAACAAATATAAATGTGAAGCGCCCTTACATACTATAACAAATATAAATGTGAAGCGCCCTTACATACTATAACAAATATAAATGTGAAGCGCCCTTACCGAACTCCAAGTTAAATGCTGCTCGACAACGACCTCGACACAGCTGTCTTCAAAGAACTCGACAACGACTTCTCTTACTCGATCTATAGGTTCCAATACATCTAACTCTCTCTTCCCCGAACTCAACCACAACCCAGAAAATATAAAACTCAAGAACTGAAAGATATTTTTCCTCTAACACAAAGTTAGGGGTTTCGATCAAAATTTCATGAAAAGTTATCTGATGCTTCAACAGATAGATCGACAACAACAATAATCAGAAGCAACGAACGAAAAACCAGAAATCGAACGAATCAAAAATGGAGGTTTTCTGGGCATTGCCGATTGCAGAAAAACAGAGAAAGAAATTTGTTTTACAAGCCCAATTAATCGGTTAAAAAGATAGGTAATATTGTGAAGAAGAAAACCCATCAATTTGATATGATTTGGAAGCATAAAACTGATTAAAAATGGAAGAAGATTTAGCGCTAAACAGTAGCACAGATGAAAGAAAATCTGTTCTTCATACCTCAACGGTGATGGTCGATCAGACGAGATATGGGTCGAGAAGTTGATGATGAACAAAATTGATGAAGAAATCTTGTGCAGAATCTCGATGGAACTCACGGTTTCGTCGATGAAGATTTTTAAAGAAACAACGAAACACAGAGCAGAAGGAAGGAAGAAGAAAGAAGAAAAGAGAAATGAGTGAAACGGGCGGGGGATACAGCTGGCGAAAGGGGTAAAAATGTAAGTCCAGCTATAAGATGCCAATGCCAATAATCATCTACCCGTTAACTCGTTCCTCTCATGATTACCCTCTACTCTGTCGGTCAACGACAAGTCGACAATGTAATAATTACAAACAATATAATAATAACGCTGAGTAACGTTGAAATAATACGAGGTGTCATCTCGACACGATGTCGACAAGAGTGCTCGTGGCAGATGTACAAGGTTCTAACACGAGTTCGTGAACGCGGTCTCTCACTTCGACTTGCGCCCTCATCGGCTCAGACGCGACTTCATCAACTCGACACCCGACCTCCTCACCTCGGCTGACTAGTGCACGTGGTCTCATCACCGACAAAAGATCTCGCAAACGATCTAGTCACGGGATCTCGACACAAGGTCTTGGTCGAGGTCTCGATACGTCGTCCTAATACGATGTCGATCTCGTCCTCAGGTGTTACAATCTCTCCTCTAAAAAATTTCGTCCTCGAAATTGCAAATAAGCTTCTTACCTCGAAAAGTTCAGTCTTGAATCTTCATCTTCTCCTCCGCTCCCTAAGTCGCATCTCCCGCCTTGATCCCACACAACCTCGACAAGTTGGATCTCTTTGTTCCGCAACTGCTTGGCTTTCCGATCAACGATTCTTGCGTGACGCTTCAAAAGATAAGTCGCCCTTCGGTTGAATCACATCCTGGTTCGATGACATGAGAAGGGCCTGAAACATACTTCCGCAATTGTGAGGCGTGAAAGACGTCGTGGATGTTCGACAAGAATGGTGGCAATGCAATCGATATGCCACGGACCAATACGACGAAGAATCTGGTAAGGTCCAATGAATTTAGGGGTAAGTTTCTTGGATTTGATCGCTCGACCAACTCCGGTAGTGGGGTGACTCTAAGAAATACATGTCCTCCTTCCTCGAACTCGAGTGGTCGACGTCGTTGATCCGCATAACTCTTACTCGTCGACTTTGAGATGTTCGCATCCGATCTACGATCAAACGGATCTTCTCGGTAGTCCGCTGGATCATATCTGGTCCTACTGACGGTCCGCCGCCGTCCTGGTACCAACAAAGAGGCGTCGACATTTCCGTCCATACAGTAGCTTCAAAAGGTGCCATCCCAATACTCGCATGGAAGTTGTTGTATGTGAACTCCACCAATGGTAAGGCGTCGTCCCAACTTCCTCGGTGATCTAACGTACAAGCTCGTAACAAATCTTCGCCGATTGGATCGTTCTCTCGGTCCGTCCGTCGATGCGTGGATGATATGCCGAGCTAAGCCTGAGCTCGGTTCCCATCGCTCCTTGCAATTCCCTCCAAAAATGAGACGTGAACCGGATCTCGGTCCGACACGATCGAAGAGGGTATTCCATGAAGTCGTACTATCTCCGCGATGTAGATCTCGGTCCGCTTTTCCACGTTGTATGTCGACCACCGGCAAGAAATGAGCGATTTGGTCAATCGGTCGACGATCACCCAAATCGAATCATTCTTCTTCTGCGTCTCGGCAAACCTACAACGAAATCCATGGAAATATCGTCCCATTTCCATACCGGCACGTCTGCGTTTGTAGCATTCCCGCAGGTCGCTGGTGCTCCACCTTCGCTCGACACGCCAAACATGAAGCTACGTGCTCGGCCACTTGCTTCTTCATTAGGACCACCAAAAATGCTTCTTCAAGTCTTGATACATCTTCGTAACTCTGGATGAATACTAAAGTTGCTCTTATGCGCGCCGTCGAGAATCAACTTCCTCGGCTCGGATACGTTAGGCACGCACACTCGGCCATTGCACCTCAAGATGTCGCCGCTCCGACCTGAAATTCGCCGCCTTCCGCGCTTATCAACTGAATCTTCTCTTGCGAAGCTCGTCACGAACTTGCTGGTCTCGGATCTCGCCCAACAATCTGTTAGAAATGGTAAGCATACCAAATCTCGGCTTCGGTGAAACTTCGACACTCGACTTCAAATCTCGGAACTTCTCGAGCATCTCCAACTCCTTGATCATCATTACCGAGGTTAAAACGCTCTTCTGCTCAACGCATGCGCTACTACGTTAGCCTTACAGGATGGTATTCCAACGTAAAGTCGTAGTCCTTGAGAAATTACGTCCATCTACGTTGGCGCATGTTGAGCTCCTTCGGTCGAACAGTACTTCAAGCTCTTGTGATCGCTGAAAGCGGTAAGAGTGCTCCCGTAAAGGTAGTGCCTCCATATCTTCACGCCAAAAACTCTGCCGCTAGCTCCAAGTCGTGAGTAGGATAGTTCCTCTCGTGAATCTTAAGTCAGTCTTGAAGCATACGCGACCACCTTCCGATGTTGCATCAAGACATCCCAATCCCTGGTGTGACGCATCACAATACACCTCGAAAGGCTCTTGGGTTGAGGCAAAATCAAGACAAAGCGCCGCATCGTCAAAAGCTCCTTCGATCGTTGAAAATCGCTTCACACTCCTCGGTCCAAGCAAAGGTTGATCCTTCCTGCGTCAATCGTGTAAGAGGCGCGACAATCTTCGAGAAACTTTCAATGAATCTTCGGTAATATCCTCGCTAAGCCGACAAAACTCCCGATCTCAGAATCGCCTTCTACTGTTCCCACGCTATCACCGCCTCAATCTTAGTTGGATCCACACTATCCCTTCTCTGGAAATCACGTGACCTAGAAAATTCACCTCTTCAAGCCAAAATTCACACTTGACAGTTGGCATAGAGTTGCTTATCTCGTAATATCTGCGATGCTCGGCATAGGTGTTCTGCGTGCTCTTCTCGGTTCCTCGAGTAAATCAATATGTCGCCGATGAACACTACAACGAATCGATCCAAAAGCGAATGAAAAATCCTGTTCATGTAGTCCATAAACACGGTGGCGATTCGTCACTCCAAGCGGCATCACCAAGTACTCGTAGTGACCGTATCTAGTCCTGAAAGGCTGTTTTGGCAACATCTTCCTCCTTCACGCGAATCGATGGTAGCCCGACTTCAAGTCTATCTTGGAAAGATCGCCGCTCCACGAAGTTGGTCCATCAAGTCGTCAATACGTGGTAACGGATAGCGGTTCTTCACGGTAACCTTGTTGAGCTCGCGATAGTCCACGCACTGACCTTGATCGTCCATCCTTCTTCTTAACCAACAACACCTGGAGCTCCCCACGGTGACACGCTCGGTCGTATGAATTGCTTCGACTCCAAGTGTTCGATCTGGGACTTCAACTCTTTCATCTCGGCAGGAGACATCCTGTACGGCGCTTTGGAAATCGGTCCTGTTCCTGGAATCAGGTCGATGGAGAACTCGACCTCTCGTACTGGTGGGAATCCCGCACGCCTTCGAAAACGCCCTCAAAATCACACACCACTGGAACATTCTTCACGTCGATCTGCTGGAAAACTTCCGAGCTAGCGAGATACATGTATTCCCTAGTTCCTTCTTTCAAAGAAACTCCAATACGTTCGGCAGAAAGATAATTGGAGACTCCAAGGTCTGGAAAAATTACAGTTTTACGGGCCGCAGTCCAAAAGGACATGGTGGTGTGACAACCAATCCATCCCGAGGATAACATCTAAACCCCTTAAGAGGCAAACAAACCAAATTGACCACAAACTTTCTATTACGAATAATCACTACACAATTAAGACATGCGGTGTTTGTGACTAAGGTTTTAGCGGTGGGGTTGTAACTACTAATTTAAGCGGTAAAGCGATCCGCAGTCAAGCTCAAAAGGTTCACACAATCGGAAGAAATGAAGGAATGGGTTGCACGAATCAAAAAGAACGGATAAGGATTTACCCTCGATCTCACATTCACCTTGGATAAGATCATCACTCGACCGCTTCCTCGCCACTCATGCAGAAAACTCGCCTTTAGCCACTTGACGCTCCCTTTGGCCTTTGCGCCAAGCATAGTCGGTTCGACTTTAGGTGTAGGACAATCCTTAGCAAAATGCCCTGGCTTCTTGCGGTTGAAACACACCTCCTCCCTCCGAGTACGATTACTCGCGTAATGTCCCGCTTTCCACATCGGTAGCAAATCACCTCGACATCGGTCCGACCTCCACTCCTCGGTACTTGGGTCATCGGACGACATCTGTCCCTGTTGTCGTTCCTCGAGGTCTGGTCGTAAGGTCTCTTCGCGGTAGTTTCCCTTCGTGCAAATCTACGCCCGCACTGGGTCTCACCGTCGCCCACGCAGTCTTCTTGTGGCTCCTCACTCCTTCTACCTCGACACATCGGTCAATCGGCTCTTGGAGATTTGGATCCTCAACGACACCATCGACTTACGAATGTCGAATCTCAATCCCGTTGGAATCTCTCACTTAACCATCTCTGGTCAACTTCGGTCACGAAATGGATCAAATACCTGCCAACGATTCAAACTTGGCGCATACTCGGACAGTCGAGTTGCCTTCTTTGCAGATTGAAGAAATTCCTGCTCCTTCGGCTCGTGCGATGTCAGGAAGTACTTGTCCAAGAACCTTTCACGAAAAAGCTCCCAGTGTCATCTCGCGATGTTCGCTATAAACGTTGCTTCACTCCTCTCCACCAATACTCTGCGTCTCCTAGCAATAAGTAGGTGGCATAGTCGACCTTCACGTTGTCAGAGACGTGAAGTGCCTCAAAGATCTTCTCGATCTCTTGCATCCAAAGATCGGCTTTATCCGGATTTGGCTCATCGTAGAACTTCGATTGGATCATGCTTCCTAAAGTCGGCCAATCCTCTTGCTTGAAAGATACGTTACGCTCGTTCTTTGTTCTTTGCAGTTCTGGCGAGTTAACGCCGCCGTCTGTTGAGCCATCGCGTTAACTGTTGAGTTGCGGCGGTGATTGTTGAGCCATGGCTGCCGCCATCTCGGTCATAGTTTGAATAGCTCGTTCCATGTCGACGTTCTCGGTTGCGGATGTCGTATTCCTACGAGGTGGCATTAGATTCCACAAAGTTCAAAACCCCGTCGAGAATCTCACAACAAGGATGTGTTAAAACACACCGCTTCAATCAAGAAACAGCTCAAACAATTTCTCAAGCAATAAGTGCTTCACTTAATCAAACAAAGAATCAACACAAAACAACTAGGTACCCAACACATAACCCGACACGGACTAAAGTCCAAACTTATGCACTTTCGGTCGAACCGAATCAAGCCTTCGATACCAAAGTCAGAACGACCCGCTTCGACCGCTACCGAGCTCAATATACCGAGCTCGAGTTACCGAGCTCAACACACCAAGCTCAAAATAAACCTATATGAGATGTGTTTTAAAAACGAAACTCTTGTGCCTTTTAAAAATGCGATATATTTTTTTTTTTTAAAACCAACTCGTGCACATCAGAGTAATTACAGCTTTTCGAAACATGGTGCAACTAAGACACAAGACTTAAATTCAAATAAAACATACATGCATAACATACACATATATATATCACCCGAATAATAATGTATACAAAATACAGAGTAGCAAATGTGCAAAGAAAATACACCTAAGGTACGACAACTTCAAAGAGCCATCATACCTGGGGTACTTCCCAGACTCCCACGCAGGGTGCTCCAAAAGTAAGACCACCCAGTCTACCCTGTAGCAACAAAAACAACATCGCCTAAATCGGGTCACGACCTCGAACATAAAAGAAATACAAGAACAGTCCTCGGAAAAACCAACATCCAATAAATAAACAATCACGGCGGGTAGGTCGCCACTCGGGTCCTCGTCGACCTCCTCTCGGCATCGTCTCATCGCCGAAGTTCCTGCGCCCTCGACATCGCCTCGGGTAACCGTCATGGATTGAAGGCACCACGGGGAAAGTGGTCAACTTCTCAACAAGTTAAGATAAGCTCGACATAAAAATCTAACCAAACAACAAAGTATAACAATCACCGACGTGACTCGACCATCTCACTCTAAACTCGACACAACTCACAATTCCATTTTCTCTCGACTCGACAATTTTTCCGGAATGCACACGCTGCATCTGGTATGTCGGAAAGTCCCAGAAGCCTTGGGATCCTCGCTCTCCCTAGGATACTAACTCAGTCCCGTGAGCGTGGCGACGTCTAGTCAATCTCCCGTAAACAAAAGGGGACCTAGCACCCTCGCTTATCCGGTCACGGCTCAAAAACGCGTCATACGACTCACCTAGCTCGCTTCACTCGATGAACAATTCGCCGATCACGATATTCAAGGAGTTAACACAAAATATTCAACCGCATGTCAAATGAAAGAGCAAGCTCGACATGAAGAAGCATAATTCAACATGCAATACACACTTCACGACATATATTCAATCACATATTAAATACATGCAAAACTCAATCATATCACAACATTTCATCTCGACACAAATCGGTAATTCCATACACAATAACATAACCACATAGAATATGAAATGCCCTTACATACTATAACAAATATAAATGTGAAGCGTACTTACATACTATAACAAATATAAATGTGAAGCGCTCTTTACATACTATAACAAATATAAATGTGAAGCGCCCTTACCGAACTCCAAGTTAAATCTTTGCTCGACAACGACCTCGACATACTGTCTTCAAAGAACTTCGACAACGACTTCTCTTTTCGATCTATAGGTTCCAATACATCTAACTCTCTCTTCCCGAACTCAACCACAACCCGGAAAATATAAAACTCAAGAACTGAAAGATATTTTTCCTCTAACACAAAGTTAGGGGTTTCGATCAAAATTTCATGAAAAGTTATCTGATGCTTCAACAGATAGATCGACAACAACAATAATCAGAAGCAACGAACGAAAAACCAGAAATCGAACGAATCAAAAATGGAGGTTTTACGGGCATTGCCGATTGCGTAAAAACAGAGAAAGAAATTTGTTTTACAAGCCCAATTAATCGGTTAAAAGATAGGTAATATTGTGAAGAAGAAAACCCATCAATTTGATATGATTTGGAAGCATAAACCGATTAAAAATGGAAGAAGATTTAGCGCTAAACAAAGAGTACGGATGAAAGAAAATACATTCTTCATACCTCAGCGGTGATGGTCGATCAGGCGAGATATGGGTCGAGAAGTTGATGATGAACAAAATTGATGAAGAAATCTTGTGCAGAATCTCGATGGAACTCACGGTTTCGATCGATGAAGATTTTTAAAGAAACAACGAAACACAGGCGAGAAGGAAGGAAGAAGAAAGAAGAAAAGAGAAATGAGTGAAGCGGTCGTGGTATATGGTGGCGAGAAAGGGGTAAAACGTAACTCCGGCTATAAGATGCCAATCCCAATAATCATCTACCCGTTAACTCGTTCCTCTCATGATTACCTCTACTCTGCCGGTCAGCGACAAGTCGACAATGTAATAATTACAAACAATATAATAATAACGCTGAGTAACGTTGAAATAATACGAGGTGTCATCTCGACACGATGTCGACAAGAGTGCTCGTGGCAGGATGTACAAGGTTCTAACACGAGTTCGTGAACGCGGTCTCCTCGGCTTCGACTTGCGTCCTCATCATTTCGATGCAGCGACTTCATCAACTCGACACCCGACCTCCTCACCATTTCGGCTAGTGCACGTGGTCTCATCAGCTCGACAAAAGATCTCGGCAAACGATCTAGTCACGGGATCTCGACACAAGGTCTTGGTCGAGGTCTCGATACGTCGTCCTAATACGATGTCGATCTCGTCCTCAGGTGTTACAGCCACAGAAACCTGCGACAAGTATTTCTACTATCATAGTTTCTTTACAATCATTTGAAGTTTCATATGCCGTAGCTACCATGGTCATATGTTGGAGGATTTTGGTTATGCCATACTCATTTTCACCATCTATGTTCCATTCATAGACGTTGTTGGCATTAAAACTCTTAAAATTGGACTCTTTTCCTTCTTCTAAGAGGAGATCAGGAGCAGTGGCTCTAGGATAGTAGAGTTTGGTTGGGTTTTTCCAATTGAGTTTGGGACCAATTATAACTGGGTTGATGTTAATCTTTTGAACATCCTCGGAATTGATTTCTTCAGAACCAATAGACGGCGATTGTCTTATCATATTGACAGCTTTAGTGGATGAAGTTATAGAGGGTGGAGTTTTAGGTGATTCAGGAATAACTAAATTGTAGAGATTTAATTGCTGATTGATCTTGGTAAGAAGCTCATCACTGGCTTCTTCAATTTCCTTCTTGATTTGTTTCCTAGGATTGGAAGCTTGTAAGTTTTTCTTGAGTTGTTTTGAAATCCTATAGGGATTAAACAAAGGTTTTTCTAGTTGGTTGGAAGATGATGGCTTATCATCTTTGGGGAAGTCTAGAGGGGCTTTACCCTTCTGTTTCTCTTTTCCTTTGATTTCTTCTAAGATTTCTCCTAAAGTTTGGAGATACTTGTTGGTGTAATTGGATTGTTCCATGAGATCTTTGATATCTCTGGCATAAACTGGGCCTTCATCATTTCTGGTTTTGAAAGGAGAGGTTATAACAAGATTATTTTGATCTTTACTCTTAAGGGTAAAAGTTCCTTTAGGAGGAAGATCAGAATGGACTACTTGTCCTACTTTTAAATGTCATGTCGTGATGACATCTAAGGTCTTACTACCTATCAATTGATTTTTGAAAGGGTATTTGATTTTCTTCTTAATAGCATAGGCATTGAACCAATCAAAGAAAGGGACGTTGAATTGGACTTGCTCTAGCAAAAAATAAAATTTTTCTTGAATTTCCTTTCTTTTGGTTCCTTGATAACGATTGAAGAACCACTTTTTATGAGGAGACCACTCTTCAGATTTCATCTCTTTTCTAAGAGCTTCTTTATCAATAACAAACTCAGATGATAGTACATTAATATCATAAGGTTCATTAAGGGAGGAGTAGGTTAGAGATTGGATGATTCTTTGGTCTTCTTCATCTTTTTGGTATGAAGTTCTAACAGGGGTTGTGGTTTCAAACCCTTGTAAGTGAATTGTTGATCCTTCATGGGAAGGTTCAGATTGATTTTTATGGATTGATCTAGGAATAGATCTAAAGGCTGAAAGAGATCTCCTAGACCTGGCTGATTGGAAATCATTAGCAGAACTAACAGACCTAGAAAGAGAGAAATAATTTCTCCTATCGAAGACTAAGTCTACTTGACCTGTTTGATGTTGGATTAAATCTTGAAATTCTGGTGTTATCCTAGGTAAGGCTGGAGTTGCCTTTTCTAAGACCCATCTGTCTGGGAGTGTGATATCACTACACTGAATAGTCTTGGGCACAATAATATTAGCCTTACTATTGTCGATCAGAAACAAAGTTGTTTCTCCGTGTTTGTCACAATTGGTTTTAAGGAAATTGGACCTAATGGAGTTCATAACCTTATATTGAATTCTATAGATCAGGGTAATGGATATAGATACTTCCTTCATGTCATACCCATGTAGTTTGACATTTAAATAAAAAACATCGAGAATATTTTTATCATCCAGACTTACTGTTAAATTCGGAAAGCAATTGAAGAATATTGGACCATGACTTAGGCTAGATTCAACTGTACCTAAGAGAGAGTCTTGAAAACGATTATGTCTTTTGTCTCTTAAGCAGAAAAGAACTACGACATCTAGAGATTCTCTAGTAAGGGGTTTCATACCAACTTGTACACTTCCTATGTGTAAATAATTGTAATTTTTGGCTTGGTGTTCTTTGATGCTTTTATCAGAAAGCAGATGAATTTCTTCATCATCTTGTTGAATTTTGTATTTTTGTTCAACAGTTTTAATAACATAATCAGACTGTTTATGCCAAAAACTACCTTTTGTTTTGTAAATATCTTCATCTTTAATTTTAGGAATATCCCAATTGTCTAAATCTTGATTAATATCTTCAAAACGAATTTTTTCTTTGAAGACTTTTTTAGAAAAATTGTGAGATTGGTAATCAGAAAGAGAGGAGGATGAGGGTTGAGAAGACTTGAAAGAAAGACGAGAAGAAAGTGAACCCAACATGGTAAAATAAATAAACAAGTTCGTAAAGATAAATAAGTCTTCATCACCCATTAGTATTATCACCATCACCTGGTTCGTTAGAAATATAAATATTAACCTTGAATTAATAATTATTCTCTAAATTACTCATATAGGTTTAATCATACATATTTGTATCAGATCTAACAAAAGCTACCTCAATAATCTTCTTCTACAAAATAAGGACTTATTAAATTCTTTTAGATCTAACTCAAAGTCATCTCAAATCATATTGTTCATAAACCAAGGACAATTATCATTATTTAGATCTGTCAAAAGCCACTCAAAAAATAATTATTTTTCACCAAGGTCTAGTAAAACCCTTTCAGATCTACGAAGCCTTTGCATGATAATTAGGCCTATCTCGCCTCTATCTCAGGGACTTACCGCCTTGTGTTGTACAGTCTCACTTAGATCTGAAAGATTTCTTTTTTGTCATCTTGGTAAAAAATAATATTAACATGAGCACTATCTACAGATCATAAATAATTTTAATTCCTTTTAATAATAATTTTAATAAACAATTTTTTAGCTTAGAACAATAAATGAGTACTTAACAATAGATCTAGAAAGAGATAATTTTCCTTTTATAAAACAATAAACACAAATATTCATTTCTGAAGAATATTATGAGTACTACCAGCAGATCTGTACTTTAGTATGATTATACGTAACCAGTAACTCAGATAAATAATACATGATTCAAGATCAATATCACATTCCTACTTCCCTATCAGGCTCTGATACCAAGAGGGGGTCGGAAGCAGAAGAGGAAAATTAAAGGAAAAAACTGAGTGGAAAGTAGGAAGCAGACGGACTGCTCAAAACATAAAGAAGAGTATGAACAGAAATAAAATGCAGGAAACTTAAAGACAGAAATTAAAAATGCATGAGCCAAGGGTAGGCGCACTCTTTCTTGCAGAAATTAAATATGCATAAGTGTGTGTGTGTTTGCAGAAAAGTAAAAGCTGAAAGTAAATGACGGAAACTAAATATGCATGCAAAGAGGGGGAATCCGCACTCTTCTGTACAGAAACTTAAAGATGCATGAATGAACTGAAAAATAAAAGACAGGAAAAGAAACTGAAACTTGAAACTTAGATTGAAAGATTGCAAGTACAAAGAGGGAAGAATAGAGGAAAGCACAGAGTGTCTCTCACTAACCTCTCTCTAGAACATGAGAAAATAAAACTAAAATTTTAAACGGTGCCTAACAATGAAACCTATGCACCCTATTTATAGAATTGAAAATTGAACTGTTTGAACAGTTCCGGTAAGTTACCGGAATCAAATTGAACTATTGGCTACAGTAAAAAGTAAAAATGTTGCAGTACCAAATAGTAGAGTTACAATAATTGAGAATTTGAGTCTTCTGACATTATGATTGATTTTCGACAGACTGCTATTCATCAGAATTAATCGGAGAATAGATTCCAAAACAGTCGTCTTCATTCTTGTAAAATGGGTCTTCTGTAGATGATTCAGAAGAAGAGGGAAGGACTTGTTTCTTTTTCGTTCCCTTCTTTTTTGGTTGATTGGACGAAGATGATGGTAAGTCGTGCTTACCCTTTTCTTGGTCTGAGGATTGCTTTTGTAAAAGTTGAACAATGTTTTGAAGGTTGTGTAAAACATCTTCTTCCGATGATGAGGCAGCAAGTGCAGTCGCAATATGTGCCTTTTGATTGAGAAGAAGACATGTGCTTGGTTCTGCAAACTTCAAAAATTTTGGATTATTTTTAAACCAAATTTTTACATTGTCTTGAGATGCTTTTGTTCCATCAAAACTGGACGACCATTTGATGAAGGCTTGCTTCTGGAGTAGTGCCATAGTTTCTGGGATTGGACTACTCACCAACTTGTATTGCCAGGAAAATACCCATAACAAAGAGAATTTGAGGAAAAAGTTTAATAAAATTGGCAGATTATCAAACTCATTGGTAAATTTTTTGTCAAATAATTGGAATCCTTCTTGAACTTCAGTATGAAGGATATCAGGTATTGGGATAAAGAATTATCCCACCATTGGAGGAACCAATTTGGAAAAGAGTACTTGTTTCCTGTTTTAAAGTAGATTAACCAGGAATGTTTGAATGAATTATTTTGTAAACCTAGAATCATGAAATCCCAGGCCTTGACATAATCCCAGTAGGTGTAACCAATTGGATCATAAAAATCTGAAAATTTTTTGGGTTTATTAGGATTTTGTCCCCAAGCTGAAGGTGTAAGAACTTTCAGGATTTGAAGGGTAGAATGGGTGGTAATTGATTCATCTCTAGGATCTTTGTAGTGTTTGATGGCTACTAAGTCAGAATCCACGAGAATTTTTTCAAAGAATAAATGTGTTTTATTATGAACCATAGGAATAAAATGGAATCCGGGAGGAAATATTTTGGATGGAATTTTGTTTGGGTTTTCATCCCAGTATTCAGGTTCTAATCTTATAACTGGATAGAATTTGGGTTTTGGAATATGTTGAGTTTTGGAAGTACTTGCAGATTTAAACTGAATTGGTCTTGGATTAGCTTAGACAATTTGGGTTTTTTGGTTTTGGATCATGAGATCCAAAGATGGAAGATCTTGATCACTGTTTGCTTCAGCCATACTGGCCCAAGTCTTTTTAGGTAAATTGGTCAAGCTTTGTTCTTGGAAGGCTAGGAGAGTTTGAATTGGGAAGGCATAGTCTTGTTTGGTTTGCTTGGCAGTTTGTTTTGAGGATTAGTTTGAACTTTTCTGGGTTGCTTGGTTTTGGGTTGATGACCCAATTAATTGAGCTTGGATCGACGATCCAGATTGATTTTGGGTAGGAGACCCAGTTTGGTTAGAAATAAAAGACGGAGCTAAAGCATTTAAATCATTCTTACCTCTACCTCTGCCACCTCTTCCCCGAGAGGAAGAAACCCTGGAGGACATGTTATTCTTTTCCCTGTAAGTATTCACGAGTGAGATAGTCAGGGAGAGCATTTGCTGAGCCTTTAAGATATTCAATATCAAAATAAAAAATGCTCAAAATTGCTTGCCATCTGGCAAAAATCTGTTTTGATGCAAGATTTTTAACATCATTTTGTAAAATGTCTTTTGCAGATTTACAATCAACACGAACTAAAAATTTTTGATTTAATAAATCAGATTGGAATTTTGAAATAGATAAAACAATTGCTAAAACTTCTTTTTTAACAGTGGGATATTTTTGTTGTGCTGGATTCCAATGTTTAGAAGTAAAGGCAATCACTTGATCCTTGTCAGAAATTCTTTGTTTAAGAATGCCACCATAACCTATGTCAGAGGCATCAGTTTCAACAATTTTAAAGGCTTGAGGATTAGGCAAATAAAGACATGGAAGATTCTTGACCTGAGTTTTTATTTGTTTGGCAACACCAGTATGAACATCTGTCCAAGGAGAAGGATCCTTTTTTAAGACGATCATGGAGAGGTTTGATAAGATTGCTAAGTTATGGAAAGAAATCTGAGACATAATTTAAACACCCTAGAAATCTTTGTAACTGAGTTTTGTCAATGATTTGATTAGGAAACTTATCCGAAAACCCAATAGCCCGATTGATAGGAACAATGGTCCCTTGATAAATGTTATGACCAAGAAACCTGATTTTAGTCTGAAACAAATTAATTTTTGTTTTAGAAACAGCAAGTCCATTTGTTTTTATCACCGAGATAAAGATACTGATATGTTTGAAGTGTTAATCAATAGATTGGGAATATATTAAAACATCATCAATATAAACAATGGAAAATTTAGAATAAGGATTGAAAATCTCATTCATTATTCTTTGGAATTCAGAAGGAGCGTTTTTTAAACCGAATGACATAACTTTCCATTTATACTGACCAAAGGGAACAGTAAAGGCAGTTTTATACCTATCTTCTTCTTTGACTTGGATTTGCCAAAATCCAGATTTCATGTCAAATTTTGAGAAAATCTTAGCATTATGTAACCTATTTAAAAGGTCTTTTTTATTGGGGATTGGATACCTAATCCAGCAAAGTGCTTGATTAAGCGGTTTGTAATTGATAACAAGTTGAGGTGTTCAACGTTCAATTTCAGCTTGTTTATTGACATAAAATACAGAACAAGACCAAGGGCTTTTACTTTTGCGAATTAGGCCTTTTTCCAATAAATCCTTGATTTCTTTCTGGCAAAATTGAAGGAGTTCTTCATTCATTTGAATTGGCCTAGCTTTGGTTGGGATTTGTTTTTCTTGAAAATCTTTTTCATAAGGAAGTTCAACAATGTGTTGTTTCCTTTCCTAAAAAGCATTAGGTAAATCCGAACAAATGGAAGTTTGAATTTGTTCCAAAAGATATTTGATTTTTTGTTGAGTACAGTTATTTGTATTTGATTTTCTCAATTTCTAAACCAAACTTCTTCTTTAAGAAAATGGATTTGATTTTCTTTATAGGAAATTGGATTTAAATTTCTGATGATGGGTTTTTTCAAGAATTTGAAAATAATAGATTGACCCAAATGTTGAGTAATAATCCCATCTTCAGTGGTCTGATAAGAAAAAAGCAATCTGATAAATGGTGTTCCTAAAATCACTTTGTTCCTAAGATTTTTAACCAAGAGGAAAGATGTTTCTATCCTAAGACCATGGTTTTCAATTATAGCAGAAGACAATTTGTAATTGATTTTTGACTTAGAACTATTAGCAGTACTAAGTTGTTCTGAAGTTTTCTCAAAATACTTAGTGAGAATTAACCCTTCTAACATATAGTTTGAGTCAGCTCCAGTGTCAAAGAGAGCTGTAGTTTCAAGGAAAAATTCTCCTACTAGAATTCTAATGTTAATATAAAACTTTTGAATTTTAACATAATTGATTAATCCTAAAAAGTCGTCAACTATGTTTAATTGAAAGGGGTTATCATCTTTTTTGGAGGTTGAAGCCTCAGCTTCAGATTGGTTTTGTTTCAAATTTTTAACCTCTTTTCAAATTATTGATTTCAAATTGGAGATCTTGAATGGTAACAGACTTGGTACTAGATTTCTCTTTGAGACTGAGCTTGTTAGAAACTAAAGAATTCTTAAAAAAAATTAGTTTTTCGAGATATTTTGTTTTCTCTTGAGGATCAGGTATGGCATTAATGGCTTTAAAAAGGAGATCTTGTTCCTTAGTTAAAACATTAACCTGATTAGAAGATTCAGATAGATTATCA
This sequence comes from Calophaca sinica, assembly GCA_037113605.1. Taxonomy (NCBI): domain Eukaryota; kingdom Viridiplantae; phylum Streptophyta; class Magnoliopsida; order Fabales; family Fabaceae; genus Calophaca; species Calophaca sinica. Next base: position 14,584,251 of record CM073736.1, read on the forward strand.
TCATGGATCTGATTATTGCTTTGAGAAGATTCATTGATAGTTATATTTTCTTGAAAAGAATTTATTAACAAATTGTTAATATCTTTTTGGATTTGATTGAGATAAAAGGTTTTAATTTTTCTTTCTATCCTACAAAATCTATACTTATGATCAGGTTTACCACAAGTGTAGCAAATAATTTTAGTTTTAGGTTTTTTATGAGAGTCATAATTCTCATGAGTTTTATTAGCTAATTGATCATTGGAATTGCAAATTTTCCTATAATGAGGCTTAGGAGGACCATAATAGTGTTTTGGTTTGGGTCTGAGTTTCTTAACACTAGGTAAAGATAATTGTCCTATCATATTGATAGATTGATTTCTATTGATATTTTCAAGGAATTCACCATGAATTCCTTCCACATCCTTCTCTTTTTCTTTACTCGTGAGAGCAAAGGGTGCTTTGGGTGGAAGGTCAGATTGGATAATTTGTCTCTCTCTTAATTGTCATTTCGTAATGACAGTTAAAAATTTACGTCCTATAAGCTTGTCTTTGAAATGGTATTTGATCTTATGTTTAATGGCATAGGCATTGAACCAGTCAAAGAAAGGAATATTGGATTGGATACGTTCAAGGAATTAATAGAATTTTTCTTGGATTTCCTTCCTTTTGGATCCTTGATAATGTTTGAAGAACTATTCTCTGTGAAAAGACCATTCTTCAGATTTCATCTCTTTTTTAAGATATTCTTTATCAATAACAAACTCAGATGATATTACATTAATATCATAAGGTTCATTAAGGGAGGAATAGGTTGGAGATTGAATGGTTCTTTGGTCTTCTTCATCCTTTTGGTATGAAGTTCTTACAGGGGTTGTGGTTTCAAATCCTTATAAGTGAATTGTTGATCCTTCATGGGAAGGTTCAGATTGATTCATATGGATGGATCTAGGAATAGATCTAGAGGCTGAAAAAGATCTCCTAAATAAGGCTGGTTGAAAATCATTAGTGGATCTAACAGACCTAGAAAGAGAGAAAGAATTTCTTCTATCAAAGACTAAGTTTACTTGACCTGTTTGATGTTGGATTAAATCTTGAAATTCTGGGTAAGGCTGGGGTTGCCTTTTCTAAGATCCATGTGTCTGGGAGTGTAATATCACTCCACTGAATAGTTTTAGGCACAATAATATTAGCCTTACTATTGTCGGTCAGAAACAAAGTTGTTTCTCCGCGTTTGTTACAATTGGTTTTGAGAAAATTAGACCTAACAGAGTTCATAACCTTGTATTGAACTCTATAGATCAGGGTAATGGGTATGGATCCTTCCTTCATATCATACCCATGGAGTTTGACATTTAAATATAAAATATCAAGAATATTTTTATCATCCAGACTAACAGTTAAATCTGGAAAGCAATTGAAGAATATTGGATTGTGGCTTAGGCTAGATTCAACTGTTCCTAAGAGAGAGTCTTGAAAACGATTGTGTCTTTTGTCCCTTAAACAGAAAAGAACTGCAACATTTAGAGATTCTCTAGTAAGGGGTTTCATACCAACTTGAACACTACCGATATGTAAATAATTGTAATTTTTGGCTTTGTGTTCTTCGATACTTTTGTCAGAAAGCAGATGAATTTCTTCATCATCTTTTTCAATTTTGTATTTTTGTTCAACAATTTTGATAATATAATCAGATTGATTATGCCAAAGGCTTTTTGAAATTGAAATCATTTTTGGTTTTCTAAAGATCTTCATCTTTAATCTTGGGAATATCCCAATCATCCAAATTTTGATTGATATCTTCAAATCGAATTTCTTCTTTGAAGACTTTTTTTGGAAAAATTGTGAGATTGATTACTGGAAAGAGGAGAGGATGAGGATTGAGAGGACTTGTTAGGAGAAAAGCAGGTAGAAATTGAACGAAACATGATTACAGAAAATAAACAATAATTTAAAAAATAAACAAGTCTTCCTCACCCGTAAGTATCATCACCATCACCTGGTTCGTTAGAAATATAAATATTAACCTTGAATTAATAATTATTCTCTAAATTACTCATATAGGTTTAATCATATATATTTGTACCAGATCTAACAAAAGCTACCTCAATAATCTTCTTCTACAAAATAAGGACTTATTAAATTCTTTTAGATCTAACTCAAAGTCATCTCAAATCATATTGTTCATAAACCAATGACAATTACCATTATTTAGATCTGTCAAAAGCCACTCAAAAAATACTTATTTTTCACCAAGGTCTAGTAAAACCCTTTCAGATCTACAAAGCACTGCACAGTAATTAGGCCTATCTGCCCTATCTGTCGGGACTTACCGCCTTGCGTCGTACAGTCTCACTTAGATCTGAAAGATTTCTTTTTTGTCATCTTGGTAAAAAATAATATTAACATGAGCACTATCTACAGGTCATAAATAATTTTAATTCCTTAATAATAATTTTAATAAACAATTTTTTAGCTTAGAACAATAAATGAGTATTTAACAATAGATCTAGAAAGAGATAATTTTCCTTTTATAAAACAATAAACACAAATATTCATTTCAGAAGAATATTATGAGTACTACCAGCAGATCTGTACTTTAGTATGATTATACGTAACCAGTAACTCAGATAAATAACACATGATTCAAGATTAATATCACATTCCTACTTCCTCATCAGGCTTTGATACCAAGAGGGGGTCGGAAGTAGAAGAGGAAAATTAAACGAAAAAACTGAATGGAAAGTAGGAAGCAGACGGACTGCTCAAAACATAAACAAGAGTATGAACAGAAATAAAATGCAGGAAACTTAAAGACAGAAATTAAAAATGCATGAGCCAAGGGTAGGCGCACTCTTTCTTGCAGAAATTAAATATGCATAAGTGTGTTTGTGTTTGTGTTTGCAGAAAAGTAAAAGCTGAAAGTAAATGACGGAAACTAAATATGCATGCAAAGAGGGAAAATCCGCACTCTTCTGTACAGAAACTTAAAGATGCATGAATGAACTGAAAAATAAAAGACAGGAAAAGAAATTGAAACTTGAAACTTAGATTGAAAGATTGCAAGTATAAAGAGGGAAGAACATAGGAAAGCACAGAGTGTCTTTCACTAACCTCTCTCTAGAACATGAGAAAATAAAACTGGAATTTTAAACGGTAACTAACTATGAAACCTACGTACCATATTTATAGGAAAATAAAAATCATTATTCCGCTACAGTAAAATCACTTTTACTATTCCGCTACAGTAAAGTGCTACAGTAACCGTCAGACTATATATATATATATATATATATATATATATATTGGGGTTACAAGGCAAAGCTCTCACCACTTAGCTGACACCCATGGACGTATAACAAACATTAGCAAGACCAGTTTTTGTATTCAAAGGGCTTCTCTGTACATTAGCTAAAATTATTAGCACACGCTATAACCGATAGTGAGAGAAACTTCTGATTTTGCAAGCATCTGTCACTGATAAAAGTTTGCTCCTTTGGCTTTTTGTTTGGTTTTCTGTTTTTATCTCTTTTCTGATGGAAATCTTCCTAACTGGATTGGTGTCTGATATTAATACGATTTTTGAGAAACGACTCTGCAAATTATGCTTCGGAAGATGATGATTTGACTAGTAAAATCTTATTTCAGGTTGCGGCTACCGGAAATCTTCCCAACTGGATTGGTGTTTGTGATATCAATACGACCTTTGAGAAACGACTCTGCAAATTCTGCTACAGAAGATGATGATTTGACTAGTAAATTCTTATTTCATGTTGCTGCTAAGAAGACGACACAGAAGAATGTCGTTGTCTACATCGTAGAAATCATTTCTAAAAGAGCTGATGTTATTAATCACAACTATGCGGCCATTCCTATCCTTGGAGTCTCATTGGCTTCATTCCCGAGGTAGCTATCACTCTACATAAAAAAAAAAAAAAAAAAAAAGACTTCAGCTTTTTTTAGCACATTTATTTCACTTCAATGATCATGCCAGGAAGATACGCAAAATGTCGTATGAGCTTATTGGTTAACAGCATGTTTAGGTGCCTGATTAACAATGGACGAAAACAATTGTCTTTGGGTGTCAGGTCCTTATATGTACACATCCAATAGCAAGTGACTTTATAAGGGAGATGCCAAATAGTTTAGGAGTTCAATTTCTGCTTCTACTTAATCTGTAGAAGTTTCTGCCATTTTCTCCCTCGAAGGATTTGCATATCTATTTTGTTATCTTTTATGTTGATGGATGCCATTCTGGGTTGTGAGGTTATATCTATTGAGATTTTAACTTTTCCAGCCATTTAGTGAGTTTGGGAAAAGGAATCTTTAATAATACAATGTTTGTTTGTGTGTTTAAGATAACTAAAAGAATCTCTATTTACAAAAGAAATCAATGACAAACACAAACGGTGTTTATTCATAGTTGTTATTTAGTGTTAGTGATCAGTTGCTAAGGGCCTGTCTTCTACTTCTATTTTTATTACTTTTAATTTACATTAATTGATTTAATGCCTTTCTGATGCTAAGGGCATGTTGCTCTTATTTCTTTGTAGCTCATGATAGCATGTTTTGCTAAGTTTTTCCGCTGACACATGCCAATTGACACATGCCAATTCAGGTTCTGTACTTACTAAGGTAGTAAGCTCGCTCAATAAAGCCTGTCCTACTATTTAAACAGATTCAAATGCCAAATGGGGATGCTCTTGCACCATCAGACTGCTGTGATGTGACTTTTGCAATTTTAAGGACTTTCAGCTGTCCACCTGCTCTGTCAGAGGCCAAAGTCAAAGATTCCTGGGTTGGGAAGGAGAGTTGTAAGGAGAGGAAAGCTGAAAAAGTAGGTTGCTGTCTTGGTTAATTCCATATTTTGCAAAGCTACTACCTTATTGAATCCTCAATATATCTTTTGATTGCAAGTAGTAATTGATATTTGTTTATCAACTTCCTGAAATTCCTAGAACGGTGTTAGTTAGCGTTGTTTGGTGATTTTAAGTTAGTTATACGATATGTGATTCTTTACACCACTGCAAAAAATTATGAAGAATGCATAGTACTCCAACTTTGTGTGAGGAAGAACGCATAGTACTCCAACTTTGTTTTTTCTTTGATTGCGTAGTTATCAAGCTATTCAATAACACAAGGTTGTTCTCTTTATCACATAGGATCTAGGATTTCTATTTTTGGATGCTGTTGAGGCTTTTTTATGCTGCTTTACATTCTGCAGTGGCTGCCTTATCTCATTGTAAGCAGTGTGTGTTCAGTATTATTATAAACATGGTAGACAAGATTGCGATCCGGGGAGTAGGAGCAGACGAGATCGCGATCCTGCAAGAAACCCAAAATCACAGCTTTTGCCGTTACCGGGTCGGATTTGCGACCCAGCTTCTTATAAAACTCATATTTGCGAGCGCCAATCTTAGCTCTCCCTCTCCCTTTCACGTTCGCCCTCTCCTTGCGTCTGCGACGGTTTGAGAAGAAGCAGGATGAGGAGGAAGAAGAAGCAACGTACAGATGATGAGGAGGAAGAAGCAGAAGCGGCACGAAGGAGGAATCAGATGAAGCGGCGACTTACAGATTAGGGTTTAGTATTGGGCCTTCCAATAGGCCCAATAGTAATAGGCAGAGGTTCTTTTTTTTTCACACCAATGTATGTGTTTTAACTTTTAACTATATAAAATTCATTTGTGCTAAAAAAAAAACTATATAAAATTCATTTAATTTATTTGTTTAAACTAGTAAAAACATATATTGTTTAAAAAATATAAATACTTGTAAACATATACATATATTGTTTATATATTAGAAATTATTTATGTATATTTTCATATATTTATATTAAAATGTATTTTAATATTTTTGGTAGGAACTTACGAATCATGCTACAAACTCACGTTTTACGCTCCTATGACCCCTCCCTGCTCTCACTTAGGATCTCGCTCTTGTCTACCTTGATTATAAAGCGCTGTCAAGCAGAACCTGTCCATTTATGGATTGTTTACTAACATAAAGAAATGTGTGGCAATCTTGACATACATTCCAGTTGGGAAAGTTCAATAATGATAATACAAGGTGAGCCAGTATCTACACCCTAGCGTTGCTTTCTTGAACTTCGCCAATGTGATTTTTTTTTTTTGAATAAGATACACTTGGCTTGAAATATGAATAGGTTTTGAGGCAGCTGGGCTAATAGGTTAGAAGACAGTAATTAGTAATGCTACATATCAAATGCAATCGTGTCCGATAGTTTTATCATATTGAAACCCCAGAAAAATATTATAATAGCAACATTGGAGGGAATGGAAAATACACGAAATCTTATTAACCTCTTCAGAAATTTATGCAAAATCATTGAATCTGAGACCAAAATATAATCCGATTATAAACATTATTAAGTCATACTTTATAAATACATTGGTCAAGTTTTAGTCATTTGAGATAACTACAAAATCAGCCAATCCTAACAATGAGGGGACATGGTAATATTATCTTAGAGGATAGGTAATATGTGCTACTGCTAAGCAATTTTATACAGAGCTTTAGATTGAATGTATGTTGGGTCAACCAACATGTTTAATTCATGATATGCTATTGGTATATTTTTTTGCAGGTTTGGGCAAGCAATCTGACCAAGTTCCTGAGAAAGCTCGCAAATGAGGCATATTTGACACAAGGCTAGGCAAGAATAACAGCAAGGTTAGGAGAAAATGGTACCTGGTTGGATAACACAAGTTGTGATTGGATATGACCGAAGTAATATGGGAATAGAGAGATAGAGGCCTTTAATTTTGATTGAGAGACAAAGAACTGAGCTGACAAATCACAGATGCTGTGGTTTTTGCTGTATGATGTAATTAAGGCCAAAATGACAGGTTATATGACGTAATAATATTTAGAAAGTTCGGAATCCAAAAAATAAAATAGAGGGACTCAAATTGCAAATTTGAGAAAGTTTGGAGTCCAAAAAATGCAATTAAACCCAAAAGAAAAGTTTGTCTTGAGAAATTAAGCACTTTTTAATGTAATAAATACACTATTTTTTCATACAAAATTGTCCATTTTACAAACAGATACTCTTTCTAGAATCAATTATAAGCAAAATTATCTAACTTTACATTGATTTAAAAAAGTTAAGTTAGTTTAATTGCCTTGATTTCATATAAAAATGAGTTACAATTTCTAAACAACCCTTATTTGTAATAGTTATCCCATTTAAATTTGCATCGATTTCGATGTAATTAAGGTTATTTTTGGAACAATGACATTAAATAGAGTTGAAATAAACTTATATCCGAGTCCACAAAATTTGAGTACCTTTTTTTTTTTTTATAATCAAGTTCGGGGGAGAAGTATTATTTTTTTTGGTGAACCTGGGGTATCCTCTAGTCAAAAGCTAGAGACTAATCCATCGAGATACTGAGATCATTTAAGGAGTTGACCATGGTCAAATGGATATTATTTATTGTTCTCATTTCTCACAACAAAAGTTTCTTACAGTCGTCCCTTATATATATACACTAGAGGTAATACCCGTGCGTTTCACGGCTTTATTCACTTTATATAAAAATATATTTTTATCAGTATGCTGTTTTTATAATGTATGATGGAGCCTTAAATATAATTATATTAAGAAGGTTTATTTATATTGAAAAGTTTTAAAATTTGTATGTAAACATAAGTTTTCGATGCAAAAGAACAAAAATGATATGGTTAGATATGAAAGACTAACCACTTGATGTTTAATAGAGTCTTGGGAAGTGGCACTAGGCAGAGAGTAGAGTGATTCAGGATCCTCTCCATTTGGTGTCTGTTTGGTTTAGAAGAGAAGTTATAAAGAGAGACAAAAGTGAGAGAGAGAGAAAGAGGTGAGTAATTGGGTTACGATCAAAAGCGTATTTTAAAAATGAATACGGGGACCAATAAATTTCAATGCCTTCTTCAATGATTAAATAATTAATAAGACCAATAAAGAGAACTCTGCATCAAGCACTAATGACAAATCCAATCAAATTTGGATAGGCATCAAGGCATTCTGGACGTCAAACCCCTGCAACAGCATTTCATCCGAGAATTCCTAAGGGCACCCTCCAATTCCAAAAATGCCCCTACTAAAAATATCAAAAGTGAAAATGAACCCCATTTTTCCCTTCACTCGCAATTTTCAAATTTCTGTTCGCAAAAATCGCTATGGAACTCGCAAATTTGAGGTAAGTTTCGCAAAAACCAACCCTAACTCGCAAAAACCACTTTTGCGAGTGAAGGGAACTTTTCTTCACTCGCAAAAGTGGTCTTTGCGAGTGAGGAAAATTTTCGTCACTCGCAAAATTCACTCGCAAAAATAACTTTTGCGAGTGTTATTTTGTTTTTGTTTTTTTTGTTTTTTTGTTTTTTGTTTAGTTTAGATTTTAATTTTTTGTTTTGTTTTTTGTTTCAGTTATGCCACGCATGAGAGGAGTAGCTTGGCTGGCTGGCAGGGAGGCTAAGATGGAGGCTACTAGACAGGAGGTAGAGGCTGCGAGAGAGGCCCAGCGACAGCATCGACTGGAACAGGAGGCTATGACTGCATCAAACCGTCTGAGAATGGTTGACAGTAGAGCTGGTATGAGTAGACATGGACAGGGACGGCGTAGATGGCAAGCTCAGTACGAGCCACCTCAGTACGAGGGACATCAGGACGAGGGAGATCAGCATGATGTTCCTCACGAGGAATCAGTTGAGATGCATATAGATGCACAGGCAAGGGCGGGACCATTTCCTGGAGGACTCTTCGATACATCGTTGCTGATTCATTCAGGGAGCACATCGCTTACCAGTTGTGGAGAAGAGAGGTAATTATTGTTTACCATTTTAAAACATTTAAGGGTTTTCTTTTTAGTTGTGTAATTAATGACATGACTTTTATTTTTATGTGTGCAGGATCGGGCGGCACCTCTTAGGGTTTTTGCCCACAGGCTAAAGCGTCGGAAATGGTTTGCGTAGCGTCAGCCAGTATAACCTGCAGTACAGCAACATCTTAATCTATCTGGTCTCGATAATCTAATGTATTGCAGCTACACGATGATCGACAACGCGCCACTGACTGCGTTTTCTAAGAGGTGACACCGAGAGACCAGCTCGTTCCACCTTCCAGTCGAAGAGATGACCATCATGCTGGATGATGTGTCATGCATTCTAGGCATACCGATTAGAGGTGCCCTTTTCATATCCACTGAGATGGACATAGATCTTGCTATACCTATTCTACAGGCATTGTTAGGGGTATCTCATGAGGAGGCCCTGGCAGAGGTGGGACCCTATGCTTGGGCTGCTGTCAACTTATGTTGGCTGCAGAGCCTTTATGATAGGTGGAGGGATGAGGGTCGGATGGACGAGGCAGCATTGGTGTTGATACTGGTGCTACTCGGGATGACTATTCTAACGGACAAGACTAGCACCCGTATTGACTGTAGATATGTAACACCTGAGGACGAGATCGACCTCGTATTAGGACGTCGAATCGAGACCTCGCGTCGAGATCTCGTGTCGAGACCTCGTACCAAGACCTTGTGTCGAGATCCCGTGCCAAGACCACTTGCCGAGGTCATTTGCCGAGCTGAGGAGACCGCGTGCACTAGCTGCTGAGCTGAGGAGATCGCGTGTCGAGTTGATGAAGTCGCGTACCGAGCTGAGGAGGTCGCATGTCGAACTGAGGAGGCCGCGTGAACGAACTCGTGTTAGAGCCTTGTGCGCTTGCACGAGCACCCTGGTCGACATCGTGTCGAGATGATAACTCGTATTCTTACGAACGTTATTCAGCGTTATGACTATTATTTGTAATAATTATATTGTCGGCTTGCCGTTCTCGTCGCCGTGTCAAGATCTCTGACCTATAGAGTAGAGGGTAATCATGAGAGAGGAGCGATTAGATGGGTAGAATGACTGATGGGATTGGCATCTCATAGCTGGAGTTACGATAATGCCCCTTCTCTCACCAGCTGTATACCACGATCAGTTTTCTCAAACACTCACTTTCTCTTTTTCTTCTTTCTTCTTCCTTCTGCTCTGAGTTCCTCTTTCTCTCCAAAAACTTCCATCGAAGAAACCTTGAGTTCCATCGAGCTTCTGCATAAACTTTCTTCATCAATCTTGTTCCTCATCATCTTCTCGACATATCTCGCCTTCTCGACCATCATTTTGAGGTATGAAAAACAGATTTTCTCTTCCTCCATGCTACTGTTTAGCGCTACTTCTACCTTCCATTTTAGCTAGTTTTTATGCTTCCAAACCATGTCAAACTGATGGGTTTTCTTCTTCATAATATTATCGACCTTTCTAACCGATTATTTGGGCTTGTAAAACAAATTTCTTCCTCTGTTTTCTGCAGTAGGCAGCGCTCAAAAACCCTTCCTTTTTGGTTGTTTCGATTTCTTGTTTTAGTTTGTCGTTTGTTGCTTCTTGTTGTTGTTGTTGTCGATTTATCTGTTGTAGCATCAGATAACCTTTTTCATGAACTTTAATCGAAAACCCTAACTTTGTAGTTAAGATTGGGGTTATGAGAGCTAAGTGTTATTAGAAACCATAGATCGAACTGAGTTGTGCTTGTTTTAGGAAGTCTGATTCCCGAGATCGTGTGATTTCCGAATCAAGGTGTACGGGAGAAGCGAACAGGGCGTGGGAGCAGTGGGATCGGATCGAGAAGCTATGCGATGTCGAGTCGGCCGAGAAGCGTCGTGTCGAGGTCGATTGAGGGCGGTACATGTCGAAGTCGTTGTCGAGCTCGTTTGAAGACAGTAGTGTCGATGTCGAGTCGTTGTCGGCGGCGTTAGCTCGGAGTTGATAAGGGCAACTTTTAGACATTATTAAGACTTTATTTTATATGTTATTGTGTATGGATTCCTTGATTGGTGTCGAGCTTGAAATGTTGTGGTATGATTGGGTTCTGCATGTATTTAATATGTGATTGAGTATATGTTGTGAAGCGTGTATTACTGTTGAATTGTGCTTCTTCATGCAATTGGTTGTATTGCTTAAATGATTAAATTGGGTTTTCTTCATGTTAAGCATGCTCTCCTTATTTGATATGTGATCAAGTAATTTTATGTGTCACTCTTTGATTTGCGGCGAGCTAATCATCGAGTGAGAGAGCTAGAGTCGTATGGCGTTTTGGCCGGACCCGGATAGCGAGGGTGCTAGGTCCCCTTTTTGTTTATGGTGGATTGGCTAGGCGTTGCATTATCAGTTTGGGGATAGACCTGCTGTTAATGTATGGAATTCGGTTTAGGGATGGACCTGCCGTTTACCTATTACGTCAGTTTGGGGATGGACCTGCTGACGATATTCCGGAATAAGAGTCGAGTCGAGTCTAGAGTGAGATGGTCGAGTCACGTTGGTGAATGATATACTATGATGTCTGCTTATTTCTTTATGCCGTGCTTATCTTGAATTGTTGAGAAGTTGACCCTTTCCCGTGGTACCTTCAATCCATGACGGTTACCCAGGCGATGTCGAGGTTGCAGGGAACTCGACAGCAGATGATGCCGAGGAGGAGCTCGACGAGGACCCGAGCGACGACCTCTATTTGTCGTGATTGATTATGTTGTTGGATGTTTGTTTTTCTGATGACTGTACTTTGTTTTTCTTTGTGTTCAGAGGTCGTGACCAGTTTGGGCCGGTTATGTTTTGTTGCTCTGAGTGGTAGGCTGGTGGTTTTACTTTTGGAGCGACCCTGCGTGAGTCTGTGGAAGTACACCAAGGGTATGATTGCTCTTTTGAAGTCGTCATACCTTAGGTGTATTTTCTTTGTACATTTACTACTCTGTATTTTGTATACATTATTATTTCGAGTGAGATATATATGGATGTTATGCATGGATGGTTTAGTAGAATTTAAGTCTTGTGTCTTAGTTGCACCATGTGTTTGAAAAATTTGTAATTACTCTGATGTGCACGAGCTGGTTATAAAAAAAAAAAAAAATAGACCGTACTTTTTAAAAGGCACAAGAGTACCGTTTTAAAACACATCTCATACAGGTTTAGTTGAGCTCGGTATATTGAGCTCGGTAGCGGTCCGGAAACGGGTCGTTACATTGTTGGTATCAGAGCAGTTCGGTTCTGACCGAGCTGTGCATAGGAAATTTGGACTGGTCACTGTGTCGGGATTTATATATATGTGTTGGGTACCTAGTTGTAATATGTTGATTGCTGTTTGATTAAGTGAAGCACTTATTGCTTGAAAAATTGTTTGAACTGTTTCTTGATTGAAGCAGTGTGTTTTAACACATCCTTGTTGTGAGATTCAGCGGGGTTTTGAACCTTGTGGAATCTAATGCCACCTCGTCGGGATCGGCAATTTATGCAAGAACGTCGACATGGAACGAGCAATTCAAGCTATGACCAAGATGGCGGCAGCCATGGCTCAACAATCACCACTGCAACTCAACAGGCTAACGCGATGGCTCAGCAGGCAGCGGCGTTAACTCAGTGAACTTCTGACAGCGGCGGCGAAGCGGAATCTTTGAAGCTAGAGGATTGGCAGACTTTAGGAAGCATGATCCACCGAAGTTTTACGGTGAGCCAAATCCAGATAAAGCTGATCTTTGGATGCAAGAGATCGAGAAGATCTTCGAGGCACTTCATTGCCCGGACAACGTGAAGGTCGACTACGCTACCTACTTACTGCTAGGAGACGCAGAGTATTGGTGGAAAGGAGTGAAGCAAACATTTATAGCGGAACGTCGCGAGATGACCTGGGAGCTTTTTCGTGAAAGGTTCTTGGACAAGTACTTCCCAGATACTGCACGAGCCGAGAAGGAGCAAGAGTTTCTTCAATTGCAGCAAGGCGGTATGACGGTGTCCGAGTATGCGGCCAAGTTCGAGTCACTAGCGAGGTATTTCAGCCCATTTCGTGATCGAGCTGACCAAAGATAGTTAAGTGAGAGATTCCAACGGGGATTAAGATTTGATATTCAGAAGTCAGTGGTGTCATTGAGGATTCGAAACCTCCAAGAGCTGATAGATCGCTGTGTCGAGGTAGAAGGAGTAAGAAGCCACAAGAAGAAGACTGTTGTAGGCGGACCGGTGAGACCCCAGAGTGCGGGGCAGAGATTTACACAGAAAGGGAAACAACTGCAGAAGAAGCCTTACGGCCAGGCCTCGGGGAACAACGACAACGAGGGGACAATATCGTCCGATGACCCAGGAGGCGAGTGGAGAGTCGGCCGGTGTCGAGGTGACTTGTTTCCGTTGTGGGAAGGCGGGACATTACGCCAATAAGCGTACTCGGAAGGAGGAGGTGTGTTTCAATCAGAAGAAGCCAGGGCATTTTGCCAAGGATTGTCCCACACCTAAAGCTGAACCGACGATGCTTGCGGCAAAGGCCAAAGGGAAGCGTCAGGTAGCTAAAGGCAGAGTTTTCTGCATGAGTGGCGAGGAAGCAGAGCGAGCTGAAGATCTTATTCAAGGTGAATGTGAGATCGAGGGTAAATCCTTATCCGTTCTCTTTGATTCGGGTGCAACCCATTCCTTTATTTCTTCTGATTGTGTGAACCATTTGAACTTGACTGTGACTGCTTTACCGTTCAAATTGGTAGTTACAACCCCAGCTGCTAAAACCTTAGTCACAAACACTGCATGTCTTAATTGTGTAGTGGTTATTCAGAGTAGAAAGTTTGTGGTCAATTTGGTTTGTTTGCCTCTTAAGGGCCTAGATGTCATCCTCGGGATGGATTGGTTGTCACACCACCATGTCCTCTTGGACTGTGCCCGTAAAACTGTAATTTTCCCAGACCTTGGAGTCTCCAATTATCTTTCTGCTGAACGTATTGGAGTTTCTTTGAAAGAAGGAACTAGGGAATACATGTATCACGGCTAGTTCGGAAGTTTTCCAGCCAGATCGAAGTGAAGAATGTTCGATGGTGTGTGACTTTGAGGGCGTTTTCAGAAGGCGTGCCAGGGTTACCACCGGTGCAAGAGGTCGAGTTCTCCATCGACCTGATTCGAGGATAGGACCGATTTCCAAAGCGCCATACTGAGGATGTCTCTGCCGAGATGAAAGAAGCGAAGTCCCGGATCGAACACTTGGAGTCGAAGCAATTCATACGACCAGGCGTGTCACCGTGGGGAGCTCTAGTGTTGTTGGTTAAGAAGAAGGATGGGCGATCAAGGTGTGCGTGGACTACCGCGAGCTCAACAAGGTTCTTGTGAAGAACCGATTATCCGTTACCTCGTATTGGCGACTTGATGGATCAACCGTGGAGCGGCGATCTTTTCAAGATAGACTTGAAGTCGGGCTACCATCAGTTCGCGTGAAGGAGGAAGATGTTCCCAAGCAGCTTCCAGGACCAGATCTGGTCACTCTGAGTACTTGGTGATGCCGTTTGGAGTGGCGAATCGCCCGGTGTGTTTATGGACTACATGAATAGGATTTTCCATTCGTTCTTGGATCGATTCGTTGTAGTGTTCATCGGCGACATCTTGATCTACTCGAGGAACCGAGAAGAGCGAAGAACACTTACGTCGAGTCTGCGGACATTACGAGATAAGCAACTCTATGCCAACCTGTCGAAGTGTGAATTTTGGCTCGAAGAGGTGAATTTTCTTGGTCACGTGATTTCCAGAAGGGATAGGCTGTGGATCCAACTAAGATTGAAGTTTGTACTATCGTGGGAGCGGCGAAAGCGATTCACGAGGTCGGAAGTTTTGTTGGCTTAGCGAGGCTATTATCGAAGATTCATTGAAGGTTTCTCGAAGATTGTCGCGCCTCTTACGACTTACGAGGAAGGATCAACCTTTGCCTGGGCCAGGAGTGTGAATCCAGTTTTCAAAGGCGAAGGAGCTCTTGGCAGCAGCGCGCGTGTTGATTTTGCCCCAACCAGAAGAGCCTTACGAGGTGTATTGTGATGCGTCACACCAGGGATTGGGATGCGTGCTGATGCAACATCGGAAGGTGGTCGCGTATGCTTCAAGACAGCTTAAGATTTGTAACACCTGAGGACGAGATCGACCTCGTATTAGGACGTCGGATCGAGACCTCGACCAAGACCTTATGTCGAGATCCCGTGCCAAGATCGTTTGTCGAGGTCATTTGCCAAGCTAAGGAGACTGCGTGCACTAGCTGCTGAGCTGAGGAGGTCGGGTGTCGAGTTGATGAAGTCGCGCAGATCGAATCGGTGGAGGAGGCGTGCGGCACGAACTTCGTGTTAGAGCCTTGTCGCGCTTGCACGAGCATCCTAGTCGACATCGTGTCGAGATGATAGCAGCGTATTCTTTCGAGCGTTATTGGTGTTATTATTATATTGTTTGTAATAATTATATTGTCGGCTTGCCGTTCGTCGCCGATGTCTAGATCGTTGGCCAAGCGAGTAGAGGGTAATTATGAGAGAGGAACGATTAGATGGGTAGAATGATTGATGGGATTGGCATCTTATAGCTGGAGTTACGATTATACCCCTTCCCTCACCAGCTGTATACCACGATCGGTTCCCTCAGATACTCATTTCTCTTTTCTTCTTTCTTCTTCCTTCCTTCTGCTCTGAGTTCCTTGTTTTTCTCCAAAATTTCCATCGAAGAAACCTTGAGTTCCATCGAGATTCTGCACAAACTTTCTTCATCAATCTTGTTCATCATCATCTTCTCGACCTATATCTACTTTGCTCGACCACCATCGAGGTATGGAAGAAACGATTTTCTCTTCTTCATGTTACTGTTTAGCGCCATTTCTTCTCTCCATTTTAGCTAGCTTTATGCTTCCAAATCATGTCAAATTGATGGGTTTTCTTCTTCACGATACTACCTACCTTTCTAACCGATTATTGGAGCTTGTAGAACAAATTTCTTTCTCTGATTTCTGAAATGGGCAGTGCCCAGAAACCCTTCCTTTTTGGTTTGTTTCGATTTCTTGTTTTTCGTTTGTTGCTTCTGGTTGTTGTTGTTGTCGATCTATCTGTTGTAGCATCAGATAACCTTTTTCATGAACTTTTGATCGAAAACCCTAACTTTGTGTTAGAGGAAAAATATATTTCAGTTCTTGAGTTTTTATATTTTCTGGGTTGTGGTTAAGTTTGGGATGAGAGCTAAGTGTATTAGAACCCATAGATCGATCTGAGTTGTGCTTGTTTTAGGAAGTCTGATTCCCGAGATCGTGTGATTTCCGAATCGAGGTGTACGGGAGAGCGAATCCAAGGACGTGGAAGCAGCGGAATCCAGATCGAGAACTGTACGTGTCGAGGTCGACTGAGAAGCGTACGTTTCGATGTCGATTGAGGACGGTACGTGTCGAAGTCGTTGTCGAAGCTCGTTGAAGACAGCCATGTCGAGATCGAGTAAGAGAAGTCGTTGTCGAGCTCATTCGAAGACAGCTGTGTCGAGGTCGTTGTCGAGCAGCTTTAGCTTGGAGTTCGGTAAGGGCGCTTCACATTAATACTTTCATAGTATGCTAGCGTAAGGGCAGCTTTTAGACATTATTAAGACTTTATTTTATATGTTATTGTGAATGGATTCCCTGATTTGTGTCGAGCTTGAAATGTCGTGATATGATTGGGTTTTTTGCATGTATTTAATATGTGATTGAATATATGTTGTGAATTGTGTATTGCATGTTGAATTGCGTTTCTTCATGTCGAGCTTGCTCTTTTTATTTGACATGCGGTTGAATATCTTGTGTTTAACTCTTTGAATATCGTATGCGGCGAATTGTTCATCGAGTGAGCGAGCTAGGTGAGTCGTATGACGTTTTGAGCCGTGACCGGATAACTAAGTGCTAGGTCCCTTTTGTTTACGGAGATTGACTAGACATCGCCACGCTATGGGACCTCGAGTTGATCGCCCTAGGGAGAGCGAGGATCCCAAGGCTTCGGCTGGACTTTCCGACATCTGATGCAGCGTGTGCATTCAGGAAAAATTGTCGAGTCGAGAGAAAATGGATTTGCGAGTTGTGTCGAGTTAGAGTGAGATGGTCGAGTCACGTCGGTGAATGTTATACTTTCTTTGTTTGCTTATATCCTTTATGTCGTGCTTATCTTGAATTGTTGAGGAGTTGACCACTTTCCGTGGTGCCTTCAATCCATAGCGGTTACCAGGCGATGTCGAGTGCGAGGGAACTTCGGCGGCAGATGATGCCGAGGAGGAGCTCGACGAGGACCCGAGTGGCGACCTCTACTTGTCGTGGATTGTTTATGTTTGTTGGATGTTTGTTTTTACGATGGTGTACTTCATTTTTCTTTGTGTTCGAGGTCGTGACCAGTTTGGGCGGTTATGTTTTGTCGTTTGAGGTAGGCTGGTGGTCTTACTTTTGGAGCGACCCTGCGTGGGTGTCTAGGAAGTACCCAGGGTATGATTGCTCTTTTGAAGTCGTCATGCCTTAGGTGTATTTTCTTTGTACATTTACTACTCTGTATTTTGTATACCTTATTATTTCGAGTGATATATATATGTATGTTATGCATGTATGTTTTATTAGAATTTAAGTCTTGTGTCTTAGTTGCACCATGTTTGAAATTTGTAATTACTCGATGTGCACGAGTTGGTTTTATAAAAAAATAGACCGTACTTTTTAAAGGCACAAGAGTTTCGTTTTAAAACACATCTCATACGAGGTTTAGTTGAGCTCGTTGTGTTGAGCTCGGTAACTCGAGCTCGGTATATTGAGCTCGGTAGCGGTCAGAAGCAGTCGTTACATTGTTGGTATCGAGCGATTCGATTCTGTAGAAAGTGTGCATAGGAATTTGGGTAGTCCTTGTGTTGGGTTATGTGTGTTGGGTACCTAGTTGTACTATGTTGATTGCTTTGTTTGATTAAGTGAAGCACTTATTGCTTGAAAAATTGTTTGAGCTGTTTCTTGATTGAAGCGGTGTGTTTTAACACATCCTTGTTGTTAGATTCGAGGGTTTTGAACTTTGTGGAATCTAATGCCACCTCGTAGGAATCTGACAATTTGCCAAAGGCGTCGACATGGAGCGAGCAATTCAAGCTTTGGCCGAGATAAGCGGCGACCATGGCTCAACAATCACCGCTGCAACTCAACCAGGCTAACGCAATGGCTCAGCAGACGGCGGCGTTAACTCAGAACTTACGGCCATGACAGCGAAGCGAGCGAAATCTTTGAAGCGAGAGGATTAGCGGACCGGGGAAGCATGATCCACGAAGTTCTATGGTGAGCCAAACCAGGATAAAGGCGATCTTTGGATGCAAGAGATCGAGAAGATCTTCGAGGCACTTCACGTCTCTGACAACGTGAAGGTCGACTATGCTACCTACTTACCGCTAGAGACGCAGAGTATTGGTGGAGGGAGTGAAGCAAACATTTATAGCGAGCGTCGCGAGATGACACGGGAGCTTTTCCGTGAAAGGTTCTTGGACAAGTACTTCCCATATCTTTGCCTGGCCGAGAAGGAGCGAGAATTTCTTCAATTGCGGCAAGCAACTCGGCGGTGTCAGTATGCGACCAAGTTCGAGTCGCTTGCGAGGTATTTGATCCATTTCGTGATCGAGTGACCAGAGATGGTTGAGTGAGAGATTCCAACGAGGTCTGAGATTTGACATTGAAGTCGATGGTGTCATTGAGGATCCGAAACCTCAAAGGCGATAGATCATTGTGTCGAGGTAGAAGGAGTAAACCACAAGAAGAAAGCTGTTGTGGCGGACCGGTGAGACCCAGAGTGCGGGCGAGATTTGCCTGAAAGGAAAACAACCGCGAAGAAGCCTACGGCCAGGCCTCGGGGAACAACAACGAGGGACGATGTCGTCAGATGACCCAGGAGCGAGTGGAGAGTCGAGGCCGGTGTCGAGGTGACTTGCTATCGATGTGGAAGCGGGACATTACGCGATAGCGTACTCAGAAGGAGGAGGTGTGTTTCAACTGCAAGAAGCCAGGGCATTTTGCCAAGGATTGTCCTACACCTAAAGCTGAACCGACTATGCTTGCGGCAAAGGCCAAAGGAAAGCGTCAGGTAGCTAAAGGCAGAGTCTTTTGCATGAGTGGCGAGGAAGCAGAGCGAGCTGAAGATCTTATTCAAGGTGAATGTGAGATCGAGGGTAAATCCTTATCCGTTCTTTTTGATTCGGGTGCAACCGATTCCTTTATTTCTTCTGATTGTGTGAACCATTTGAACTTGACTGTGACTGCTTTACCGTTCAAATTGGTAGTCACAACCCCAGCTGCTAAAACCTTAGTCACAAACACTGCATGTCTTAATTGTGTAGTGGTTATTCAGAGTAGAAAGTTTGTGGTCAATTTGGTTTGTTTGCCTCTTAAGGGCCTAGATGTCATCCTCGGGATGGATTGGTTGTCACACCACCATGTCCTCTTGGGTGTGCCGTAAAGCGTAATTTTCCCAGGACCTTGGAGCCTCCATTTATCTTCCTGCGGAGCGTATTGGAGTTTCTTTGAAAGAAGGAACTAGGGAATACATGTATCTGGCTAGTTCGGAAGTTTTCCAGATCGGCGTGAAGAATGTACCCGGTGGTGTGTGACTTTGAGGGCGTTTTCGAAGGCGTGCCAGGGTTACCACCCGATGCGAGGTCGAGTTCTCCATCGGCCGATTCCAGGGCGGGGCCGATCTCCAAAGCGCCGTCTGAGGATGTCTCTGCCGAGATGAAAGAAGCGAAGTCCTAGATCGAACACTTGGAGTCAAAGCAATTCATACGACCGGCGTGTCACCGTAGGGAGCTCGGTGTTGTTGGTTAAGAAAAAGGATGGGCGATCAAGGTGTGCGTGGACTACCGCGAGCTCAACAAGGTTCTTTGTGAAGAACCGTTATCCGTTACCACGTATTGGCGACTTGATGGATCAACCGTGGAGCGACGATCTTTCAAGATAGACTTGAAGTCGGGCTACCATCAGTTCGCGTGAAGGAGGAAGATGTTCCCAGCGACTTTCAGGACGGATACGGTCACTCTGAGTACTTGGTGATGCCGTTTGGGTAGCGAATCGCCCGGTGTGTTTATGGATTACATGAATAGGATTTTCCATTCGTTCTTGGATCAGTTTGTTGTAGTGTTCATCGACGACATATTGATCTACTCGAGGAACCGAGAAGAGCACGCAGAACACTTATGTCGAGTACTGCAGATATTACGAGATAAGCAACTCTATGCCAACCTGTCGAAGTGTCAATTTTGGCTTGAAGAGGTGAATTTTCTTGGTCACGTGATTTCCAGAGAAGGGATAGCTATAGATCCAACTAAGATCGAGGCTGTGCTAGCGTGGGAACAGCCGAGGACGGTTACCAAGGTCAGGAGTTTTGTTGGCTTAGCAGGCTATTATCGAAGATTCATTGAAGGTTTCTCGAAGATTGTTGCGCCTCTTACACGACTTACGAGGAAGGATCAACCTTTTGCCTGGACCGAGGAGTGCGAATCCAGTTTTCAACGACTGAAGGAGCTTTTGACGACAGCGCCTGTGTTGATTTTACCTCAACCCGAAGAGCCTTTCGAGGTGTATTGTGATGCGTCACACCAGGGATTGGGATGCGTGCTGATGCAACATCGGAAGGTGGTCGCGTATGCTTCAAGACAGCTTAAGATTCACGAGAGGAACTACCCTACTCACGACTTGGAGCTGGCAGCAGTAGTTTTTGCGCTGAAGATATGGAGACACTACCTTTATGGGAGCACTCTTACTGTTTTCAGCGATCACAAGAGCTTGAAGTACCTGTTCGACCAGAAAGAGCTCAACATGCGTCAGCGAAGATGGACAGAATTTCTCAAGGACTACGACTTTACGTTGGAATACCATCCCGGTAAGGCTAACGTGGTAGCAGATGCGTTGAGTAGGAAGAGCGTTTTAACCTCGGCGATGATGATCAAAGAGTTGGAGATGCTCGAGAAGTTTCGAGACTTGAATTTGAGTGTCGAAGTTTCACCGGGGAAGCTGAGATTTGGTATGCTTACCATTTCTAACAGATTGTTGGACGAGATCCGAGACCAGCAAGTTCATGACGAGCTCGCAAGAAGATTGATTGATAAGCGCCAGCGAAGGCGACATAATTCCAAGTCGGAGCGGACGACCTCTTGAGATGCAATGGCCGAGTATGTGTACCTAACGTATCCGAGCTGAGGAAGTTGATACTCGACGAAGCGCATAAGAGCAACTTTAGTATTCACCCAGGAGTTACGAAGATGTATCAAGACTTGAAGAAGCATTTTTGGTGGTCCGGAATGAAGAAGCAAGTGGCGAAGTCGTAACCGTGTTTAACGTGTCGAAGCGAAGGTGGAGCACCAGCGACTGCGGGAATGTTCTGATAAACGGCGTACCAGTTTGGAAATGGGATAGTATTTCCATGGATTTCGTTGTAGGTTTGCGAAGGCGAGAAGAAGAATGATTCGATTTGGGTGATCGTCGACCGATTGACCAAATCGCTCATTCTTACGGTGAGGTCGACATACAACGTGGAAAAGGCGGCCGAGATCTACATCGCGGAGATAGTACGACTTCATGGAATACCCTCTTCGATCGTGTCCGGCCGAGATCCGAAGTTCACGTCTCACTTTTGGAGGGAATTACAAGGAGGCGATGGGAGGCAGAGCTCGAGGCTTAGCTTCGGCATATCATCCTCGGTGTGGTCGGTGAGAGAATGATCCAATCGCTTGAAGATTTGTTGCGAGCTTATGCGTTAGATCACCGAGGAAGTTGGGACGACGTCTTACCATTGGTGGAGTTCACATACAATAACTGACTTCCATGCGAGTATTGGAATGGCACCTTTTGAAGCCTTTATGCGGACGGAAATGTCGACGCCTCTTTGTTGGTACCAGGGCGGCGGCGTTACATTGTGGGACCAGATATGATCCAGACTCACCGAGAAGATCCGTTTGATCGAGAGATAGGATGCGAGCGTCTCAAAGTCGATAGAAGAGTTATGCGGACCAACGGCGTCGACCACTCGAGTTCGAGGAAGGAGAACATGTATTTCTTAGAGTCACCCCACTCTTGGAGTTGGTCGGCGATCAAATCCAAGAAACTTACCCCTAAATTCATTGGACCTTACGGATTCTTCGTCGTATCGGTCGGTGGCATATCGATTGCCTTGCCAAAATTCTTGTCGAACATTCACGGCGTCTTCCACGTCTCACAATTGCGGAAGTATGTTTCCGACCCTCTCATGTCATCGAGCCGGATGTGATTCAAGCGAAGGGCGACCTATCTTTTGAAGCGTCACGTGAGGATCGTTGATCGGAAAGCCAAACGATTGCGGAACAAAGAGATTCAACTCGTCAAAGTTGTGTGGGATCAGAAGGCGGAGATGCGACTTGGGAGCTGGAGGAGAAGATGAAGACTTCGATTACCACTGAACTTTTCCGAGGTAAGAATCTTATTTGCAATTTCGAGGGCGAAATTTTTAGAGGAGAGATTGTAACACCTGAGGACGAGATCGACCTCGTATTAGGACGTCGGATCGAGACCTCGACCAAGACCTTATGTCGAGATCCCGTGCCAAGATCGTTTGTCGAGGTCATTTGCCAAGCTAAGGAGACTGCGTGCACTAGCTGCTGAGCTGAGGAGGTCGGGTGTCGAGTTGATGAAGTCGCGCATCGAACTGAGGAGGCCGCGTGCACGAACTCGTGTTAGAGCCTTGTGCGCTTGCACGAGCATCCTAGTCGACATCGTGTCGAGATGATAACGCGTATTCTTTCGAACGTTATTCAGTGTTATTATTATATTGTTTGTAATAATTATATTGTCGGCTTGCCGTTCTCGTCGCCGTGTCTAGATCGTTGACCGACAGAGTAGAGGGTAATTATGAGAGAGGAACGATTAGATGGGTAGAATGATTGATGGGATTGGCATCTTATAGCTGGAGTTACGATTATACCCATTCCCTCACCAGCTGTATACCACGATCGGTTCCCTCAGATACTCATTTCTCTTTTCTTCTTTCTTCTTCCTTCCTTCTTCTCTGAGTTCCTTGTTTTTCTCCAAAATTTCCATCGAAGAAACCTTGAGTTCCATCGAGATTCTGCACAAACTTTCTTCATCAATCTTGTTCATCATCATCTTCTCGACCTATATCTCGCCTGCTCGACCACCATCTGAGGTATGGAAGAACAGATTTTTCTCTTCTTCATGTTACTGTTTAGCGCCATTTCTTCTCTCCATTTTAGCTAGCTTTATGCTTCCAAATCATGTCAAATTGATGGGTTTTCTTCTTCACGATACTACCTACCTTTCTAACCGATTATTGGAGCTTGTAGAACAAATTTCTTTCTCTGATTTCTGAAATGGGCAGTGCCCAGAAACCCTTCCTTTTTGGTTTGTTTCGATTTCTTGTTTTTCGTTTGTTGCTTCTGGTTGTTGTTGTTGTCGATCTATACATTTGTAGCATCGGATAACCTTTTTCATGAACTTTTGATCGAAAACCCTAACTTTGTGTTAGAGGAAAAATATATTTCAGTTCTTGAGTTTTTATATTTTACGGTTGTGGTTAAGTTTGGGATGAGAGCTAAGTGTATTAGAACCCATAGATCGATCCGAGTTGTGCTTGTTTTAGGAAGTCCGATTCAGAGATCGTGTGATTTCGAATCGAGGTGTACGGAGAGCGAATCCAAGGGCGTGGAAGCGGAATCGGATCGAGAATCAGATGCGTGTCGAGGTCGACCGAGAAGCGTCACGCTTCGATGTCGATTGAGGGCGATGCGATGTCGAAGTCGTTGTCGGCTTCGTTGAAGACAACCATGTCGAGATCGAGTAAGAGAAGTCGTTGTCGAGCTCATTCGAAGACGGTGTGTCGAGGTCGTTGTCGGCGACTTTAGCTTGGAGTTGATAAGGCGCTTCACATTAATACTTTCATAGTATGCTAGCGTAAGGGCAGCTTTTAGACATTATTAAGACTTTATTTTATATGTTATTGTGAATAGATTCCCTGATTTGTGTCGAGCTTGAAATGTCGTGATATGATTGGGTTTTTTGCATGTATTTAATATGTGATTGAATATATGTTGTGAATTGTGTATTGCATGTTGAATTGCGTTTCTTCATGTCGAGCTTGCTCTTTTTATTTGACATGCGGTTGAATATCTTGTGTTTAATTCTTTGAATATCGTATGCGGCGAATTGTTCATCGAGTGAGCGAGCTAGGTGAGTCGTATGACGTTTTTGAGTCGTGACCCGGATTACTAAGGGTGCTAGGTCCCCTTTTGTTTACGGGAGATTGACTAGACGTCGCCACGCTATGGGACCTGAGTTGGTATCCTAGGGAGAGCGAGGATCCCAAGGCTTTGGACTTTCCGACATCTGACGGCTGCGGTGTGCTTTCTGGAAAAATTGTCGAGTCGAGAGAAAATGGATTTGCGAGTTGTGTCGAGTTAGAGTGAGATGGTCGAGTCACGTCGGTGAATGTTATACTTTGCTTTGTTTGCTTATATCCTTTATGTCGTGCTTATCTTGAATTGTTGAGAGTTGACCACTTTCAGTGGTGCCTTCAATCCATGGCGGTTACCCAGTGTAACACCTGAGGGCGAGATCGACATCGTATTAGGGCGACGTATCGAGACCTCGACCAAGACCTTGTGTCGAGATCCGTGCCAAGATCGTTTCTGAGGTTATTTGCCGGTTGAGGAGACCACGATGCACTAGGCTGGCGAATCGAGGAGATCGGCGTGTCGAGTTGATGAAGTCGCGTCTGGCGATGAGGGCGCATGTCGAGTGAGGAGACGCGTTCACGAACTCGTGTTAGAACCTTGTGCGCTTGCACGAGCACCGCTTGTCGACATCGTGTCGAGATGATACCTCGTATTCTTTCGAGCGTTATTCGCTATTATTATATTGTTTGTAATAATTATTTTGTCGGCTTGCCGTTCTCGTCAGCGTGTCTAGACCGTTGGCCAAGCCAGTAGAGAGTAATTATGAGAGGAGCGATTAGGCGGTTAGAATGATTGATGGTTTTGGCATCTTATAGCTGGAGTTACGATTATACCCTTCTCTCACCAGCTGTATTCACGATCAGTTTTCCCTCAAACACTCATTTCTCTTTTCTTCTTTCTTCTTCCTTCATACGCTCACGAGTTTCGTTGTTTTTCTCCAAAAATCTCCATCGACGAAACCGTGAGTTCCATCGAGATTCTGCACAAGCTTTCTTCATCAATCTTGTTCATCATCATCTTCTCGACCTATATCTCGTCTGTTCGACCATCACCATTGAGGTATGAAGAACAGATTTTTCTTTCCTCTGTGCTACTGTTTAGCGCTATTTCTTCCTTCCATTTTTAGCCAGTTTTATGCTTCCAAATCATGTCAAATTGATGGGTTTTCTTCTTCACGATATTACCTATCTTTCTAACCGATTAATTGGGCTTGTAAAACAAATTTTCTTCCTCTGTTTTTCTGCAATCGGCAGTGCCCAGAAACCCCTATTTTTGGTTTGTTTCGATTTCTTGTTTTCGTTTGTTGCTTCTGGTTATTGTTGTTGTCGATCTATCTGTTGAAGCATCAGATAATCTTTTTCATGAACTTTGATCGAAATCCCTAACTTTGTGTTAGAGGAAAAATATATTTCAGTTCTTGAGTTTTATATTTTTCTGGGTTGTGGTTAAGTTTGGGAAGAGAGCTAAGTGTATTAGAACCCATAGATCGATCTGAGTTGTGTTTGTTTTAGGAAGTCGATTCCGAGATCGTGTGATTTCGAATCGAGGTGTGCGGAGAGCGAATCAGGGCGTGGAAGCGGTGGGATCGGATCGAGGCTATGCGTGTCGAGGTCGATTGAGGGCGATGCGTGTAGAAGTCGTTGTCGAACTCGTTGAAGACAGCCGTGTCGAAATCGAGTAAGAGAAGTCGTTGTCGAGCTCATTTGAAGGCAGCTGTGTCTAGGGCGTTGGCCTGCAAGATTAACTTGGAGTTCGGTAAGGGCGCTTCACATTAATACTTTCATAGTATGCTAGCGTAAGGGCATTTCATATTCTACGTGGTTATGTTATTGTGTATGGATTTCCTGATTTGTGTCGAGCTTGAAATGTTGTGATATGATTGAGTTTTTGCATGTATTTAATATGTGATTGAATATATGTCGTGAATTGTGTATTGCATGTTGAATTGCGTTTCTTCATGTGGAGCTTGCTCTTTTTATTTGACATGCGGTTGAATATCTTGTGTTTAACTCTTTGAATATCGTATCTGGCTAATTGTTCATCAGTGGCGAGCTAGGTGAGTCGTATGGCGTTTTTGAGCCGTGACCGGATAAGCGAGGGTGCTAGGTCCCCTTTTGTTTACGGGAGATTGACTAGACGTCGCCACGCTATGGGACTGAGTTGGTGTCCTAGGGAGAGCGAGGATCCCAAGGCTTTTTGGACTTTCCGACATCTGATGCAGCGTGTGCATTCAGGAAAAAATTGTCGAGTCGAGAGAAAATGGATTTGCGAGTTGTGTCGAGTTAGAGTGAGATGGTCGAGTCACGTCGGTGAATGTTATACTTTCTTTGTTTGCTTATATCCTTTATGTCGAGCTTATCTTGAATTGTTGAGAAGTTGACCCTTTCCCGTGGTGCCTTCAATCCATGGCGGTTACCAGGCGATGTCGAGCGCGAGGAACTTCGGCGATAGATGATGCCGAGGAGGAACTCGGCGAGGACCAGTGGCGACTGTACTTGTCATGATTGATTGTTTGTTCGGCGTATTTCTTTTGATGGCTGTACCTTGTTTTCTTTTGGAGTAGTATGTCGTGACCCGGTTTAGGCGGTGTTGTTTTGTTGCTCTGAGGTAGGCTGGTGGTCTTACTTTTGGAGCAGCCCCCTGCGTGGGAGTCTGCCGGAAGTACCCCCAGGGTATGATTGCTCTTTTGAAGTCGTCATACCTTAGGTGTATTTTCTTTATACATTTGCTACTCTGTATCTTGTATACATTATTATTTCGAGTGATATATATATGTGTGTTATGCATGTATGTTTTATTAGAATTTAAGTCTTGTGTCTTAGTTGCACCATGTTTCGAAAAGCTGTAATTACTCTGATGTGCACGAGTTGGTTTTATAAAAAAAAATATATATATCGTATTTTTAAAAGGCACAAGAGTTTCGTTTTAAAACACATCTCATATAGGTTTATGTTGAGCTCGGTGTGTTGAGCTCGGTAACTCGAGCTCGGTATATTGAGCTCGGTAGCGGTCCGGAAACGGGTCGTTACCTTTGTTAGTATCGAGGCTTGATTCGGTTCGTAGAAATTGTGCATAGGAGATTTGGACTGGTCACTGTGTCGGGTTATGTGTGTTGGGTACCTAGTTGTATTATGTTGATTCTTTGTTTGATTAAGTGAAGCACTTATTGCTTGAGAAATTGTTTGAGCTGTTTCTTGATTGAAGCGGTGTGTTTTAACACATCCTTGTTACGAGATTAGCGGGGTTTTGAACTTTGTGGAATCTAATGCCACCTCGTAGGAATACGACAAGCTGGCCGAGAACGTCGACATGGAACGAGCAATTCAAGCTATGACCGAGATGGCGGCGACCATGGCTCAACAATCACCGCTGCAACTCAACAGGCTAACGCGATGGCTCAGCCAGACGGCGTTAACTCGTGAACTTGCGGCCAGCGAAGAAGCGAGCGAAATCTTTGAAGTTAGAGGATTGGCAGACTTCAGGAAGCATGATCCACCGAAGTTCTATGGTGAGCCAAATCCTGATAAAGCTGATCTTTGGATGCAAGAGATCGAGAAGATCTTTGAGGCACTTCATTGCCCGGACAACGTGAAGGTCGACTATGCCACCTACCTACTGCTAGGAGACGCAGAGTATTGGTGGAGGGGAGTGAAGCAAACATTTATAGCGGAACGTCGCGAGATGACCTGGGAACTTTTTCGTGAAAGGTTCTTGGACAAGTACTTCCCAGATACTGCACGAGGTAGAAGGAGTAAGAAGCCACAAGAAGAAGACTATTGTGGGCGGACCGGTGTGACCCCAGAGTGCGAGGCAGAGATTTGTACAGAAAGGGAAACAAACGCAGAAGAAAGCGTGACGGCCAGGCCTCGGGGAACGACAAGCGGGGGCGATGTCGTCCAGATGACCCAGTCTGCAGAAGGCGAGAGACGGACCGGTGTCGAGGTGACTTGTTTCCGTTGTGGAAAGAGCGGGACATTACGCCAATAATCGTACTTTCGGAAGGAGGGTGTGCTACAAGCTGTAAGAAGCCAGGGCATTTTGCCAAGGATTGTCCTACACCCAAAGTGAGCAAGCGATGCTTGCGGCAAAGGCCAAAGGAAGCGTCAAGTGGCTAAAGGCGAGTTTTACGCATGAGTGGCGAGGAAGCGAGCAGTGAAGATCTTATCAAGGTGAATGTGAGATCGAGGGTAAATCCTTATCCGTTCTTTTTGATTGGTGCAACCCGTTCCTTTATTTCTTGATTGTGTGAACCATTTGAACTTATTTGTGGCTTTACCGTTTAAATTAGTAGTTACAACCCCACCGCTAAAACCTTAGTCACAAACACTTGCATGTCTTAATTGTGTAGTGGTTATTGAGTAGAAAGTTTGTGGTCAATTTGGTTTGTTTGCCTCTTAAGGGCTTAGATGTCATCCTCGGGATGGATTGGTTGTCACACCACCATGTCCTTTTGAATTTGTGCCGTAAAGCGTAATTTTTCAGGACCTTGGAGTCTCGATTATCTTCTGCCGAGCGTGTTGGAGTTTCTTTGAAAGAAGGAACTAGGGAATACATGTATCGGCTAGTTCGGAAGTTTTCCAGTGGATCGGCGTGAAGAATGTTCGGTGGTGTGTGACTTTGAGGGCGTTTTCGAAGGCGTGCCAGGGTTACCACCAAGACGAGAGGTCGAGTTCTCCATCGACTGATTCCAGGGACGGGCCAGATTTCCAAAGCGCCATACTGGATGTCTCTGCCGAGATGAAAGAGTGAAGTCCCGGATCGAACACTTGGAGTCGAAGCAATTCATACGGCCGGCGTGTCACCGTGGGGAGCTCCGGTGTTGTTGGTTAAGAAGAAGGATGGGCGATCAAGGCGTGCGTGGACTACCGCGAGCTCAACAAGGTTCTTTGTGAAGAACCGTTATCCGTTACCACGTATTGGCGACTTGATGGATCAACTTCGTGGGCGGCGATCTTTTCAAGATAGGCGTGAAGTCGGGCTACCACCAGTTCGGCGTGAAGGAAGAAGATGTCGCCAAAGCGACTTCCAGGACTAGATACGGTCACTACGAGTACTTGGTGATGCCGTTCGGAGCGAATCACGCGCCACCGTGTTTATGGACTACATGAATAGGATTTTCCATTCGTTTTGGATCGATTCGTTGTAGTGTTTATCGGCGACATATTGATTTACTCGAGGAACCGAGAAGAGCCTTGAGAACACTTATGTAAGTCTGCAGATATTACGAGATAAGCAACTCTATGCCAACCTGTCGAAGTGTGAATTTTGGCTTGAAGAGGTGAATTTTCTTGGTCACGTGATTCCAAAGAAGGGATAGGCGTGGATCCAACTAAGATTGAGGTGTTAGCGTGGGAACAGTAGAAGGCGATTCTGAGATCGGGAGTTTTGTCGGCTTAGCGAGGATATTACCGAAGATTCATTGAAGGTTTCTCGAAGATTGTCGCGCCTCTTTACGATCGACGAGGAAGGATCAACATTTTGCCTGGGCCAGGAGTGCGGCGGATTTTCAACGGCCGAAGGAGCTTTTGACGGCAGCGCTGTCTTGATTTTGCCTCAACCCGAAGAGCCTTACGAGGTGTATTGTGATGCGTCACACCAGGGGATTGGGATGCGTCGCGATGCAACATCGGAAGGTGGTCGCGTATGCTTCAAGGCGACTTAAGATTCACGAGAGGAACTACCCTACTCACGACTTGGAGTGGCGTGATAGTTTCTTGTTGAAGATATGGAGGCACTACCTTTATGGGAGCACTCTTCTGTTTTCAGCGATCACAAGAGCTTGAAGTACTGTTCGACGAGAAAGAACTCAACATGCGTCGGCGTAGATGGGCAATTTCTCAAGGACTACGACTTTACGTTGGAATACCATCCCGATAAGGCTAACGTAGTAGCGGATGCATTGAGCGGGAAGAGCGTTTTAACCTCGGTATTGATGATCAAGGAGTTGGAGATGCTCGAGAAGTTAGAGACTTGAAGTTGAGTGTCGAAGTTTCACCGGGAAGCCGAGATTTGGTATGCTTACCATTTCTAACAGATTGTTGGGCGAGATCCGAGACCGGCAAGTTCATGACGAGCTTACGCAAGAGAAGATTGATTGATAAGCGCAAGGAAAGCGACATAATTTCACGTCGGAGCGGGCGACATCTTGAGGTGCAATGGCCGAGTGTGCGTACCTAACGTATCCGAGTGAGAAAGTTGATTCTCGGCGAAGCGCGCAAGAGCAACTTTAGTATTCATCCGGAGTTACGAAGATGTATCAAGACTTGAAGAAGCATTTTTGGTGGTCGGAATGAAGAAGCAAGTGGCGAAATCGTAACCGTGTTTAGCGTGTCGAAGCGAAGGTGGAGCACCAGCGACTGCGGGAATGCTCTGATAATCGGACGTACCGGTTTGGAAATGGGATAGTATTTCCATGGACTTCGTTGTAGGTTTGCAGCGAGAAGAAGAATGATTCGATTTGGGTGATCGTCGACCGATTGACCAAATCGCTCATTCTTACGGTGGTCGACATACAGCGTGGAAAAAGCTGACCGAGATCTACATCGCGAGAGATAGTGCGACTTCATGGAATACCTCTTGATCGTGTCGGACCGAGATCCGAAGTTCACGTCTCATTTTTGGAGGGAATTGCAAGGAGCGATGGGAACCGAGCTCGGACTTAGCTTCGGCATATCATCCTGGCATCGACGGTCGGTGAGAGAACGATCCAATCACTTGAAGATTTGTTGCGAGCTTATGCGTTAGATCACCAAGGAAGTTGGGACGACGTCTTACCATTGGTGGAGTTCACCTACAATAACGGATTTCCATGCGAGTATTGGAATGGCACCTTTTGGAAAACCTTGTATGGGCGGAAATGTCGACGCCTCTTTGTTGGTACCAGGGCGGCAGTGAAGCTGTCGTAGGACCAGGATATGATCCAGCGGACTACCGAGAAGATCCGTTTGATCGAGATCGGATGCGAACATCTCAAAGTCGGCAGAAGAGTTATGCGGACCAACGGCGTCGACCACTCGAGTTCGAGGAAGGAGAACATGTATTTCTTAGAGTCACCCCTTCACTGGAGTTGGTCGAGCGATCAAATCCAAGAAACTTACCCTAAATTTATTGGACCTTACGATTCTTCGTCGTATTGGTCGGTGGCATATCGATTGCCTTGCCACCATTCTTGTCGAACATCCACGACGTCTTCCACGTCTCACAATTGCGGAAGTATGTTTCCGACCCTCTCATGTCATCGAACCGGATGTGATTCAAGCGAAGGGCGACCTATCTTTGAAGCATTACAGCAAGGATCGTTGATCGGAAAGCCAAGCGATTCGCGGAACAAAGAGATTCAACTCGTCAAGGTTGTGGGATCGAAGGCGGGAGATGCGACTTGGGAGCTGGAGGAGAAGATGAAGACTTCGATTACCACTGAACTTTTCCGAGGTGAGAATCTTATTTGCAATTTCGAGGACGAAATTTTTAGAGGAGAGATTGTAACACCTGAGGGCGAGAGCGACATCGTATTAGGACGACGTATCGAGACCTCGAGCAAGACCTTGTGTCGAGATCCCGTGCCAAGATCGTTCGAGGTCATTTGCGGTTTGAGGAGACCACGTGCACTAGGCCGAGCCGAGGAGATCGCGTGTCGAGTTGATGAAGTCGCGTCTGCAGTGATGAGGGCGCATGTCCGGTGAGGAGACCGCGTTCACGAACTCGTGTTAGAACCTTGTGCGCTTGCACGAG
Organism: Calophaca sinica; assembly: GCA_037113605.1. Lineage (NCBI taxonomy): Eukaryota > Viridiplantae > Streptophyta > Magnoliopsida > Fabales > Fabaceae > Calophaca > Calophaca sinica. Next base: position 14,616,012 of record CM073736.1, read on the forward strand.
CACCGCTGTCGACATCGTGGTCGAGATGATACCTCGTATTCTTTCGAGCGTTATTGACGCTATTATTATATTGTTTGTAATAATTATTTTGTCGGCTTGCCGTTCTCGTCAGCGATGTCTAGGCGGATTGGCCAAGCGAGTAGAGAGTAATTATGAGAGGAGCGATTAGGCGGGTAGAATGATTGATGGGATTGGCATCTTATAGCTGGAGTTACGATTATACCCTTCTCTCACGGTTGTATTCACGATCGGTTTTCCTCAAACACTCATTTCTCTTTTCTTCTTTCTTCTTCCTTCCTTCTCTCGAAGTTTCGTTGTTTTCTCCAAAAATCTCCATCGCGAAACCGTGAGTTCCATCGAGATCTGCCTGAAGCTTTCTTCATCAATCTTGTTCATCATCATCTTCTCGACCTATATCTCGTCTGTTCGACCATCACCATTGAGGTATGAAGAGCAGATTTTTCTTTCCTACGTACTCTTGTTTAGCGCTATTTCTTCCTTCCATTTTTAGCTTGATTTATGCTTCCAAATCATGTCAAATTGATGGGTTTTCTTCTTCACGATATTACCTATCTTTCTAACCGATTAATTGGGCTTGTAAAACAAATTTTCTTCCTCTGTTTTTACGCAATGGCGGTGCCGAAACCCCTATTTTTGGTTTGTTTCGATTTCTTGTTTCGTTTGTTGCTTACGGTTATTGTTGTTGTCGATCTATCTGTTGAAGCATCAGGATAATCTTTTTCATGAACTTTGATCGAAATCCCTAACTTTGTGTTAGAGGAAAAATATATTTCAGATTCTTGAGTTTTATATTTTTCTGGTTGTAGTTAAGTTTGGGAAGAGAGCTAAGTGTATTAGAACCCATAGATCGATCCGAGTTGTGTTTGTTTTAGGAAGTCTGATTCGAGATCGTGTGATTTCGAATCGAGGTGTGCGGAGAGCGAATCCAAGGGCGTGGAAGCGGTGGGATCCAGATCGAAGCTATGCGTGTCGAGGTCGATTGAGGGCAGATGCGATGTAGAAGTCGTTGTCGAACTCGTTGAAGACACCGTGTCGAAATCGAGTAAGAGAAGTCGTTGTCGAGCTCATTTGAAGACAGGTGTCGAGGTCGTTGTCGGCGGCATTAACTTGGAGTTCGGTAAGGCGCTTCACATTAATACTTTCATAGTATGCTAGCGTAAGCGGCACTTCATATTCTACGTGTTTATGATCTTGTGTATGGATTTTCCTGATTTGTGTCGAGCTTGAAATGTTGTGATATGATTGAGTTTTTGCATGTATTTAATATGTGATTGAATATATGTCGTGAATTGTGTATTGCATGTTGAATTGCGTTTCTTCATGTCGAGCTTGCTCTTTTTATTTGACATGCGGTTGAATATCGTATGCGGCGAATTGTTCATCGAGTGAGCGAGCTAGGTGAGTCGTATGACGTTTTTGAGCCGTGACCCGGATAACTGAGGGTGCTAGGTCCCCTTTTGTTTACGGGAGATTGACTAGACGTCGCCACGCTATGGGACCTGAGTTGACTGTCCTAGGGAGAGCGAGGATCCCAAGGCTTCGGCTGGACTTTCCGACATCTGATACGGCGTGTGCATTCGGAAAAAATTGTCGAGTCGAGAGAAAATGGATTTGGCGAGTTGTGTCGAGTTAGAGTGAGATGGTCGAGTCACGTCGGTGAATGTTATACTTTCTTTGTTTGCTTATATCCTTTATGTCGAGCTTATCTTGAATTGTTGAGAAGTTGACCGCTTTCCGTGGTGCCTTCAATCCATGACGTTACCAGGCGATGTCGAGCGCAGGGAACTCGGCGATAGATGATGCCGAGGAGGAACTTCGGCGAGGACCCGAGTGACGACTGTACTTGTCATGATTGATTGTTTGTTCGACGTATTTCTTTTGATGACTGCCTTATTTTCTTTTGGAGTAGTATGTCGTGACCGGTTTGGCGGTGTTGTTTTGTTGCTACAGTGGTAGACTGGTGGTCTTACTTTTGGAGCGACCCTGCGTGAAGTCTGGAAGTACCCCCAGGGTATGATTGCTCTTTTGAAGTCGTCATACCTTAGGTGTATTTTCTTTATACATTTGCTACTCTGTATCTTGTATACATTATTATTTCGAGTGATATATATATGTGTGTTATGCATGTATGTTTTATTAGAATTTAAGTCTTGTGTCTTAGTTGCACCATGTTTCGAAAAGCTGTAATTACTCTGATGTGCACGAGTTGGTTTTATAAAAAAAAAATATATATCGTATTTTTAAAAGGCACAAGAGTTTCGTTTTAAAACACATCTCATATAGGTTTATGTTGAGCTCGGTGTGTTGAGCTCGGTAACTCGAGCTCGGTAACTCGAGCTCGGTATATTGAGCTCGGTAGCGGTCCGGAAACGGGTCGTTACACAGGCGATGTCGAGGGTGCAGGGAACTCGACAGCAGATGATGCCGAGGAGGAGCTCGACGAGGACCCGAGTGACGACCTCTACTTGTCGTGATTGTTTATGTTTGTTGGATGTTTGTTTTTACGATGGTGTGCCGTTTTCTTTGTGTTCAGAGGTCGTGACCAGTTTGGGCCGGTTATGTTTTGTCGTTTCAGGGTAGACTGGTGGTCTTACTTTTGGAGCAGCCCCCTGCGTGGGTGTCTGCCGGAAGTACCCCAGGGTATGATTGCTCTTTTGAAGTCGTCATACCTTAGGTGTATTTTCTTTGTACATTTACTACTCTGTATTTTGTATACATTATTATTTCGAGTGATATATATATGTATGTTATGCATGTATGTTTTATTAGAATTTAAGTCTTGTGTCTTAGTTGCACCATGTTTCGAAAAGCTGTAATTACTCTGATGTGCACGAGTTGGTTTTATAAAAAAAAAATAGACCGTACTTTTTAAAAGGCACAAGAGTTTCGTTTTAAAACACATCTCATACAGGTTTAGTTGAGCTCGGTGTGTTGAGCTCGGTAACTCGAGCTCGGTATATTGAGCTCGGTAGCGGTCCGGAAACGGGTCGTTACAAGATTCACGAGAGGAACTACCCTACTCACGACTTGGAGTTGGCAGCGGTGGTTTTTGCGCTGAAGATATGGAGACACTACCTTTATGGGAGCATTCTTACTGTTTTCAACGATCACAAGAGCTTGAAGTACCTGTTCGATCAGAAGGAGCTCAACATGCGTCAGCGAAGATGGACAGAATTTCTCAAGGACTACGACTTTACGTTGGAATACCATCCCGGTAAAGGCTAACGTAGTAGCGGATGCATTGAGCGGGAAGAGCGTTCTAGTTTCCTCAATGATGATCAAGGAGTTGGAGATGCTCGAGAAGTTCGAGACTTGAAGTTGAGTGTGGAAGTTTCACCGGAAGGCGAGATTTGGTATGCTTACCATTTCTAGCAGTTGTTGGGCGAGATCCGAGACCGGCAAGTTCATGACGAGCTCTGCAAGAAGGTCGATTGATCGCGCAAGGGAAGGCGTGAGTTTCAAGTCGGAGCGGACGACATCTTAAGATGCAATGGCCGAGTATGTGTACCTAACGTAGCGAGTGAGAAAGTTAATACTCGACGAAGCGCATAAGAGCAACTTTAGTATTCACCCAGGAGTTACGAAGATGTATCAAGACTTGAAGAAGCATTTTTGGTGGTCAGGAATGAAAAGCAAGTGGTGATCACGTAGCCGTGTTTAACGTGTCGAAAGCGAAGGTGGAGCACCAACGACTGCGGAATGCTCTGATAATCGCAGACGTACGGTATGGAAATGGGATAGTATTTCCATGGATTTCGTTGTAGGTTTGCCGAAGACGCAGAAGAAGAATGATTCGATTTGGGTGATCGTCGACCGATTGACCAAATCTGCTCATTTCTTACCAGTGAGGTCGACATACAACGTGGAAAAGCTGACCGAGATCTACATCGCGGAGATAGTGCGACTTCATGGTATACCCTCTTCAATCATGTCGGACCGAGATCCGAAGTTCACATCTCATTTTTGGAGGGAATTGCAAGAAGCGATGGGAACCGAGCTCAGGCTTAGCTCGACATATCATCCCCAAACTGACGGTCAAACTGAGAGAACGATCCAATCGCTTGAAGATTTGTTGCGAGCGTGTACCTTAGATCACCGAGGATGTTGGGACGACGTCTTACCATTGGTGGAGTTCACCTACAATAACAGCTTCCATGCGAGTATTGGAATGGCACCTTTTGAAGCACTGTATGGACGTAAATGTCAGACGCCTCTTTGTTGGTACCAGGACGGTGAGTGTTCTGTTGTGGGACCAGATATGATCCAGCAGACTACTGAGAAGATCCGTTTGATCAGAGATAGGATGCGAACGTCTCAAAGTCGACAGAAGAGTTATGCAGACCAAAGACGTCGACCGCTCGAGTTCGAGGAAGGAGAACATGTATTTCTTAGAGTCACCCCCACTACTGGAGTTGGTCTAGCAATCAAATCCAAGAAACTTACCCCTAAATTCATTGGACCTTACCAGATTCTTCGTCGTATCGGTCCAGTGGCATATCAGATTGCCTTGCCACCATTCTTGTTAAACATTCACGACGTCTTCCACGTCTCACAATTGCGAAAGTATATTTCCGACCCCTCTCATGTCATCGAATCGGATGTGATTCAACTAAGGGACGACTTATCTTTCGAAGCATCACCAGCAAGGATCGTTGATCGGAAAGCCAAACAGTTGCGGAACAAAGAGATTCAACTTGTCAAAGTTGTGGGATCGAAGACCGAGATGCGACTTGGGAGCTGGAGGAGAAGATGAAGACTCAGTACCCTGAACTTTTCCGAGGTAAGAATCTTATTTGCAATTTCGAGGACGAAATTTTTTTTAGAGGGAGAGATTGTAACACCTGAGGACGAGATCGACCTCGTATTAGGACGTCGTATCGAGACCTCGCGTCGAGATCTCGTGTCGAGACCTCGTACCAAGACCTTGTGTCGAGATCCCGTGCCAAGATCGCGTGCCGAGGTCATTTGCCGAGCTGAGGAGACCGCGTGCACTAGCTGCTGAGCTGAGGAGATCGCGTGCATTAGCTGCCGAGGTCGCGTACCGAGCTGAGGAGGCCACGTGCACGAACTCGTGTTAGAGCCTTGTGCGCTTGCACAAGCACCCTAGTCGACATCGTGTCGAGATGATAACACTCGTATTTTCACGAACGTTATTCAGCGTTATGATTACTATTGTTTGTAATATTTATATTGTCGGCTTGCAGTCTCGTCGCTGTGTCTAGATCTGTACCTATAGAGTAGAGGGTAATCATGAGAGAGGAGAGATTAGATGGGTAGATTGACTGATGGGATTGGCATCTCATAACTGTAGTTACGATAATGCCCCTTCCCTCACCAGCTGTATATCACGCTCAGTTCCCTCAAACACTCACTTTCTCTTTTCTTCTTTCTTCTTCCTTTCTTCTCTGAGTTCCTCTTCCTCTCCAAAACTTCCATCGAAGAACCTTGGATTTCATTGAGCTTCTGCGCAAACTTTCTTCATCAAACTTGTTCCTCATCATCCTCTCGACATATCTCACCACCTCGACCACCATTTGAGGTATGAAAAACAAATTCTCTTCCTTCATGCTACTGTTTAGCGCCACTTCTTCTTTCCATTTTAGCTAGTTTTTATGCTTCCAAATCATCTCATACTGATAGGTTTTCTTCTTCATGATATTACCTACCTTTCTAACCGATTATTTGAGCTTGTAAAACAAATTTCTTTCTCTGTTTTCTGCAAAAGACAGTACCCAAAAACCCTTTCTTTTTGGTTCGTTTTGATTTCTTGTCTTAGGTCGTTGTACGTTGCTTGTTGTTGTTGTTGTTGTCGATTTATCTGTTGTAGCATCAGATAACCTTTTTCATGAACTTTTGATCGAAAATCCTAACTTTGTGTTAGAGGAAAAATATATTTAAGTTCTTGAGTTTTAATATTTACTGGGTTGTAGTTAAGATTGGGGTTATGAGAGCTAAGTGTTATTAGAACCCATAGATCGAACTGAGTTATGCTTGTATTAGGAAGTCTGACTCCCGAGATCGTGTGATTTCCGAACCCGAGGACGTGGAAGCAGTGGGATCCAGATCGAGAGCTGTACGTGTCGAGGTCGACTGAGAAGTGTACGTGTCGAGATCGAGTAAGAGAAGTCGTTGTCGAGCTCGTTTGAAGACAGCCGTGTCGAGGTCGTTGTCGAGCAGCATTAACTTGGAGTTCGTAAGGCGACTTTTAGACATTATTAAGACTTTATTTTATATGTTATTGTGAATGGATTCCCTGATTTGTGTCGAGCTTGAAATGTTGTGATATGATTGGGTTTTTGCATGTATTTAATATGTGATTGAATATATGCTGTGAATTGTGTATTGCATGTTGAATTGCATTTCTTCATGTCGAGCTTGCTCTTTTTATTTGACATGCGGTTGAATATCTTGTGTATAACTCTTTGAATATCGTATGCGGCGAATTGTTCATCGAGTGAGCGAGCTAGGCGAGTCGTATGACGTTTTTGAGCCGTGACCCGGATAACTAAGGGTGCTAGGTCCCCTTTTGTTTACGGGAGATTGACTAGACATCGCCACGCTATGGGACCTGAGTTGACTGTCCTAGGGAGAGCGAAGATCCCAAGGCTTCGGCTGGACCTTCCGACATACGGTACGGCGTGTGCATTCCGGAAAAATTGTCGAGTCAAGAGAAATGGATTGCGAGTTGAGTCGAGTCTAGAGTGAGAAGGTCGAGTCACGTGTGGTGATTGATATACATTATTGTGTTGCTTATTTTTTTATGCCGTGTTTATCTTGAATTGTTGAGAAGTTGACCCTTTCCCGTGGTGCCTTCAATCCATGACGGTTACCCAGGCGATGTCGAAGCGCGCAGGAACTCGGCAAACAGATGATGGCGAGGAGGCGCTCGACGAGGATCAGGGCGACGACCTCTACTTGTCGTGATTGTTTATGTTTGATGGATGTTTTTTTTTTGTGGGACGATTGTACCTTGTTTTTCTTTGTGTTCAGAGGTTGTGACCAGTTTGGGCTAGATGTTATTTTGAGCACAGGGTAGACTGGTGGACTTACTTTTTGAGCAGCCCCCTGCGTGGGTGTCTGCCGGAAGTACCCCCAGGGTATGATTGCTCTCTTGAAGTCGTCATACCTTAGGTGTATTTTCTTTGTGCATTTACTATTCTGTATTTTGTATACATTACTATTCGAGTGGTATATATGCATTGTATGTTTTATTAGAATTTAAGTCTTGTGTCTTAGTTGCACCATGTTTCGTAAAGCTGTAGATACTCTGATGTGCACGAGCTGGTTTTATAAAAAAAAAAATAGATCGTACTTTTTAAAAGGCACAAGAGTATCGTTTTAAAACGCATCGCATACAGGTTTAGTTGAGCTCGGTGTGTTGAACTCGTAACTCGAGCTCGGTATGTTGAGCTCGGTAGCGGTCCGGAAACGGGTCGTTACAACGACCTTGCACCATTTCGTGCATTAACATTGGCGCCCACCGTGGGGCCCGGTAAAACTAGCCTAGGCCTCAAGGATACCACGCGAGCAAGACGATGAGAACCAAGAGCACGGTGAACTGGTGATCGCCACCGGAGGAATCAAGCCAGAACTCTGTCAGCCAGAGCCAACGGCCACCTAAAGATCCAATCTTGAAGCACCTTATGTCCCGATAAAACTTTTCCCGGGCCTCAAGTTTCATTATGCATCTCATCACGAGGAGTAGCATACGCACGCCAGAACACAATGAAATCCTCGAAAAAGCGATCATAAGTAGATCGGTCATTATTGAGCGACTTGGGAAAATAAGAATACATCAAACGTGGGGCCTCCCCATGACGAGCACATTCATCAGTCGATCTGATCGATATGGCAGTGATGCTGTTTAATCTTATCCGGAAGTATCATACCGTTTATCTAATGCTAGTTGCGAATCATATCTCCTCTCCTAATATTCAAACTGGAAATATCCCATCATATTTTTTGCTAACTACTTTTTTGGAGAGGTCAAGATAAAAATCAAATCTTTGGTATCCAAAGAACCAGGAATGCAGGTCAGCCACACAAATCTTGGAAGGGATCAAGATATGCTTGGCAAAGCCCGACCAATCAACTTAGTCAACCTTATCCCAACTATCGCGCTGACCTCAACTATTCAGATATTCGACCGACCTCAACTCAGATAGTCAGATTACCTCAGTTATTTGGAGGAGATCAAGTCAACCACATTGCTGACCTCAACAACTCGGACGACCACTGATACGTCCCTCAAAACCAGGTGCTATTTTTCCATGTTTCTTTCAGCATCTCATCCTTAACTATGAACCATCAACGATTCGTGTCACTTTATTCTTTATTACCTGGAGCATTGTATAGGGTCTTCTCGCATGACATTTTACGTTTGCCCAAACTTTCGAGCAAGGTATAATTTGTCATTTAAATGGATGATGTACTTTCACATTGTTGATGGCTAACCTCAACAGATCAGTATATAGACAACTAACAGGTGGATACCCAGTCCAGTGCTCGGGCGACCTACCAGGCCCACCTCAACAATTTCAATATTCAGGCGACTTTAAACTCGGCTACGTCGCTGACCTTGATTATTTGATGACCTCAACCTTGCCGCTTGGACAGCCAAATCTACTACTCTCATAGGGAAGTATAAAACTCGACTACGAGCACTTTACTCATAGCATAAAAATTAATGCTAACTTTATTACATCAAGTTGTTGCAAGTTGTCTATACTTCGACAGGAACAGTGCCCCAAAACCAAAGGTCGAGCCCGCCGCGGAGCTCGGTACCCAGTGTCGGAAGAAGCTCGACCTCGACACGACCCCCGTGTGTTCAAAGACCCCAGGTCAGCACAGAGGCCTGGCGAGCTCTAAAGCAGATCGAAAGGTCGCCGGTCGACCTAAGCGACCCCTGTGGTCCTAAACCCAAGTCAGCATAAAGGCTTGGTGTGTTCATTCGCAGCTCGACCCCTGTGGTCCTAAACCCAAGTCAGCATAAAGGCTTGGTGTGCTCATTCGCAGCTCGACCCCTGTGGTCCTAAACCCAAGTCAGCATAAAGGCTTGGTGTGCTCATTCGCAGCTCGACCCCTGTGGTCTTAAACCCAAGTCAGCATAAAGGCTTGGTGGGCTCATTCGCAGCTCGACCCCTGTGGTCCTAAACCCAAGTCAGCATAAAGGCTTGGTGTGCTCATTCGCAACTCGACCCCTGTGGTCCTAAACCCAAGCCAGCATAAAGGCTTGGTAAGCTCGCTCGCAACTCGACCCCTGTGGTTTCCAAGACATCAGGTCAGCATAGAGGCCTACAAGCTCTAAAGTAGCTCGGCTAAGGACCCCTGTGGTTTCAAAGCCACCAGGTCAGCATACAGGTCTGGCGAGCTCTAAAGCACCTCAGCTAAGGTCGCCCGTCGAGCTAAACGAGACCATTGTGGTTTCAAAGACACCACGTCAGCATAAAGACATGCCGAGCTCAAACGCAGCGCGACAAAGACTAACCCCTGCGGTTCCAAAGATTCCAGGTCAGCATAGAAGCCTGGCGAGCTCTGAAGCAGCTCGGAAGATGATAACTCGACCTGAAGAAAAGCCTAACCGGCTCCAACCATCATAGAGACCTGACAGCTCAAAACGATGCTCGGATTAGACAAGCACTCGACTAATGTAGTTACAAGGGACTAATGTTCCAAACTTTCAATTTGAAACAAATCTTTCGGGGGGAAGCCACCCGAGGACTACACTACCTTATACTACCCAAGGACTACAGGAAAGCATGAAAAGAAAGTAAAGTAAGTCATCATCACTTAGTCAAAATTCATTCATAGGAAAAGGAATTGCAAGAGGTGGTTTTCAGGTGAGCAATTACAAGATCGGAACTAAAGAAAAGCAAAAAAGCACAAGTTACACAAGGGCATTCCCTTGGTTTTCAATAACGAGATCGGGAGCGATCACCTTCACTTGGGCCAGGCACCATCAAAACCCTCCTTAAAAGTGGGGAGCACTAAAACCTTTTTACCCCTCGAGATGAAGTCCAGCTCTCCACGAGCTCGGAAAGGGTGGAGCTCTCCATGAGCTCACCAACAAAGACCAGCTCTACACGAGCTCGGATAAATAAAGCTCTCCGTGATCTCACTAACAAGAAGCAGCTCCGTGAGCTTACCAAAGAAAGACCACTCCCCATCAAAGACTTCAAATGTAGAGGCCTATATCTCAACATGCACCTCGATTCTTCAAATTCAAGTACAAATTTTAGGTGGGAGTAGACCACCATAGGTCAGAGCTCGACCAATTCAGAGACCTATAGTCCGAACCTATTTGGAGTTCTACCTACCTTGATCTTCAAGTCAAAGGTCAAGTTTGGGGTCGAAGCTCTACCCATAGTTCGAACCTATTTACAAGCTCTCCTTGTACTTCAACACAAGTACTTACTGGAGCTCGACCTGCTCAGAGCTCATCCTGACTGGAGCTCGACCTGCTCAGAGCTCATCCTCATCTGAGCTCGACTCAACCAGTTCAAAGCTCGGTTTGCATTTAAGCTCCCCGTGTTCAAGAGATCACTGGATAGATAATTAGAAGACCATAGCGATCTGGATGATCTCAAACTATGCAGATGATTAGATGACCTCAAGTCGCGCATCAGATACCGGCTCATTCGACCTACTACTCTCAAGAAGTAATTATACTATTTCTAGCTCAGCAAGAGAAATTCTATGATGGGATCAACTCTTACAAGGTATTTGGAGAAAACCAAATACTTGCACTCTAAATATATGCTCAGCTAATCGGCAAGCAAGTCTAGGGGGCTGGACAGAGATAGGACCAAAAGAACCTTGTGATCACTTCTTGGCGACCTTTATAGGAGAGGAGACTGTCAACACGTTGGAAGGGGTCGACCCGAGAACTGGGGCGACTTTCTCTTTCTTGGCCTTCCACCCAGCTCGAATTCTGACCTAACGAAAAAACAATTAGACCCTGTACCTTTTCAGGCAAAGGGTCTAGGGGGCTTGTGTTATGGGCCGGCCTCCGAGCTGGGCTCCTAACTGGATCACCGAGCTGAGCCCAACCAATGTGTTACGGACCGGTCCCGAGGCGAGTTCCAGCATGTCCACCAAACCAAGCCGGCCCGGCTCGGTTCCGACCTCTTCGAGCTCGGCGAGCTACATCTGATCCCCAAGGCGCTAAACCGGTCCTCCGGTACGATCGCGCCGAGCAGGGCGGGGGCGAGCCGACTCATGACCCTCGGAAGGGATACACCTGGAGACGAGGCTTGGGGCCGTTGTCACTCCGTAGAATGAGGATCACACGCCCAAGATGCGTAGCCGGACTTGGCGAGTGCGAGATATCCGGAAGAGATGGTGATCCTTGATGCGTAAGGGAGGAGTCACCGTGCGCAGATTCCGGATCGGTAGTTATCCTCCTTCTGCATGACTCCACTATATAAAGGGGGCTGGACCCCCCAGGTTGACACATTCTCTACACTCTCTCTAAACCCTAAACTCATCTCTATGATGCGAGCTCTATGCTCACCCTAAAAAGCCCTATCTAACTTAGGCATCAGAGTGCCTTTTGCAGGTACCCCACCCGCCGGTCTGAAGGAGGAACGACATCACGCCCGGAGGAGGAGTACTCACCACGGAGCTCATCGCCCAACTACCAAGTAGAGGAGCAAAGGTACGACCTTGCACCATTTCGTGCATTAACATAACCAATCAAGCGGGTGATTAATTCTATACGAATTCCTACTGGATTAAGCATCACAGAATTCAATTGATTATAAATAAGGAACACGCGTCACAAACATATAATCAATTTAACAACCGAATTCATCAAACCTATAACTAAGCGTCATAGACCCTATTGATCTCTGTTCGAACTAAACCAAAACAAGCATTGAGTTTAATTCCAATAGTCTCAAATCAGAGAGCAAAACCGAAATTATATGATTAAGCATCAATATGTAAAACGATTTTGTAAATAGAAATTAGAAGAGATGAAGGATCAAAAGAGAAAGAAGTAGAACACAAAAACGAAATTAATATTAATAACCAACCTCAAGATCCTCTATGAAATCCTTAACCAGTGAATTGATCGAAAAGAATTAGCCTTCCATTGAAGGTTTCATCACAAAACGAAAATTAAGAAGGGGAGAAGGAGAAAAGATTGTTAAAACACAAAAACGGCAAAATATTCAATGCCCTTTTGCCTCACAAATTTGGAGTTGGTTGGGTCAGTGCCTGGATATGGTGTTGGATACTACTTCTATTCGTTCTGTCCTCACGATTTGCGAACGTGGTTGGAGTTCTCAAGCCAAGGACACCATTGTTGCTGCGATTGCTAACTCTATTGGGGCTATTTGGTTTTGCAGAAACCAAATTCGTTTTGAGAACAAACATATTCCGTTAACAGCTGCTATCAACAATATTATTGCCAATGTCAGCCTCACAGGTAATCTCTCTGCTGGGACGATAACCGGAAATATTCATGAGTTTGTTCTTCTTAAAAAATTCGTTATCAAGGGTAAGCTGAGTACGGCCCCAAAAATTATTGAAGTTAACTGGCACCCCCCCATTTGCTCCTGGATCAAAGTCAATACTGATGGCGCGGCTAAGGGTTCCCCGGGTATTGCAGCCTGCGGAGGTATTTTTAGAGATAGCAGAGCAGCTACATTAGGTCATTGAGTTTTCATATTGGTATAGCCAATGCTTTTTATGCTGAGTTGATGGGTGCAATTATAGCTATTGAGTTGGCCAGCCGCAATGGGTGGAACAAATTGTGGTTGGAATGTGATTCTATGCTGGTGGTTATGGCTTTTTCCAATCATGATATTGTCCCTCAGAAGCTCCGCAACAGGTGGGTTAACTGCTTACACATGACTAAGAATATGTGGTTCAACTATTCTCATATATATAGAGAAGGCAATTCATGTGCAGATAAATTGGCTTCCAAAGGTCTCTACTCTCATGGTCTTACTTGGTGGAACACTATCCCTTCCTTCGTAGTGGCGGAGTTCTCTCGCAACAGAATTGGTTTGCCTAGTTATCGTTTCAGATAATGTTGTTGGTTATATTTTTGGTTTCATTTTGGTCTAGATTTTTTGGTAGTATGCTGCAAATGATTGTTATTGCCTCTGGTGCCAACCTCGTTGGGATGGGAGACAGTATAGTGATGCTTTTGCATACTGCTTTTGGTTGGTGTAGAAGTATTTTAATTTATGCTACGCGTCTTGTCTTTTCCTTTCCCCATGGGTCTTGGCCTAGTCCCCCCATGTTGTTTTGTTGTTTTTTTCCTTTTTTTATAATAAAATATAGGAGGGAGTACTCTTTTTCCTGCTTGGTGTTTTTTCCCTAAGGAGGGTTTTGCACCAGTAAGTTTTAACGAGGCTCCCTACCTCTCTTTTGATTTAAAAAAAAAAAAGGTAACCTGAAGTTTATGACCAAAGAGAAGGGCCAAAAAGAGATTAATTAGCCCAATAACAACTAATCACATGAGTAATTGATCCAAAACACGCAGTGAACCTCGCTTGCAGCAGTAAAGTGGATTTTCGACCTTCAAAACGGCAGAACTGGGCTTCGGTGCCAACATAAGAATTGTAGCTCTGCTTCTTAGCTTTCCAACGCCACAAAGAGCACTGAAATCCGACAAGTATAGCCCAAGTTATGGCCTGTAGAAGCGACATGGGTCAGGATGTAACAAAATCCAAAAATTAGCAAATAATTCCACTAAAGCCCAATCAAAACCCTAAGATATAAAACCATGTTAAAAAGTAGTTGTTGGGCAAAACACACAATTAAGAACACCAAGTGCAAACCTATAAAAGATACATTAAAATGCATTGATCAAGCATAAATGCATCGCTGACTCAAATGTAATTGGACACAGATAATAAATACAACTTCAATGCACTGAAAAAAAATGCAACTAATTTTTCAAAGCTGCAATGTAACCAAATACGGGAACAACATATGGAAAAACTTCATAGTCAAATAAATTTGGTGTAACACCCATACCTCAATATAAATTGAAAGTACGACAAATTACATTAAAGTACAGAAATTACTAAAATTTACAAACTTGATTACAGTAATCCAAGTCATAAATTAAAACTTAAATCATTAATCTAATACATAGATTACAACTTATACAATACTTGGAATGCTAGATTCCATTATAACATAAAACTAGTCTACGAGTCTTAAGCCTGTAGCTCCGCCTCATCAGCCTTCGGTACCTGTTTATCTGAAAAACAAATAAAAGGAACAGGGTGAGATTATAAATCTCAGTGAGCCCTTCATAGACTCTTCACCATTCTCTCGTTGAGTCATACTAGTCCGAAAGGACTATCTTAGGCATTTCAATCCTAAACCTATTCTTCCTATATATACCATGTTAACAATCATAGAAAAGAAAAAGAGGAGGAGAAGAGAAGAGGCTCCATTAGGGTTCCAATAACATAACAATACAAAGTCTTAAAGAGTAAGGGGTTACAATAACATAACAATGCAAACTCTTAAAGAGTAAGGGTTACAATAGAGAATAAATACTAGATACTAAATACTAAAAAAGACCAAACTACCCTTAGCCCAATACAAAAGGCCCATATTATCTAACATCTCCCCTCAAACTCACAATGCATTAACATGAAGCATTGAGAGTTTGACAACGAACTCAATAATAGATAAAATAAAATCAAAACCTAAGAAATCAAACCAAAACAACCAACGGAAAGAGAAGCAGCAACCAAAGAAGAATCAATAGAGAGAGGAGCAACCAAACAAAAGAACCAATGGAGAGAAGAGCCAATAGAGAGAGGAGCAACCAAACAGAAGAACCAATAGAGAGAGGAGCAACCAAACAGAGGAACCAATAAGCAGAGGAGCAACTAAACAGAAGAACCAATAGAGAGAGGAGCAACCAAATAGAAGAATCAATAGAGAGAGGAGCAACCAATAGAGGAACGAATAAGGAGAGAAGAATCAAATCAAACCAATCCAGCATAGAGAGGAACCAAACCAAACCAAGTGAAGCCAAATCAAACTAACACAGAGAAGAACCAAACCAACGTAGAGAACCAAACCAAACCAACAGAGAGAGGAGTAGCAAAGCGAGTAACCATCAGAGAGAGGAGCAACAACCAAATAGAGGAACCAACAGAGAGGAGAAGAAGCAAATCAAACCAAACCAACAGAGAGAAGAACCAAACCAACAGAGAGAGGAGCAACAACCCAAGAGAGGAACCAGCGAGAGAGGAGAACCCAATCAAATCAAACCAACAGAGAGAAAAAGAACCAAACCAACAGAGAGGAGAACCAAATCAAATCAAACCAACAAAGAGAAGAACCAAACCAACAGAGAGAAGAGCAGCAGAGAGAGTAACCACCAGAGAGAGGAGCAACAACCAAAGATAGAAACCAACAGACCAACAGAGAGAAGAACCAAATACAAATAGCAAATACCCAGTCAACTGACACGTCAACAGTAAACTCTAAATAGTGTGGATGGGTCACTACCGATTCTCATTAATGGATGCCAATTCTTCACATTCCCAAATGGAATTCCTTTTGAAATATTGAAATAGAACTCTTTTGAGAAGTCACCCACAAAGTTTGCAACGTATTTCACCACCAACAGAAAAAAGAAGGCCAAAGAAAGAAACAATACTTGTGGACCCAATTTGCAATCCTTGTTGAAAAGTCAAAGGGAATCTTCGGCTCCCACCAAAGTAAGAAACCAAACAAGTTGTGTTTCTACCTGCTGACGGCGCAACCAAGGAGGGCAGACAGAAACATTCAAAGAAGCAGCCTGTAACCAAAGTGAATCCCAAATCAGAATGAAGAACCCACGAAGTAGAACAGAAGCGCAACTCAGTAACGTGATGCGAGGCGAGCGTAAAGCGTAAGAAACAAAACGCAGATCGTAAATGCAACCCAAAACCGGACTCCACAAGCACTAACGCAGAGCGTGTAGAAGCGGCAACATATCAAGCAACCCAGAACGACAATCGTAACGCAAAGATAAGCGGAAGGGCGGTGGCACAGTAGTTTTTGCCATCCGAATTGCAAAATCTCCTTCAGGGAGTCAAGCTTCTACCCGGATTTACCTTGCTTTGATGCCATGTTAACAATCATAGAAAAGAGAAAGAGGAGGAGAAGAGAAGAGGCTCTATTAGGTTCCAATAACATAACAATGCAAAGTCTTAAAGAGTAAGGGTTACAATAGAGAATAAATACTAGATACTAAATACTTGAAAAGACTAAACTACCCTTAGCTCAATACAAAAGGCCCATATTATCTAACAATAAGGACTGCTTGAGAAGTTATTAGACATAATTAGCAAATACCCCCTAAAATGTGCTAACCTAAACCTATGACTTAGTATAGTGCGGGGAAGGATAATCCCAAGTCAAATATACCACTTGAAGGCTTAGGAATAACTAGATATAGAATTGTATAGCAAACACACATTAATTCTATAAACATTTATTCTCTAACCGATACTTAACACAGCTAAACTTGATGCATTGTAAATACAACCCCCTTAACTAAAAACATATTGTTCCTACTTACTCACTTTATGCTTAACACATCTATGCTTTTCTTTATGTTATTGGATTTTGCCTTATGCTTTACCACAAACCCCAATCAACCTAGCTTGCTTATCCGTTGAGTGATCTAGTCCTAGCTTTCATTACTTCTACGCGTTATTACTATTTAGTAATCTAGCAACTAAGGAATTACAATCCATAATATCATTTACTTAACTAAGCTAATTCCAATGACATACACAAGGAATTCATCGTATTCGTAAAACCTTGACATTACTACACATATTATACCTTTCACAAGAATATAAGTAATATGAGGTTGTGCAATGCATCTTCTTACTAAGAATATTTATTTCTTCTTTGCTTTGTGTTATTGGGTTGTGTCATATGCTTTGGTCCCTAGACCCCAGTTACACGCTTTCGATAAGGTGGTTAGACGTCTTAACCATCCAAGTGGCATCCCATGAGGCTAACCAAAATGATCTACTCCTATAAATAGAGAAGTCTTGCCATGGACTTCTTAGCGACTTTTATCACATCTGTCATTCTTTAATGCATGTTTAAAAAATGTAACTTAACTAACTAGGATTTACAACCTTCATCAACATTTGACTATTCAAAGAAATTTTCACAATAAATCCAATGAATCATACTTAATATGAGTTTTTAAGACCTCAACACATGCTTATCATGTTTCTTTAACAATTTCTACAACCAAGACATTTCAAGATTATAAAGAAATCATTAATCATACTTAAGCCTAAACATTAATAGACCAAACTCTTCCCTTTGAAGCTCCATGGAACCATCAAAGGGGCAAACATAACATAAACATACATTTGTGGGGGGTTGGGGGCAATCACCAACCTCTTGCAGTCAAGCCCACTAAATAAACACAACAATAACCATAAAATTAAACTTGAAATCAAAGGGGTTATCAAAGGGGCAATTGCCAACCTTCTCTTTCTTTCTTTTCCTTCTTTTTTTTTTCCTGATTTTTACTTCCCTTTCTTCTGCTGTAGATCGCGACAGAGGGAGTAAAAGAGTGAGGGTGAGGGTGCTAAGGTGGGAGGAGTGCAATTGTGGTGTATGGTGGGACCTAGGGATAGATTTATTAAAAATAAACCAAATCAACCATATTTTAACCTCATAACACTACAACAGATTCTTTAAAAGATAGCGCCACTTTAAATAGCATTTAAATATGGAAGTGCTACTTAAAATTAGGCGGAGTACTTTAAGTTGCGTTTAACTAAGAAACGCTACTAAAGGATAAAGAAATAAATAGCGCTTAAAAAACCAAACGCTACTTTATAGATTAGAAGGGGAAGGAATAAGTAGCGCTTAAAGAGAGCAACACTACTTAAAGTTGGACACATAGCAAAAGTAGCGCTTAATGTAAAAAGCGCTACTTATTGTCTTAACCTAAAGTAGCGCTAATGTATAAAACGCTATTTATTGTGCTCACCTAAAGTAGCGCTACATTTGTAAACTAGAGGTGAGGAAGAAGAAGAAAAACCTGTTTGCAGTGAGCTTCAGTGCTTGCTGTTGAATGTCCAGTTGCTGAAATTTAAGACTAGATGCCGTCTTCATCCATGACTTTACCTTTTTTCTCCTTTCAACCAGATTTTTCAGCAATTAGCACAACAACCAAATTAAAAAATATACATATATGCATCTAATTTTGAATTCTTTCCTAATTTTGTAGTTTTTCGAACACAGAAAACTCAGCAAATCCTCAGTGAAAAGCTGGTCACAGAAATAAGAACAGCAGCTAAGGTGGTGGAAACAAACAACATGGGGACAACTCTAGAGCATCTAAGTTCACATGCAATTATCGAGACAAAATTTAGAAATCACAAAATGCTCTTTCCAAATCAGAAGCTATTTGAGCATTGATCCGCTGTCGCGCACGGGTCAAAATAAATAAAATAAGAATGTAGTAACAAGGCAGTTAACATTAGTCGTCTCTCAAGGATCTCTAATTAACAATGGCCAATAGCAAGAACACGCAAAGAACGGAATGGGGGGTTGTTTCGTGAAAACAATTTTAATTAATAACAAAAATCACTTGATAACAACAACCAATCCACTGGTCACAGGAACTTTCACTTCGGATCTATCACAGGTTCAAAAGATTATTCTAATTGTGTTCTAATCTTGTTTGATCATCGAATTAACCAATCAAGCGGGTGATTAATTCTATACGAATTCCTACTGGATTAAGCATCACATAATTCAATTGATTATAAATAAGGAACACGCGTCATAAACATATAATCAATTTAACAACCGAATTCGTCAAACCTATAACTAAGCGTCATAGACCCTATTGATCTCTGTTTGAATTAAACCAAAAGAAGCGTTAAGTTTAGTTCCAATAGTCTCAAATCAGAGAGCAAAACCGAAATTATATGATTAAGCATCAATATGTAAAACGATTTTGCAAATAGAAATTAGAAGAGATGAAGGATCAAAAGAGAAAGAAGTAAAACACAAAAACGAAATTAATATTAATAACCAACCTCAAGATCCTCTATGAAATCCTTAACCAGTGAATTGATCGAAAAGAATTAGCCTTCCATTGAAGGTATCATCACAAAACGAAAATTAAGAAGGGGAGAAGGAGAAAAGATTGCTAAAACTAAAAAACGGCAAAATATTCAAAAGTAATCAAAAGGTAAATCCTAAGACTCTAAAAATCCTATTTATAATGTCTCCTTAGGTTAACCTAGGTAACCTGAAGTTTATGACCAAAAAGAAGGGCCCAAAAGAGATTAATTAGCCCAATAACAACTAATCACATGAGTAATTGATCCAAAACTCGCAGTGAACCTCGCTTGTAGCAGTAAAGTGGATTTTAGACCTTCAAAACGGCAGAACTGGGCATCGGTTCCAACATAAGAATTGTAGCTCTACTACTTAGCTTTCCAACGCCACAAAGAGCACTGAAATCGGATAAGTATAGCACAAGTTATGGCCTGTAGAAGCGACATGGGTCAGGATGTAACAAAATCCGAAAATTAGCAAATAATTCCACTAAAGCCCAATCAATACCCTAAGATATAAAACCATGTTAAAAAGTAGTTGTTGGGCAAAACACACAATTAAGAACACCAAGTGCAAAGCTATAAAAGATACATTAAAATGCATTGATCAAGCATAAATGCATCGCTGACTCAAATGTAATTGGACACAGATAATAAATACAACTTCAATGCACTGAAAAAAAATGCAACTAATTTTTCAAAGCTGCAATGTATCCAAATACGGGAACAACATATGGAAAAACTTCATAGTCAAATAAATTTGGTGTAACACCCATACCTCAATATAAATTGAAAGTACGACAAATTACATTAAAGTACAGAAATTACTAAAATTTACAAACTTGATTACAGTAATCCAAGTCGTAAATTAAAACTTAAATCATTAATCTAATACATAGATTACAACTTATACAATACTTGGAATGCTGGATTCCATTATAACATAAAACTAGTCTACGAGTCTTAAGCCTGTAGCTCCGCCTCATCAGCCTTCGGTACCTGTTTATCTGAAAAACAAATAAAAGGAACGGGGTGAGATTATAAATCTCAGTGAGCCCTTCATAGACTCTTCACCATTCTCTCGTTGAGTCATACTAGTACGGAAGGACTATCTTAGGCATTTCAATCCTAAACCTATTCTTCCTATATATACCGTGTTAACAATCATAGAAAAGAAAAAGAGGAGGAAAAGAGAAGAGGCTCCATTAGGGTTCCAATAACATAACAATACAAGTCTTAAAGAGTAAGGGGTTACAATAACATAACAATGCAAACTCTTAAAGAGTAAGGGTTACAATAGAGAATAAATACTAGATACTAAATACTAAAAAAGACCAAACTACCCTTAGCTCAATACAAAAGGCCCATATTATCTAACATCTCCCCTCAAACTCACAATGCATTAACATGAAGCATTGAGAGTTTGACAACGAACTCAATAATAGATAAAATAAAATCAAAACCTAAGAAATCAAACCAAAACAACCAACAGAAAAGAAGCGTGAACCAAAGAAGAATCAATAGAGAGGAGCAACCAAACAAAAGAACCAATGGAGAGAAGAGCCAATAGAGAGGAAGCAACCAAAGCGGAAGAACCAATAGAGAGGAGCAACCAAGCGGAGGAACCAATAAGCGGAGGAGCAACTAAACAGAAAAACCAATAGAGAGAGGAGCAACCAAATAGAAGAACCAATAGAGAGAGGAGCAACCAATAGAAGAACCAATAAGGAGAGAAGAATCAAATCAAACCAAACCAGCATAGAGAGGAACCAAACCAAACCAAGTGAAGCCAAATCAAACCAACACTGAGGAGAACCAAACCAATGTAGAGAACCAAACCAAACCAACTGAGAGAGGAGTAGCAAAGAGAGTAACCATCAGAGAGAGGAGCAACAACCAAAGAGAGGAACCAACAGAGAGGAGAAGAAGCAAATCAAACCAAACCAACAGAGAGAAGAACCAAACTAACAGAGAGAGGAGCAACAACCAAATAGAGGAACCAGCAGAGAGGAGAACCAAATCAAATCAAACCAACAGAGAGAAAAAGAACCAAACCAACAGATAGGAGAACCAAATCAAACCAAACCAACAAAGAGAAGAACCAAACCAACAGAGAGAAGAGCAGCAGAGAGAGTAACCATCAGAGAGAGGAGCAACAACCAAAGAGAGAAACCAACAGACCGACAGATAGAAGAACCAAATACAAATAGCAAATACCCAGTCAACTGACGCGTCAGCAGTAAACTCCAAATAGTGTGGATGGGTCACTACCGATTCTCATTAATGGATGCCAATTCTTCACATTCCCAAATGGACTTCCTTTTGAAATATTGAAATAGAACTCTTTTGAGAAATCACCCACAAAGTTTGCAACGTATTTCACCACCAACAGAAAAAAGAAGGCCAAACAAAGAAACAATACTTGTGGACCCAATTTGCAATCCTTGTTGAAAAGTCAAAGGGAATCTTCGGCTCCCACCAAAGTAAGAAACCAAACAAGTTGCGTTTCTACCTGCTGACGGTGCAACCAAGGAGGGCAGACAGGAACATTCAAGAAAGCAACCTGTTCCCTCCGGTCATCCTATGATTGGAGAAATACGCAACCAGCATTTATTTACTAACAGAACCTAGCACCTGTGATCGACCTCGTGCCGAGACCGCGTGCACGAGCTCGTGATAAAGCCTTGTGCGCTTGCACAAGCACCAGATGAAGAGATCGACCTCATGCCGAGACCGCGTGCACGAGCTCGTGATAAAGCCTTGTGCGTTGGCACAAGTACCTGTGATCGACCTCGTGCCGAGACCGCGTGCACGAGCTCGTGATAAAGCCTTGTGCATTGGCACAAGCACCTGATGAAGAGATCGACCTCGTGTCGAGACCGCGTGCACGAGCTCGTGATAAAGCCTTGTGCGCTTGCACAAGCACCGGATGAAGAGATCGACCTCGTGCCGAGACCGCGTGCACGAGCTCGTGAAAAAGCCTTGTGCGTTGGCACAAGCACCTGATGAAGAGATCGACCTCGTGCCGAGACCGCGTGCACGAGCTCGTGATAAAGCCTTGTGCGTTGGCACAAGCACCTGTGATCGACCTCGTGTCGAGACCGCGTGCACGAGCTCGTGATGAAGCCTTGTGCGTTGGCACAAGCACCTGATGAAGAGATCGACCTCGTGCCGAGACCGCGTGCACGAGCCCGTGATAAAGCCTTATCGACCTCGTGCCGAGACCGTGTGCACGAGCTCGTGATAAAGCCTTGTGCGTTGGCACAAGCACCTGAAGAACGCCCCACAAGGGAAACTTGCACCCAATTGGGAAGGCCCGTACAGAATTGTCGCAAAGGCAGTCTGGCGCTACACCTCGAGACACCGCAAGGACAAAGAAATTTTTTTAAGCAAAAATTGATATGCAGAGGCATAATCGTGGAAAGTCGACATCCCAACAAAGTTGGCACCTCACCTACCACCAATCAACCGCAAAGATACCAATGAATATGTATTAAAAAGAGGAAAAACAGAACAAAAGCAAGGGGGGACATAAACCAAAACCCCTGCAAAAACATCATTTGAATCGAAAGTTGGGAAGCCCAACTATGTTCCTAAAAAAAACGTCCCTGATAAAAGGAGGGATGACATCCCACCAGCTAAAACCCTGTAACTGTAAGGCTTGAGAGGCAAGCCTATCTGCACAAAAGTTGCCCTCACGATAAATATGAGAAATTACAAAATGCATATTTTTAGTCAACTCAATACAATTTTTCCACCTAACTCTAAGGTGCCAAGGAGCAAGACTAACAGATTTAAAAGCCAAAACCACAAGCATGGAGTCACATTCCAGCCAAAAATTGTGCCACCCTCTCCTAGAAGCAATCTCAATGGCCACCATCGCACCAATGAGCTCCGCATGCATAGCAAAAGTAATACCAAGGTTAAGACCAAAACAACCCAAAGCAAAGAAGACTACTATCTCTGAAAATGCCACCACAAGCGGTAGGCCGGGAGCACCGCAGGACAACAAATTCCAAGAACTTGGAACGCAAAGAAAGATGAAGAAATATTATAGTTGAAACAAATGTATCCTAAACACATAAATGTGAAGCAATGAAGTATGATTGGAGAAATACGCAACCAGCATTTATTTACTATCGAACCTCAGCTTTGTGGATCGACCTGCGTCGAGACCGCGTGCACGAGCTCGTGATAAAGCCTTGTGCGTTGGCACAAGCACCTGATGAAGAGATCGACCTCGTGCCGAGACCGCGCGCACGAGCTCGTGATAAAGCCTTGTGCGTTGGCACAAGCACCTGTGATCGACCTCGTGCCGAGACCGCGTGCACGAGCTCGTGATAAAGCCTTGTGCGTTGGCACAAGCACCTGATGAAGAGATCGACCTCGTGCCGAGACCGCGTGCACGAGCCCGTGATAAAGCCTTGTCGACCTCGTGCCGAGACCGTGTGCACGAGCTCGTGAAAAAGCCTTGTGCGTTGGCACAAGCACCTGATGAAGAGATCGACCTCGTGCCGAGACCGCGTGCGCGAGCTCGTGATAAAGCCTTGTGCGTTGGCACAAGCACCTGTGATCGACCTCGTGTCGAGGCCGCGTGCACGAGCTCGTGATAAAGCCTTGTGCGTTGGCACAAGCACCTGATGAATAGATCGACCTCGTGCCGAGACCGCGTGCACGAGCCCGTGATAAAGCCTTGTCGACGAGCCCGTGATAAAGCCTTGTCGACCTCGTGCCGAGACAGCGTGCACGAGCTCGTGATAAAGCCTTGTGCGTTGGCACAAGCACTGCGGATCGGCCTCGCGTCGAGACCGCGTCTGCAGCTCGTGATAAAGCCTTGTGCGTTGGCATAAGCACTGATGAAGAGATCGACCTCGTCACGACCGCGTGCACGAGCTCGTGATAAAGCCTTGTCGCGTTAGCACAAGCACTGTGATCGACCTCGTCGCCGACCGCGTGCAGGCTCGTGATAAAGCCTTGTGCGTCGGCACAAGCACCTGTGATCGACCTCGTGCCAAGACCGCGTGCACGAGCTCGTGATAAAGCCTTTTGCGTTGGCACAAGCACCTGATGAAGAGATAGACCTCGTGTCGAGACCGCGTGCACGAGCTCGTGATAAAGCCTTGTCGACCTCGTGCCGAGACCGCGTGCACTAACTCGTGATAAAGCCTCGTGCCTTGCACAAGCACGTCAAGCCTCGTGTCGAGAACTGCCTCAGCAGAGGTGGAACACGAAGGTCCCGAACGAACTGATAAACAAAGCACGACCCGACGACGCTTGCCGTTCCTTACGAACAAAGACAACAAGTCACCACCTCGACATCAATGAACTTCAACAACAAGTCACCACCTCGACATTCGAGCTAGCGACTGGGGTAATCGTTCGATCGGGCCGAGGCCCAATCCGAGAGATCCAACGCCAGGCCCATTTCCGCTTAGCCTCTCCGCTTTCCTCGATGCCACGTTTCCGCTCGCTTCTCCGCTTCCCTCAACGCAGTCGACCCAACGGTTCAAGATTAAAGGAATTTACTTCCGACTTAGGGTTTCCAGGCGGTTACTCATCGATCAAGAATCGCCCTCAACTCATATTTAAAGAAGACCGCGTCGAACGGTCGAGGTAATCATTATTTTCCACCTCTTCACTCACCTCTTACACACACTGACTTGAGCGTCGGAGTGTTTGCAGGTACACCACCCCAACACGTCGTCGTCATCCGTCGCGAGCACAACCGCACTGCTTCCCTCCGGTCATCCTCTGAAGTTCTGTTCAGAACACAACCTGTAACCAAAGTGAATCCCAAATCAAAATGAAGAACCCACGAAGTAGAATAGAAGCGCAACCCAGTAACGTGATGCGAGACAGAAGCGCAAAACAGAAGAAACAAAACGCAGATCAGAAATGCAAACCATAAACCAGACCCACAAGCACGAACGTGCAGAACGACAGCACAGTCACGAAGCAACCCAGGAACGACAATCAGAACGCAAGATAGGGGAAGGACTGTGGCTGCGTAGTTTTTTTTTTTTTGCCATCCGAATTGCAAAATCTCCTTCAGGGAGTCAAGCTTCTACCCGAATTTACCTTGCTTTGATACCATGTTAACAATCATAGAAAAGAGAAAGAGGAGGAGAAGAGAAGAGGCTCTATTAGGTTCCAATAACATAACAATGCAAAGTCTTAAAGAGTAAGGGTTACAATAGAGAATAAATACTAGATACTAAATACTTGAAAAGACTAAACTACCCCTAGCTCAATACAAAAGGCCCATATTATCTAACAATAAGGACTACTTGAGAAGTTATTAGACATAATTAGCAAATACGCCCTAAAATGTGCTAACCTGAACCTATGACTTAGTATAGTGCGGGGAAGGATAATCCCAAGTCAAATATACCACTTGAAGGCTTGTGAATAACTAGATATAGAATTGTATAGCAGACACACATTAATTCTATAAACATTCATTCTCTAACCGATACTTAACACAGCTAAACTTGATGCATTATAAATACAACCCCCTTAACTAAAAACATATTGTTCCTACTTACTCACATTATGCTTAACACATCTATGCTTTTCTTTATGCTATTGGATTTTGCCTTATGCTTTACCACAAACCCCAATCAACCTAGCTTCCTTATCCGTTGAGTGATCTAGTCCTAGCTTTCATTACTTCTATGCGTTATTACTATTTAGTAATCTAGTAACTAAGGAATTACAATCCATAATATCCTTTACTTAACTAAGCTAATTCCAATGACATACACAAGGAATTCATCGTATTCGTAAAACCTTGACATTACTACACATATTATACCATTCACAAGAATATAAGTAATATGAGGCTGTGCAATGCATCTTCTTACTAAGAATATTTATTTCTTCTTTGTTTTGTGTTATTGGGTTGTGTCATAAGCTTTGGTCCCTAGACCCCAGTTACACGCTTTCGGTAAGGTGGTTAGACGTCTTAACCATCCAAGTGGCGTCCCATGAGGCTAACCAAACTGATCTACTCCTATAAATAGAGGAGTCTTGCCATGGACTTCTTAGCGACTTTTATCACATATGTCATTCTTTAATGCATGTTTAAAAAATGTAACTTAACTAACTAGGATTTACAACCCTCATCAACATTTGACTATTCAAAGAAATTTTCACAATAAATCCAATGAATCATACTTAATATGAGTTTTTAAGACCTCAACACATGCTTATCATGTTTCTTTAACAATTTCTACAACCAAGACATTTCAAGATTATAAAGAAATCATTAATCACACTTAAGCCTAAACATTAATAGACCAAACTCTTCCCTTTGAAGCTCCATGGAACCGTCAAAGGGGCAAACATAACATAAACATACATTTCTGGGGGGTTAGGGGCAATCACCAACCTCTTGCAGTCAAGCCCACTAAATAAACACAACAATAACCATAAAATTAAACTTGAAATCAAAGGGGTTATCGAAGGGGCAATTGCCAACCTTCTCTTTCTTTCTTTTCCTTCTTTTTTTTCCTGATTTTTACTTCCCTTTCTTCTGCTGTAGATCGCGACAGAGGGAGTAAAAGAGTGAGGGTGAGGGTGCTAAGGCGGGAGGAGTGCAATTGTGGTGTATGGTGGGACCTAGGCATAGATTTATTAAAAATAAACCAAATCAGCCATATTTTAACCTCATAACACTACAACAGATTCTTTAAAAGATGGCTCCACTTTAAATAGCGTTTAAATATGGAAGTGCTACTTAAAATTAGGCAGAGCACTTTAAGTAGCGTTTAACTAAGAAAAGCTACTGAAGGATAAAGAAATAAATAGCGCTTAAAAAACCAAACGCTACTTTATAGATTAGAAGGGGAAGGAATAAGTAGCGCTTAAAGAGAGCAGCACTACTTAAAGTTGGACACATAGCAAAAGTAGCGCTTAATGTAAAAAGCGCTACTTATTGTCTTAACCTAAAGTAGCGCTAATGTATAAAATGCTACTTATTGTGCTCACCTAAAGTAGCGCTACATTTGTAAACTAGAGGTGAGGAAGAAGAAGAAAAACCTGTTTGCAGTGAGCTTCAGTGCTTGCTGTTGAATGTCCAGTTGCTGAAATTTAAGACCAGATGTCGTCTTCATCCATGACTTTACCTTTTTTCTCCTTTCAACCAGATTTTTCAGCAATTAGCACAACAAACAAATTAAAAAATATACATATATGCATCTAATTTTGAATTCTTTCCTAATTTTGTAGTTTTTCGAACACAGAAATCTCAGCAAATCCTCAGCGAAAAGTTGGTCACAGAAATAAGAACAGCAGCTAAGGTGGTGGAAACAAACAACATGGGGACAACTCTAGAGCATCTAAGTTCACATGCAATTATCGAGACAAAATTTATAAATCACAAAATACTCTTTCCAAATCAGAAGCTATTTGAGCATTGATCCGCTGTCGCGCACGGGTCAAAATAAATAAAATAAGAATGTAGTAACAAGGCAGTTAACATTAGTCGTCTCACAAGGATCTCTAATTAACAATGGCCAATAGCAAGAACACGCAAAGAACGGAATGGGGGGTTGTTTCGTGAAAACAATTTTAATTAATAACAAAAATCACTTGATAACAACAACCAATCCATCGGTCACGTGAACTTTCACGGGATCTATCACAGGTTCAAAAGATTATTCTAATTGTGTTCTAATCTTGTTTGATCATAGAATTAACCAATCAAGTGGGTGATTAATTCTATACGAATTCCTACTGGATTAAGCATCACAGAATTCAGTTGATTATAAATAAGGAACACGCGTCATAAACATATAATCAATTTAACAACCGAATTCATCAAACCTATAACTAAGCGTTATAGACCCTATTGATCTCTGTTCGAACTAAACCAAAACAAGCGTTAAGTTTAATTCCAATAGTTTGAAATCAGAGAGCAAAACCGAAATTATATGATTAAGCATCAATATGTAAAACGATTTTGCAAATAGAAATTAGAAGAGATGAAGGATCAAAATAGAAAGAAGTAGAACAAAAAAACGAAATTAATATTAATAATCAACCTCAAGATCCTCTATGAAATCCTTAACCAGTGAATTGATCGAAAAGAATTAGCCTTCCATTGAAGGTATCATCACAAAACGAAAATTAAGAAGGGGAGAAGGAGAAAAGATTGCTAAAACTCAAAAACGGCAAAATATTCAAAAGTAATCAAAAGGTAAATCCTAAGACTCTAAAAATCCTATTTATAATGTCTCCTTAGGTTAACCTAGGTAACCTGAAGTTTATGACCAAAGAGAAGGGCCCAAAAGAGATTAATTAGCCCAATAACAACTAATCACATGAGTAATTGATCCAAAACACGCAGTGAACCTCGCTTGCAGCAGTAAAGTGGATTTTAGACCTTCAAAACGGTAGAACTGGGCTTCGGTTCCAACATAAGAATTGTAGCTCTGCTTCCTAGCTTTCCAACGCCGCAAAGAGCACTGAAATCGGACAGTATAGCCCAAGTTATGGCCTGTAGAAGCGACATGGGTCAGGATGTAACAAAATCTGAAAATTAGCAAATAATTCCAATAAAGCCTAATCAAGACCCTAAGATATAAAACCATGTTAAAAAGTAGTTGTTGGGCAAAACACACAATTAAGAACACCAAGTGCAAAGCTATAAAAGATACATTAAAATGCATTGATCAAGCATAAATGCATCGCTGACTCAAATGTAATTGGACACAGATAATAAATACAACTTCAATGCACTGAAAAAAAAATGCAACTAATTTTTCAAAGCTGCAATGTATCCAAATACGGGAACAACATATGGAAAAACTTCATAGTCAAATAAATTTGGTGTAACACCCATACCTCAATATAAATTGAAAGTACGACAAATTACATTAAAGTACATAAATTACTAAAATTTACAAACTTGATTACAGTAATCCAAGTCGTAAATTAAAACTTAAATCATTAATCTAATACATAGATTACAACTTATACAATACTTGGAATGCTAGATGCCATTATAACATAAAACTAGTCTACGAGTCTTAAGCCTGTAGCTCCGCCTCATCGACCTTTCTGCACTGTTTATCTGAAAAACAAATAAAAGGAACAGGGTGAGATTATAAATCTCAGTGAGCCCTTCATAGACTCCTCACCATTCTCTCGTTGAGTCATACTAGTCCGGAAGGACTATCTTAGGCATTTCAATCCTAGACCTATTCTTCCTATATATACCGTGTTAACAATCATAGAAAAGAAAAAGAGGAGGAGAAGAGAAGAGGCTCCATTAGGGTTCCAATAACATAACAATACAAAGTCTTAAAGAGTAAGGGGTTACAATAACATAACAATGCAAACTCTTAAAGAGTAAGGGTTACAATAGAGAATAAATACTAGATACTAAATACTAAAAAAGAAAAAACTACCCTTAGCCCAATACAAAAGGCCCATATTATCTAACATCTCCCCTCAAACTCACAATGCATTAACATGAAGCATTGAGAGTTTGACAACGAACTCAATAATAGATAAAATAAAATCAAAACCTAAGAAATCAAACCAAAACAACCAACGGAAATAGAAGCAGCAACAAAAGAAGAATCAATAGAGAGGGGAGCAACCAAACAAAAGAACCAATGGAGAGAAGAGCCAATAGAGAGAGGAGCAACCAAACAGAAGAACCAATAGAGAGAGGAGCAACCAAACAGAGGAACCAATAAGCAGAGGAGCAACTAAACAGAAGAACCAATAGAGAGAGGAGCAACCAAACAGAAGAACCAATAGAGAGAGGAGCAAACAAATAGAAGAACCAATAGAGAGAGGAGCAACCAATAGAAGAACGAATAAGGAGAGAAGAATCAAATCAAACCAAACCAAAGATAGAGAGGAACCAAACCAAACCAAGTGAAGCCAAATCAAACTAACACAGAGAAGAACCAAACCAACGTAGAGAACCAAACCAAACCAACAGAGAGAGGAGTAAAGCGAGTAACCATCGAGAGAGGAGCAACAACCAAATAGAGGAACCAACAGAGAGGAGAAGAAGCAAATCAAACCAAACCAACAGAGAGAAGAACCAAACCAACAGAGAGAGGAGCAACAATCGAAGAGAGGAACCAACAGAGAGGAGAACCAAATCAAATCAAACCAACAGAGAGAAAAAGAACCAAACCAACAGAGAGGAGAACCAAATCAAACCAAACCAACAAAGAGAAGAACCAAACCAACAGAGAGAAGAGCAGCAGAGAGAGTAACCATCAGAGAGAGGAGCAACAACCAAAGAGAGAAACCAACAGACCAACAGAGAGAAGAACCAAATACAAATAGCAAATACCCAGTCAACTGACACGTCAGCAGTAAACTCCAAATAGTGTGGATGGGTCACTACCAATTCTCATTAATGGATGCCAATTCTTCACATTCCCAAATGGACTTCCTTTTGAAATATTGAAATAGAACTCTTTTGAGAAGTCACCCACAAAGTTTGCAACATATTTCACCACTGTTGGGCAAAATCGCAAGTGTACGATTTCGTCGTTAAGTAATAAAAGATCGTATCCGCAGGGATTGTGACCAATTCTTAACTATACCAACGATGTACTATTTGAACTATCAGACGAAAACGAGTAGTGTTTGAATTGTGTATTTCGTGTTCAACAATAAGATAATGACTAACAAAACAAATAATTTAGATATTAAGGAGAATAGAGTGTCTAGGGTTCGAATCCCTTTGTCTCACCCTTTACGCTCTTGAATCCTATTCCAATGCAAGCAATGATCACGTATTTGAAGTTCAAATCCTCTAAATTAGATTAACGAAAATTCCTTTCCTCTTAATCCCTTTAATTCAACTAATAAGCCCTAATCCCTTAGGTTCCAATTAATTAAATCAAGCATAAAGGATATGGATTCATACAAACTCATACCAAAGAGAATTATATCCCTATAACCCTATAGATATGTCAAAATATCCCAAAGCAAGTTTAAAACTTCAACTTTCCAATTGATGTCAAACACTAGTTCAACCCCATGGTGATCAAGCATAGAATCGCATTAAGAAAAGAGATAGTTGATCAAATGACATACATCAAACTTGCATTGAAAATTCTGAATTCAATTACATAAAAGGATCCACAAAGTTCATCTTACCCTAGTACAAAGGAATTAGTTCCTCATGAAAGAGAAGGAACCAAGCAATTGGGATGTAGAAATAGCAAAAGACTCCATTGATTCCTCAATTTTGCCTATGATCACTTGTTCTTGATTCAAACTCACCAAAAGAACCCACCCTAAGTCAATGTTCTCCAAGCCTATTTATAGTTCTCGGCCCAAAAAGAATAGAAAAAGCCTCTAAAAATTAAGTCAAACGCGCAAAAAACAAGTCAGAATGAGTCGCAGCACGGTCGTGGAGCCTAGCACGGCCTGGCCGTGCTGCTCTTAAAACACAGAATCAAGGTCTTGACACGAGCAGGCGTGGTGGAGAACGCCAGCTAGCCGTGTTGTTCTCGGGAAGCTGCAGGCACGGTCAGTGTTGGATAACACTACCTGGCCGTGGAATGCACTCGCTTTGAGCAATCTTGAGTTTCTTCACATCCACCACGGCCGCAGTAGTGGCATAGGGCCGCGCCAGGCCGTGCCTCTTCAAATCTTGCCGTCTTTTGGTATTTTGGCCTCCAAGTTGGTCGCAACATCCGCTCACGTGATTTAGCTCCATTTTCCTAGGCCAATACCTTCTTTCGCACAACTTAACTCAACCAAGTGCATTATCTAAACCAAGCAAAAATGCATGCAACTATGAGTTAAAACCACTAAAATGACTACGATGCAAGGAAAACTAACAACAAACTATATGTTATAATGAACGATCAAATTACCCCAAGCTTAGAATCTTGCTTGTCCTCAAGCAATTGCAGGGCCAAAGATAAGCAAAGAAACAAGAGACGCAACAAATAAGGAACCGTAGATAATAGCACATTCAAGCAATAGGCTAAAGGCTAGAATGCATAAGTGGACAACCAAAATCAAGTCCAATTAGAGAACCAGCGCCTGGAATCACGTCTCTCATCGATAGTGGCACTCTCCTCACAACTCTCCAAGTGTTTAAAGGTTATGACAAATCGCTCAAATCCATCCATGAAAGTGTTCTACCATAAGCTTGACTATTAACCAAATCTCAGCATACAATTCATGAAAACACACAAGAATCAAAAGGTCTTTGCAAGGTTGTAACGTGGCCGTGGGATTTTTCTTGTACGGTGGGATAAAAACCAGAAAGGGGAAACACAAGGGCTAAAATAATAGACAAAGAATACAACCCTTTTAAAGCAGCATAAGCGAAACAATTCATTCTCCTTTTCATTTTCAACACCTTTTTATTTTGCTCCTCTTCTGTTATTTTATTTTATATATTTTTCTCTTTTTTTTTGTTTCCTCCCCCATTTGAGATTTTTGCAATTACTGGGGAGGAATTGAATAACAGCAGAGGTCCCAAATTTCAAGCACTGCATAATTTACACAAGATTCACAACTAATTGCTCCCTTACACATACTTTAAAAGGTACTGTAACATTTAGCAATCACCTGGGTACCAAGAAAATTAATTTCATTTCAGGCTCAAAAGGGGCAACTAGAGGAAGTTTTCATTCAACAAACAGAGGCTTGAAACATGCCTAAATTGCCTAAATCATGTTCAAGTGTGTTGACAAAAATTTTCAAGTTTTGAAACGGTTTCAAGTCAAGTTCTAGAGAGCACAATCAGGATGGACACACTTATACAAGGAGAAGGGAGCATATAAACATGATGAAGTGAAAGCCCCAATAATAAGCTCAAGTCTCACATTTAGAAGTTAAAACCAGTGAGAAACATCAAATCAGAGTGCCACATGCTAATTCTCAACTTATCCAAAGATTATCCCTATGTACATTAAGAATACTGCCTTGAAGCCCATCACAAGAACAAAATAATTGGGTTCTAAATCATGCAATCTCAAATTTCAAAAAGATTGTAGCACACATGCCAAAACACGAGAGGATAGCGTACAATTGGGGGATAAAATGATGCGAACAAAACAACAATTAAAACAAATATGCAAACATGAAACTAAAAATGCAAACCTAACCTGCAAAACTAAATGCAAAAATTTAAACGCCCTACCCCAAGATTAAGAATTTACATTGTCCCCAATGTAAACAATTTAACTGAGATAGGGATGATGCAAGAGAGGACTCACTGTGGGGCGGAGGAGGAAATCGCCAGATATCGATGGAGGTGCGGTTATACAATGCCGAGAACATGTCACGAATACCGTGGACGGTGTTGTCAAGATCCGTCAAGCTGGTTTCTGAGCGACCATCTCTCCTCAAGAACGGCATAAGAACCGGAGGTGGCCGTGGAGCATAGTAATGTGAAGAAGCGCCAGGGCCTTAGGTCTCGTGGGGGTGTCTCGGTCTCTCCTCTTGAAGGGGGCTCGGGTTGGGGGCCTCGGGAAAATTCCAATTCCTCTGGTCTCCGATAGTGGTGTGCTCCTGGTCGGGTAGAGGATGAGTTTCCTCGATGTCGTAGCACCAAACAATAACATTGGCCTTGGGACTATCATTTTCATTGCCAAGCAAGCTTCCATGTCCAAGCGTGTGCTCCCACGAACAATTAGGAGGTCGGAGGTTCTATAGCCCAGAGCCTCAGCAATTGGGGTGATTAAATCACCAATAACAATTTTTCTGGCTGAAGCTTTCCCTACTTTAACCATGTGGGTGATCAAATGAGAACCTGCATCTAGCTGAAATTCTGGGTGCAGCATGTTCCACAAAAACATCAGTTCCGACTGACGGACAACGCCGTCACTATCCCCTCTGCCAAACAATGTGTTTGACATTACTCTGTGAACATAGCGAAAACAGGGGTTTCGCAACTTTGATGATTTGGATGAAGAGGAGTCATAGGTGTCGGACTTAGTTAGCAAGTTCCAAAATCGTCTTGCAGAAAAATCATTGGGGACTTTTCGGTGACCACCATATGGCAATCCAAATATTGCATTGAATTGGCTCAATGACAGGCTATGCTCCGTATTGAATAACCTAAAGGTTATCAAATTGTCCTGGTGGTCCTCTGGCCATCCCTCCGCATATGAGACATTGGCATTAACGGATGAGAGGAATTCCAGAGTAATTCTTGCATAAGTAAAACTTTTCAACCCCACAAACTTTGTCCAACCCACATTAGCAAATAAGTACTGGACATCATCTAGCAGGCCTAGAATTAACAGTGCAGATTCATCCATATAACGGGTGGGGACAATTATTCTTTCGACAAGAGTATTATACTTTGCCTCTTGAACGTCGTCCCGGAACTGAATTCCATACGGATTCTCTATCACTTTTTTCTTGCCCTTTCCCTTGCCCTTAGCCAATGCTGGCTCTTTTGTGCCTGAGGCATCACCCCTTTGCCTTTTTGATGCCATTTTACCCTGTAATCAGACCACACAGCAAGCACAAACACACAGGTAATGTGAAAAATAAAATAAAAATAAAATAAAAAAAAATGAAAAATGGGTTTCGGTTGGAGGTGAAGAAGATGGAAGGAAGGGAGGGGGCGTGGCTGAGGTTGGAGAATAGGAGAGAAAGGGGAAGCTCGGCTGGGGGTGTGGTGGGAGGAGAAGTGCCGCGGTTGATGGGTTGTTGGTGAGAGGAGGAGTTGAAGAAGATGGAAGGAGGGGGGGCGTGGCTGAGGAGGGTGGAGAAAGGAAAAAGGAAGGAAGTGGGGAGGCGTTGGTGTGGCGAGGAAGAGGTGGAGAGGACGGAGGAGGGAGAACGCGAATTAGGGAGGATGAGGAGAA
This sequence comes from Calophaca sinica, assembly GCA_037113605.1. Taxonomy (NCBI): domain Eukaryota; kingdom Viridiplantae; phylum Streptophyta; class Magnoliopsida; order Fabales; family Fabaceae; genus Calophaca; species Calophaca sinica. Next base: position 14,650,927 of record CM073736.1, read on the forward strand.
GACGATGGACGCCGCGGCGGTAGGGAGGAAGAAAAAAATTTAGGTCTGGAATGAAGGAGAAGAAAGCACACGGGCGTGTGCTGTTGAAATGGGCATTTTGGGTTTTTCTGTGGTGTGACTGGGTGTATGATAAGTACGATGGGTCTGCACCAGGACCACAGATTAAAAATTAAAAGGAAATGGATGGTTGTGATTGGCTGGGGGAAGGATTGGGTAAGGGCAAGCACACCTAAGGAATGCCTAATCCTGGCTGAATGAAGCACGAACACGGGCGTGCCATAGGGCACGGCTAGCCCGTGTTCTTCACTGTCTCTCCTTTTTTTTTGTTAACCCACACGACCGTGGCATAGAACACGGTCAGGCCGTGTGTCACTGCACTGTCCCTTTTTTTTTTTTGAATGCACTCTTCTACACATTGGGTTGCCTCCCAAAAAGCGCTTCTTTAACGTCACTAGCTTGACGCGTGATGGTATGCTCAAGGCTCTCGCAAGACTAGAGCAACCTTTGCCCTATCCAGCTCTCCTCCCAAATAATGTTTCAGACGTTGACCATTAACCTTGAACGATCTTTGAGATGAAGGCTCCTCCACCTCTACTGCTCCATGTGGCATCACTTCTTTTACCACAAAAGGTCCCGACCACTTGGACTTGAGTTTGCCCGGGAATAACTTCAAACGAGAATTGAAAAGTAACACTTGCTGCCCAGGAGAGAAAGTTTTTTGTACAATGTGCTTATCATGATAAGCTTTGACCTTTTGTTTGTAGATGGAGGCATTCTCATACGCATGCAACCGCATTTCATCGGCTCGTGCGATTGCAAGATTCTTTCTCTCTGCCAAGGTTGAATCAAAATTTAAGAATTTCAGGCCCAAAACGCCTTATGCTCAAGCTCAACCGGCAAATAACAAGCTTTGCCATAGACCGGTGGTAAGGAGACAACCCCATAGGGATTTATAAGTCGCCCCTGTATGCCCACAAAGCATCATCCGACTTATGGGCTGATCTTTCCTTGAGGCACTCACTGTCTTCTCAAGTATCTTCTTAATCTCCATGTTTGACACTTCAGCTTGACCATTACTTTGAGGGTGGTAAGGAGTGGCAACTTTGTGCTTCGCATCATACTTTTTTAGCACAGCCTCCAACTTTGAGTTACAAAAATGCGAACCACCATCACTGATTAAAACTCTAGGGACCCCAAACCGAGAAAAGATGTTCCTCTTTATGAATTTCACAACAGTCTGAGAATCACTTACTTGAGTTGCCACTGCTTCTACCCACTTTGAGACATAATCCACAGCTACCAAAATATATTGGTTAGAGAATGAGGAGGGAAATGGTCCGATGAAATCAATGCCCCAACAATCAAAAAGCTCAACCTCCAAAATGGAGTTTAAGGGCATTTCATTCCTCTTGGAAATGCTTCCCGTCCTCTGGCACTTGTCACAACTTTTTGCATGAGCATAAGCATCTTTGAAAATTGAAGGCCAGTAGAATCCAGATTGAAGCACTTTTGCAGCTGTGCGTTCACCATTGAAATGACCTCCGTATGGTGAATTGTGGCAATGCCATAAAATTTTCTGCGCCTCATCATGCATGACACACCTTCTCGAATTCCATCTGGGCCTTGTGCGAAGAGATAGGGATCATCCCAAATGAAGTAATTGGCATCTTTGAAAAACTTCTTCTTTTGTTGCTAAGTTAATTCCTCAGGTATAACACCAGCAGCTTTAAAATTTTCCATATCTGCAAACCAAGACCTCTCGATCCACGATAGCAGTTTTCATCTGGGAACTCCTCTAGAATGTCTAACTCCCTAACTGTAACCTCTGTATTCTCCAACTTGGACAAATGATCAGCCACCACATTTTCACTCCCCTTTTTGTCTTTGATCTCAAGGTCGAATTCTTGCAACAACACAATCCACCGAATGAGTCTTGGCTTGGATTCAACCTTAGTCATAAGATATTTTATTGCCGCATGATCAGTAAACACCACAACCTTGGAACCAATCAAATAGGAACGGAATTTTTCTAGAGCAAACACTATGGCAAGCAATTCTTTTTCTGTGGTAGCATAGTTAACTTGGTTCTCATTTAACACCTTGCTAGCATAATAGATGGCATGAAATAACTTCTCTCTTCTTTGCCCCAAAACAGCCCCCACCGCATAATCGCTAGCATCACACATTAACTCAAACGGTGAATCCCAATCGGGTGCAACTATCACAGGAGCTGAAATAAGTTTCTCTTTCAATAACTCAAATGCCTTCAAGCAATCTGGGTCAAATTTAAATGAGACATCCTTGATGAGGAGATTGCAAAGTGGCTTAGCAACCTTGGAGAAGTCCTTGGTGAACCGTCTATAAAATCCAGGATGCCCAACGAAACTCCTCCCTCCTTTCACATTCAGCGGAGGAGGCAACTTCTCTATCACATCAATTTTTGCCTTATCCACTTCTATCCCCTTAGATGAGATTTTATGTCCCAGAACAATGCCTTCTTTTACCATGAAGTGGCATTTTTCCCAATTCAATACCAAATTGGTCTCCTTACACATTTTGAGAACATTTTCCAAGTTACCCAGACAATCATCATAAGAAATTCCAAAAACAGAGAAGTCATCCATAAATACCTCAATAGATTTTTCAATCATATCAGCAAAAATAGAAAGCATGCACCTTTGAAAAGTTGCGGGCTCATTGCAAAGACCGAAGGGCATCCGTCTATATGCAAAGACTCCAAATGGGCAGGTGAATGTTGTCTTCTCTTGGTCTTCTGGGTTGACAGATATCTGATTGTAACCTGAGTACCCATCCAGAAAACAATAGTAGGCTTGTCCAGCTAACTTTCCAGCATTTGGTCCATAAACGGGAGAGGGAAATGATCCTTCCTAGTGGCTTGGTTCAGTTTCCTATAGCCAATACACATTCGCCACCCTGTGACAGTTCTAGTAGGGATCAACTCATTTTTTTCATTTTTTACAACTGTCATCCCCCCTTTCTTTGGAACCACATGTACTGGACTCACCCGTACCTTTATCGGAAATAGGATAGATCATCCGCCTCTAAAAGCTTCAATACCTCCTTCCTCACCACTTCTTTCATAACCGGATTAAGCCTTCTGCGTGGTTGAACAACTGGCTTAAACTCTTGATCTAACTTGATCTTATGCATGCAAAAAATTTGGGTGATCCCCTTTAAATCAGAGATGGTCCATCCAATTGCCTCTTTATGTGCTCTAAGTACTCTCACTAGCTTCTCCTCCTCCAGCTTTGATAAAGAGCTACTAATGATCACCAGATTAAAAGCATCATCCCCAAGAAAAACATACTTCAAGTGTGGGGGTAATTGCTTTAATTCCGGGCTAACTTTCTTTTCTAACTCACCACCTTGCAAATCCTCCTTCATTTTCATAACAGCTTCTTCAACTTGTAGAGCTTCAAGTTGTGCAAGATATCTTTCAATTTCATCTTCCATCTCCTCATCCACCTTCTCAATAGAATTCACTAACACATTCTCTAGTGGGTGTGAAGGTTGGTCTTGCTTGATGATTTCCAAAACGGAGTCGTCAATCACATCAACTCTAGAGCATCTCTCAATATCATCCGGATACCGCATAGCTTCAAAGACATTAAATGTCACCTTCTCATCCTGGAACCTCAATATCAATTTACCTTGTTGCACATCAATCAAGGCTCTCCCTGTAGCTAGGAAAGGTCTGCCAAGAAGAAGATGGACCTCCTTGTCCTCTTCCATGTCAAGGATAACAAAAACCATCGGGAACAAGAACTTGTCGACTCTAACCAAAGACATCCTCCAAAGATTCCATAGGGGTATTTCACCGATCTATCTGCCAGTTGCAGAGACATCTTGGTAGGCTTGACTTCACCTCCTCCCAACCGTTTCAACATAGAGAGGGGCATCAGATTAATGCTAGCTCCCAAATCACAGAGAGCCTTTCCAATGTGCAAATTCCCAATAGTGCAATGAATTGCAAAGCTTCCCGGATCCTTCATCTTTGGAGGAAGCTTCCTTTGGATAATGGCACTACACTCTTCAGTCAAGGCTACCGTCTCATCCTCCTTGAACCTTCTCTTTTTGGTTAACAACTCCTTCATAAATTTTGCATATGTGGGCATTTACTCAAGAGCTTCTGCAAAAGGAATGTTGATTTGGAGACGCTTGAAAATGTCCATAAACTTAGCAAACTGTTCATCCTTCTGGTTCTTCTTGCTCAGATGAGGATAAGGAAGCTTCATATGTGGCTGAATAATTTTTGGTTTCTCTTGTACCTGCAAATTGTCAGTAGCAACATTGTCTTCCTCACCCTCTTTTTTCTCTCCTTTCTCAATATTTTCTCTTCTCTCATTTTCAACTTCTCCCTTTTCTTTTTCAACCCCTTCTTCTATTTCCACTCTTTCTTTTTCTATCACTTTTTCTTTTTCATTCTTTTCACTCTTTTTCTTTTTCTCTACTTCAGACAAAGGTTTTCCACTTCTCAAAGTAACTACACTACAATTTTCAGTTTTGGGGTTATCTACTATGCTAGCAGAAAACTTACCTTTAGATTGTTCTGCAAGTTGCTTTGAGAGTTGCCCGATCTGATTTTCCAGATTCTTGATAGAAGCCTCCTGATTTTTGAAATGTGACTCATGGTTCTGGAAATTTGACTGAGTCATCTTCATGAATTGGGTAAGAGCTTCCTCCAGTTGATTTGGCTTCTCTTGCTTGGGAGGTTGTGGAGGTTCGCTCGATGATGAATTATCCTGTTGCTTCCAAGAGAAGTTGGGATGATTCTTCCACCCTGGATTATAGGTGTTAGAATATGGATTCCCTCCTTGCCTTTGGAAGTTACCCATGTAATTAGCTTGCTCCTTGGAGTCTCTCAAAGTATCACACCCTCCATTCTCATGAGGCCCTTGGCAGAAGTCACATCTCAAACTTTGATTTACTTGGTTCACCTGAGCAGAGGAAGAGGTTCCCACTTTCAGTGCTTTGAACTCTTTTGTGATAGCCTCCAATTGTTGAGAGACTAATTTATTTTGAGCCAAGAGCGCATCTTGTGTTTCCAATTCTAGGACTCCTCTTTTACCCAGTGTCCCTCTATCATTCTGACATAACTGCTCATTGGAAGCCATTTGCTCCACCAAGGTTCTTGCTTCTGCAGCTGTCTTGTTGTTGATTGTACCTCGGTGAGGCATCCAACATCATCCTGGTGTTAGGCCTCAAACCATTCTGTAACATTTGCATCTGGTTGAAGTCATCATATCCATGTCCTGGACACCTCTTTAGAAGGAGCTTGAATCTCTCCCATGCCTCATACAAGTTCTCACTTTGGTTCTGTTGGAAGCCATGAATCTCACCTCTTCTTTTGATGAATTTGGAGGGTGGAAAAAATTTTGTCATGAATTTCTCCTCCAAATCGTCCCAAGTTGCAATGCTTCCTGTAGGCAAGGTGTCAAGCCAATCTCTTGCTCGTTCCCGCAGGGTCCAAGGGAAAAGCCTCAATTTCTTGCTTCCCTCAGTCACTCCAGCCAGCCCAAAGGTGTCACAGATTTCATAAAAACTCACCAGGTGCTGATTTGGGTCATCAATCTCATTCCCCGCGAATTGGCTTTGTTTGAGAGTGTTCAACAATGCCGGCTTGATCTCAAAATTAGCATTTGCCTCAACCTGTTGGTAGGCATTGACAGCCCTTGCATGGTTGTTCCGTCTCCCAAAATCACCCAAAGTGTGTGGTTGGTCCCCCATCACTTCTTGAGTTGGGACTTGAGAAGTAGATGCAGAGGATTGTTTTTGTCGTTGCTTTGCTTCCATAGCCTTCTTCCTTAAAGCCTTTGCTGTTTTTTCGATCTCCGAGTCAAACAACAGTTCACCTGTTTGTTTACCTCGCATGCACAAAACTAAAGGGAAAGATCGATGTAAAGCAACGATTAATGTAATAATTTTTTTAACAGAAAATAAATAAAAGAAATAGTTCAAAAGGTACTCGTTTGCCTTGTTAAAAATTAATTCAACAATCCCCAGCTTGTGAAAAACTTGTTGGGCAAAATCGCAAGTGTACGATTTCGTCGTTAAGTAATAAAAGATCGTATCCGCAGGGATTGTGACCAATTCTTAACTATACCAACGATGTACTATTTGAACTATCAGACGAAAACGAGTAGTGTTTGAATTGTGTATTTCGTGTTCAACAATAAGATAATGACTAACAAAACAAATAATTTAGATATTAAGGAGAATAGAGTGACTAGGGTTTGAATCCCTTTGTCTCACCCTTTACGCTCTTGAATCCTATTCCAATGCAAGCAATGATCACGTATTTGAAGTTCAAATCCTCTAAATTAGATTAACGAAAATTCCTTTCCTCTTAATCCCTTTAAATCAACTAATAAGCCATAATCCCTTAGGTTCCAATTAATTAAATCAAGCATAAAGGATATGGATTCATACAAACTCATACCAAAGAGAATTATATCCCTATAACCCTATAGATATGTCAAAATATCCCAAAGCAAGTTTAAAACCTCAACTTTCCAATTGATGTCAAACCCTAGTTCAACCCCATGGTGATGATCAAGCATAGAATCGCATTAAGAAAAGAGATAGTTGATCAAATGACATACATCAAACTTGCATTGAAAATTCTGAATTCAATTACATAAAAGGATCCACAATGTTCATCTTACCCTAGTACAAAGGAATTAGTTCCTCATGGAAGAGAAGGAACCAAGCAATTGAGATGTAGAAATAGCAAAAGACTCCATTGATTCCTCAATTTTGCCTATGATCACTTGTTCTTGAGTCAAACTCACCAAAAGAACCCACCCTAAGTCAATGTTCTCCAAGCCTATTTATAGTTCTCGGCCCAAAAAGAATAGAAAAAGCCTCTAAAAATTAAGTCAAATGCGCAAAAACAAGTCAGAATGAGTCGCAGCACGGCCGTGGAGCCTGGCACGGCCTGGCCGTGCTGCTCTTAAAACATAGAATCAAGGTCAGCGCAGCCCGACACGGGCGTGGTGGAGGGCACGACTAGGCCGTGTTGTTCTGGAAGCAGAGGCACGGCCGTGTTGGATAACACCTGGCCGTGGAATGCACTGTTTTGAGCAATCTTGAGTTTCTTCACATCCACCACAGGCCGTGCCTCTTCAAATCTTGCCGTCTTTTGGTATTTTGGCCTCCAAGTTGGTCGCAACATCCGTCTACGTGATTTAGCTCCATTTTCCTAGGCCAATACCTTCTTTCCTGCACAACTTAACTCAACCAAGTGCATTATCTAAACCAAGCAAAAATGCATGCAACTATGAGTTAAAACCACTAAAATGACTACGATGCAAGGAAAAACTAACAACAAACTATATGCTATAATGAACGCATCAACCACCAACAAAAAAAAGAAGGCCAAACAAAGAAACAATACTTGTGGACCCAATTTGCAATCCTTGTTGAAAAGTCAAAGGGAATCTTCGGCTTCCACCAAAGTAAGAAACCAAACAAGTTGCGTTTCTACCTGCTGACGGCGCAACCAAGGAGGGCAGACAGGAACATTCAAGGAAGCAGCCTGTAACCAAAGTGAATCCCAAATCAGAATAAAGAACCCACAAAGTAGAATAGAAGCGCAACCCAGTAACGTGATGCGAGACAGAAGTGCAAAACAGAAGAAACAAAACGCAGATCAGAAATGTAACCCAAAACCGGACTACAAGCACCTAACGAGCGTGCGAGCAAAGACAACAATGAAGCAACCTAGGAACGACAATCAGAACGCAAGATAGGGGAAGGAAGGTGGCTGCGTAGTTTTTTTTTTCTTTTTTTTGCCATCCAAATTGCAAAATCTCCTTCAGGGAGTCAAGCTTCTACCCAGATTTACCTTGCTTTGATACCATGTTAACAATCATAGAAAAGAGAAAGAGGAGGAGAAGAGAAGAGGCTCTATTAGGTTCCAATAACATAACAATGCAAAGTCTTAAAGAGTAAGGGTTACAATAGAGAATAAATACTAGATACTAAATACTTGAAAAGACTAAACTACCCTTAGCTCAATACAAAAGGCCCATATTATCTAACAATAAGGACTGCTTGAGAAGTTATTAGACATAATTAGCAAATACGCCCTAAAATGTGCTAACCTGAACCTATGACTTAGTATAGTGCGGGGAAGGATAATCCCAAGTCAAATATACCACTTGAAGGCTTGTGAATAACTAGATATAGAATTGTATAGCATAAGGAATTCATCGTATTCGTAAAACCTTGGATTTTGCCTCATATTACTTATATCCAATGACATACACAAGTAATTCATCGTATTCGTAAAACCTTGACATTACTACACATATTATACCATTCACAAGAATATAAGTAATATGAGGCTGTGCAATGCATCTTCTTACTAAGAATATTTATTTCTTCTTTGCTTTGTGTTATTGGGTTGTGTCATAAGCTTTGGTCCCTAGACCCCAGTTACACGCTTTCGGTAAGGTGGTTAGACGTCTTAACCATCCAAGTGGCGTCCCATGAGGCTAACCAAACTGATCTACTCCTATAAATAGAGGAGTCTTGCCATGGACTTCTTAGCGACTTTTATCACATCTGTCATTCTTTAATGCATGTTTAAAAAATGTAACTTAACTAACTAGGATTTACAACCCTCATCAACATTTGACTATTCAAAGAAATTTTCACAATAAATCCAATGAATCATACTTAATATGAGTTTTTAAGACCTCAACACATACTTATCATGTTTCTTTTACAATTTCTACAACCAAGACATTTAAAGATTATAAAGAAATCATTAATCATACTTAAGCCCTAAACATTAATAGATCAAACTCTTCCCTTTCAAGCCCACCAAATAAACACAACAATAACCATAAAATTAAACTTGAAATCAAAGGGGTTATCAAAGGGGCAATTGCCAACCTTCTCTTTCTTTCTTTTCCTTCTTTTTTTTTCCTGATTTTTACTTCCCTTTCTTCTGTTGTAGATCGCAACAGAGGGAGTAAAAGAGTGAGGGTGAGGGTGCTAAGGTGGGAGGAGTGCAATTGTGGTGTATGGTGGGACTTAGGCATAGATTTATTAAAAATAAACCAAATCAGCCATATTTTAACCTCATAACACTACAACAGATTCTTTAAAAGATGGCGCCACTTTAAATAGCGTTTAAATATGGAAGTGCTACTTAAATTTAGGCGGAGCACTTTAAGTAGCGTTTAACTAAGAAACAGTACTGAAGGATAAAGAAATAAATAGCGCTTAAAAAACCAAACGCTACTTTATAGATTAGAAGGGGAAGGAATAAGTAGCGCTTAAAGAGAGCAGCACTACTTAAAGTTGGACACATAGCAAAAGTAGCGCTTAATGTAAAAAGCGCTACTTATTATCTTAACCTAAAGTAGCGCTAATCCTATACATAATAAGCGAGTACCGCCTGAGGATTTTTTTCCCGCGAAACTCACCCCTTCTTCCTCTTTCCTTTTCTCCTCCAAATCTGCCATCCTGCCAGGTGTTTCAAACCTTCTGCTCTTCTCAGAAAATGCACACAACGTGTTTAGCCTCTAACATGTATTGGTCATTGATTCGGTGCCTTGAGAATTGAAAACCTTTGATCGTACAAGCGATTGAGGGAAGAAGCGAACCGCAAGAGAAAAAGAAGGAAGGAAAAAAGGGGGAGCGGTGGGAGAGAGAAAATCTAAGGGAAATGGGGACGGTGGCCATCGCGGCCACCTGCGACGGTGACGGCGGAGTTGTTAGCTCGCGGCGGCGGTGAAGGATGCGACATCGATGGCGGTGCCGTGGCTAGAGGGTGAGTCCAAGTTCGAGGACTTTCTGAGCCTAAAAGGTGAGAGAGGGATGAAAACAGAGACGAAGCGGTAGTGGGCTTCAAACTCTGGTAACGGCGATTGCAAATTTGCAATTCCTTCTGACACAAGACCGCGTATGATTAACATACTCCACGATAGAGGTTGCGAGCTCATTCAGATGGTAATTAATTAGTATATTCTTCCACTTTTGATTTTTAATCTTTCAACATTTTTCGTTTTTCTAGAGTATGAATATGATGATGAGCAATGCACAGAAATGTGCGAGGCATGCAATGTGTATTTTCGCTTTTCTTTGTAATTTTTGTGTCTATTTAAATTGTAATTTTTCGTATCGATTTTGATTAGTTTGAATTTGGGTTTCTACTTTTTTTTTTCAATTGCCTGTTCTTCCAGAAAATGAAAGGACGTGTTGGGTTTTATTTTTTCTGAGATGTGGAATTTTGACACTGGATGGTGACCTGTGCTTCAGAAGAATGATGAGAGTGATTCTTTGGGACAAAGAGGAAGGAAAGTGCTCTGAGTGATGATTCTAGAGAGGATTAGATGGTGAAAGGAAGGCATGTAAGGATGTTAGAAGGAATTAAGGGTATGCCAAGTGAGGCCTTCCTTTTCTTCTTCCCCGAAGATCTCTGGTGGCAGTGGTTTTTGTCCGGCGGCGATCTCTTCCCTCCAAGACTCCATCTCCCAGAAATTCCAATCCCTAGAATCCCGCTCCAAGGAGACCCTCGAATTCCTCAACAACGGCGACAACTCCATCCCGAAACGCGAGTCTACCACCGCCGCACGCATCGAGGAGCAGAAGGAAACCTCCCTTGCCGACCTCTGAAATGCCCTTCCTCCGTCGACCCTCGAAATCCCCGACACCCTGAAATCCCTGTCGCGGAAAATGGATGCTTCGACTTTGCTGCAGTTCATCATTTCTGTAGTTCCTTCGATTTTCTTTGTTAGCTTATAAAGATTGCATGTGACTCCTCTTTCGGCAACTAATTTTTTTGTTGTTGTCAGGTATAGCAACATTGAATTAGCTTTAGCAATTCTCGGGAGAAAAAGGACCAGCATGTGGTTCAATTTTCTTAAATGCTTGAGTGGTGGATAACTTGATTGCATTTGAAAGTGTAGAAGACATACCTGCAACACAGGACTGAGCCAGAGATGCATTGAGAGTGGTAATGCTCTGAATTAAAGCGGATAGAGTCTCCCGCCCTTACCTCCCGCCTTCCATGCATGATAAATGCTTCTGCTTATCAACACATCCTTCTCTTCCATTCGTTCTTCAATTTGGGGTGGAATTCGATTCGTAACTAATACCTTTACCTTAGAATTCTTATTTTGGGCAATAAGAATTCTCCCATTGATGTTTCGGATGATGAGCTTGCTAATGATGAATTCTGTCGAGATCAACACCAAGAGTTCTGTCGAGAACTTCAACACAAAGAGTTCTGTCGAGAACTTTTCAACACCAAGAGTTCTGTCGAGAACTTTTCAACACCAAGAGTTCTGTCGAGAACTTCAACACTAAGAGTTCTGTCGAGAACTTCAATACCAAGAGTTCTGTCGAGAACTTTTCAACACCAAGAGTTCTGTCGAGATCAACACCAAGAGTTCTGTCGAGAACTTCACCAAGAGTTCTGTCGAGATCAACACCAAGAGTTCTGTCGAGAACTTCAACACCAAGAGTTCTGTCGAGGAGATCACCACCAAGAGTTCTGTCGAGGAGATCAACACCAAGAGTTCTGTCGAGAACTTCAACACCAAGAGTTCTGTCGAGATCAACACCAAGAGTTCTGTCGACAACTTTTCAACACCGAGTTCTGTCGAGGAGATCAACACCAAGAGTTCTGTCGAGAACTTCAACACCAAGAGTTCTGTCGAGATCAACACCAAGAGTTCTGTCGAGAACTTTTCAACACCGAGTTCTATCGAGGAGATCGACACCAAGAGTTCTGTCGAGAACTTCGACACCAAGAGTTCTGTCGAGGAGATCAACACCAAGAGTTCTGTCGAGAACTCCAGCATTCATTTGGCATTAAGTGAGCGAGATCCTCTCCTCATAATCATCAACAATCACCAATTAATGCCTATAAATACCTGTATCATACTTCAATGGAATAATATCGAGTTATACATTTTATATGGTATCAGAGCTTTTGCTTAACAGCAACGATCCAAGCCTGTCACCATGCCTTCAAACCAAGCCATTCCCGTTCCCAACAGTTGACTTGGTTATCTAATATAACCAAGTCAACTGTTGAGAAATACTCCAAGAATTCTGTCGAGATCAACACCAAGAGTTCGACTGTTGAGAAATACTCCAAGAATTCTGTCGACATCAACACCAAGAGTTCTGTCGAGAACTTCAACACCAAGAGTTCTGTCGAGATCAACACCAAGAGTTCTGTCGAGAACTTCAACACCGAACTTCAACACCAAGAGTTACGTAGAACTTCAACACCAAGAGTTACGAGAACTTCAACACCTCAGTTATTTGGAGGAGCTCAAGTCAACCACATTGATGACCTCAACCTTGCCGCTTGGACAGCCAAATCAACTACTCTCACAGGGAAGTATAAAGCTCGGCTACGAGCACTTTACTCAGCATAAAAATTAATGCTAACTTTATTACATCAAGTTGTTGCAAACTTGATTTTAAACTAGGTTGGATGGACAAACCAGGGGATTAATGGTTGATGGCTGAATTGACACTTATCTTAAGTATACTGCTATGCATTATTAAGTCAAAATTTGAAATATTCAATGGCTGGATGCTAATAATGGTTAGCCTTCTAGACAAGGTCATATTGAAATGGGAATGCAGGTTGATATTGGAATGGAAGCTTTTAATAAACAGGTACACTATGTGTTTACTATTTAATTTTTAATCTTTTTATGGTTCAATCTGTTAAATTTGTGATGGCCTTTTGTTAGTCTAAGGGGATAATGAAACTGAGGAAGTTTTGCTGTTTCAAGCTGTTTGTTCAGTATGTGAGTTGAATATCCTATGCTTGATGATATTTTTTTTTAATTTTTTTATTAGATTCACGAGGCTGATAAACAAATTTGTATTGCTGGCGACACTAACATGTTAACAATATTTGTATTTCGATTTATATTTTTTAAAATTATTGCCTTTGCTATACTGACATTATGTGTGAGTGAAGTTCAACGCTCTTTATAAGACTAATAGACCTCTAAAATTTTGTGCTTATCTTTGGATCCATTTGTGTGCTTGGGAAGTATGAATGTATAGCTTTCCATATAACTGATGTCCTTTCCATTCATTTTGGTGTAGCTATATAATGTTGACGATTGTTCCTCCCTGGTATTTGGTTTTGTTATTCTCTTTTGATTCAATCAATCTTTTAGGATTATGGGTAGTATATTTTGTTCATTTTTTTTTCCATTTCTTAGTTTTTAACATTAGCAATCTATAACAATTGCAGGTGATGCGTTCTTAGAGTGAGAGAGAAGGAGATGTTGCTACTTGCTAAGGGTAAATAATAAGATAGTTAACATAAAAAGTTGGATATATTGTTTTACACACAGATACTTACACTCTTATAGGCAGGAAGTTTAATATAAAATGTCTCTTCAAAATAATCAAAACTGATATTGTAATGTCAGGTGCTCTTGATAGGTGCTACAAAGAGCTTAGATATTCCTGAGTTGTGTTTGCCACCAAAAAATGGAAAGCTTGCTATTTTGAAGGTGTTTTACTCCCACAACTTTTATTTATTAGGATCCTAGCTTTCTCCTCGATTTTGTTATTATTTCAATTTCTTTATTTTTTTTTATTTTCATTTTGGTGCTACCTAGGTGCAGGCTATGAGTAAATTTTCCTCGCTTAGAGGAGGAAAAGGAGATTCTACTTCTAAACTCAAGCTCCTTGAAATTTTGGTGCTAATATTGTGTGTTGTGCAGGCCTGCAAGCTCCTTGAAATAATCATGACAAGTATATCTATAACCAACCATGGGTGACCTTGAATTGGGGCCAGAGTTTGAATGATCAATGGGGTAGCATGAGGTCTGTTTTATCTTCATAAAGAACGAGACCAAGTTGTGATTCACATGGTTGGTATAATATTTTTAATATAATTTTACATTATGCTTTATGTTACAGACCACATGATCAAAGAGATGAAGATCCTCCTCATAGGAGAAGTAAGCATGATGGCTTGATAGAGAGAAAGATTTCTCAAATGGAATCATGATTAATAAAGATATGAAAGATGTGTACATTGGTTTCTTGTTTATAGGACTAGCTAGATCCCTAACTAACTCCTAAGTGTGTAACTAACTCATTTTACACATAATGTAATTCTATATTAATAATTACTAATGATTCTTCAATAAAAAATTATGCAACGTTTCTCTTACGCAGGAACTAGACACCGATTAAATCAACAAAGTGAAAGCAAAGCAACTTCACATGATTATCTCGGATCTCAGATATCGACCTCGGACGGATTCACCTCCAACCTCTTCAGCTTGGGAATGAGTGAATCCTATCTTCTCGGACCTCGGATCTCAGACCTCGGATCTCAGATCTCGGATCTCGGATCTGGGACCTCGACAACACAACAGGCTTCCCCCACCAAGCTCTTCAGCTTGGATGAGGAGGACAACCTCGGATCTCGGATCTCGACATCTCAGATCTGGTCAGCTTCGAGTGAGCGAATCATATCTTCTCGACATCAGCAAAGTCAGATTACCCTCTAAAACACAAGTGTAAAGAGCACGAGTGTATTTGAAACAAGCCACGTGCGAAGAGCAGGTGCACTAAAACGACCTCGTGCACGATGGATGTCAAATGACCTGCGTCTTGGAGAAACGCGTTGGATGTCAAACGACCTCGTGCACGTTGGATGTCGAACAAGTCATGTGTGAAAAGCACATGCGCTAAAATGACCTCGTGCACGATGGATGTCAAAATGACCTCGTGTCGGAGAGCACGTTGGATGTCAAACGACCTCGTGCACGTTGGATGTCGAACAAGCCATGTGTGAAAAGCACGTGCACTAAAATGATTTCGTGCCGGAGAGCACGTTGGATGTCAAACGACGTCATGCACATTGGATGTAAAACGACCTCGTGCCGAAGAGCACGTGCGTTGTCAAATGACCTCGGATCTCAACATCTCGGATCTAGGATCTCGACGACGCGACAGTAGATGAGGAGGACAACCTTGGATCTCGACATCTCGGATCCAGGACCTCGACATCACAGCTCAACCTCTAGACGAGGTATACATTTTCATGTTTTAATGCCTGTTTTTTAAAACTCGAACGACACTTGATGCTATTTCAAGAACTTTGGTTTCTGAACCTAAGCGGCACTCGACGCCAATTTGAAAATGAGTTATAACAAACTCACAAAGGGATTTACTTTATTAGGCCTTTCACTTTTTTTAGGAGAATTATTAGGCCTTTCACTTGAATGAGACTTTTCTCTGTTATGCTTCATGCTGGTGTTGGTGTTTGATTATTTTGGCAGTTAGTGTTATATTATATCTATGTCATTGTTTTTATTTTCTGCGGGTGCCTTGCATGTGGGTTGCCTTGCATTTTTAGGTATTTCAGACTAACAATTGCTTTGGTTTTTCTGCATGTTTTTCAGTTACATATTCTTAAATAAATTTTAAATTCGATTTGCACCTTTGTTGTTTTGAAATACAGTAACATACAAAGAAAGGATAGTGTAAAGGCAACAAGAAAAATGAATCTGACGGAAAGAGATCACTAATGAAGACAATCGGACAAAAGAATGGCCTTTCTGGTTTTACCTCTCGATTTGAGAGTGAATATGATGCCTTTGGTGCAGTCATGGATGCAACAGTGTATCTCGCTGGACTTGGTAGTTTATAAATCTTCCTTTACATTATCTACTTGTTTCTAAGTATATATTTGCTAAACGGGAACATTTAAAGATTGCTCTTTGATTTTGAAGATACATTACCATGTAGAAATAAAAGAAATTGTTCTTTGATCTTTACATTTTTGCCATTTAAGTTTATAACTCAAATCCAAATCACAACTCTTTTTAATGTGGCTCCCATATACTTAAATCCAAATCACAACGCTTTGGAGGTTTGATACACATTCTCATATAACCTTTCTTTCTTTTTAACGTGGCTCCTATATAACCCCTCTTTTTAATTTGATTTCCATATAACTATCATTTTAATATGATTCCAGGATAACTGACCCGTGCATAGCACGGGGCAAAGTACTAGTGTATAAAACGCTACTTATTGTGCTCACCTAAAGTAGCGCTACATTTGTAAACCGCTATTTATCGTCAAATCCTAATTTTAATTCCGCGTTTTTCATTTTAATTCTGCGTTTCTCGGTACCAGTCTAGGGCAGTGTCTCATCGTTTTCCTCTTTCTCTCTCGCGCGTTTCTCACTTATTGTTGCTCGTTCCTCTCAGCGTCTCAGCCATTGACTCTCTCTCGCGTTTCTCAGCGTTCCTCTCAGCGTCTCAACCTCTGCTCGCGTCCTCGTCGTCTGTCGCATCGCCACCACCTTCGAAGCTCGTTGTTGTTCGCGTCGCCACCACCTCTGCTCGCGTCCTCGCCGTTTGTCGCGTCGCACCGTCACTCACAGCCGTCGCACCATCGCTCACCGAAGCGCTCTCCAACAGGTTTCATCTGTTCCCATTTTTCTTTTTTTTCTTTTCTTTTTTTTCCCCATAAAACGCTTTCATTTTATTTTCCTGATGACTCTGTCTATTACCTTGGCTTGGAAAGAGTCTTTGAAGATCCTTACGATGTTTTCGTTAACCCCAATGGGATTATTCAGCTAGGTTTGTCTGATAACAAGGTTGGTTTCCTTTTTTTTTTTTAATTTCAATTTTTTTTCCTTTTTCTTGGTATTGGTATTTATTGTTCTTTTTTTTTGTTGTTGAAATTTTGGGTTTTTTTTTGTAGTTGTCTTTGGATTTGATTGAGAAATGGTTGATGAGGAACTTGGAGGGATCAATGTTAATGTTAGTGTTTTTAGCTGATAAGTTGGACGCTTTTTATATGAACTTGAACCATGTCATATTGCTGGAGCTGTCACCCTATCAAATTTTACATCATCACGTTTTGACTTGCGTTTTTTTTTCTTCCTAATTGTAAAATTGAAAGCCCTTGTAATTTTTCTACTTGCTGTAATTCACCCATCAAAACAACATTTTCCAGCCTTGTATATTTGGGGGAGCAATTTTGTTAGATTGCTTTTTGTAAAACCTTGTATTTCTTGTCCCTTCGTATATTTTTTATAGTAATATGAGAAAACAAGATTATTAATTTTTAGGTGACAGTTACCTCTTGAGCTAATGTGGAAGGATGGGATGGGGTTCTGTAGATGCATGGAAGCATTCTTACATAAAAAAGAGGGGAAAAAAGATTGCAATGAGTTATTCTATCATGATTCAAACATATGAATAAATATGTAATGCAATTCATTCAGTAAGCTCTACCAAGTTTTGTAGTGTTATTTAACTCATTTGTCATTTGTTGGGTTGTATCCTATCTTTTTTTGGGAAATAATTTCTTTAGTGTGGAAGATCTAATAATTTTGCTAAAGGACATTTTGCAGGTTGGGTGCGTATATTGAGTATCATGTAACAAACATCAAATAGGATAGAACTTATGTGCTCACACTTGGCATGTCTAGATATATTTATGTTAACTTTTGATAAGATGTTAGATCATGTCTTGTACATTAATAAGTAGATATGATTTGGCATTTTATTGTATCTTTGTAGTTTTTTACTGTCTTTCCTTTTGCTTTACTTATGTAATGTTGGTATGTATAATATAATCCACCTGTTTGTCATAATATCTGATATTCATGGAAATGTTGAAATACTGCTAACCATAATTTGGCAAAGAAGACTGATTCATACTGACAAGGATAATATTGTTTCCCAATTATGTGCAGTACAAATTTAATGTGGATGGTGACTGGCTGCATGATGAGCAGCAGCCATTTGTGAGTGGGAACTCTGGAGTAGTGAATACTGTTTACTTAGTGAGAGAACCAGATATTTTACCTTCCATTTTAAGTGCTGAAACACCCAGCAGATCCCACTTGGAGGTCGATAATGATGTCTTCGGGCACACGGTAAGCTTCTTCCTTCCTTCCCTCTTTTGCCTTCTCCTTTTGCTGTTCCATATATTTCAGTGCTTGGATAGTATTCAAAGGCTGTGTGAGAGACACCGAACTCCATTTGAAGCAGAGGCTCTCCCTCTTAATATCCTGGCTTTTAGGAGTGGGCTCAACGGCTCATCTCTACATGAAGTCGTTTATGGTGCCTGGTTTGCTGTTCTCCTCCCCCCTTGGATGGACTGCTCTTGCCAACGTAACATGATTGGCTTAGTAGCACGAGTTCCACATTAGCTTTGTGTAAGAAACTGAACTCGCATTTAATGTGTTGAAATTACTACCTCTTGTTCTTCAGGTGGCAGATATTAGATTTTGATTTCTGACTATCTCGGTATGCTTTTATTTGGAGCTCAGCCTGACATTTTCTGTGAAAAAGAAAAAGGGAAAGCTTCAAAAGACATAGCAGAGTTATATACAGCCACTGGGTAAGTGGCTATACCAAACTCCCCTCTTCTGTGTATATATTAAGGAATTGTTTAATGTATAATCCACCCAATGCAAAACCTTTGTAACCTGCGTTAACTACGTAGCAAGTAACTTTCAGGTGTCAATGTCAAACTTGTTAAATTTGGCGTTGCTGTTATTAATACTCATTCAGTTGTTGGACTTGGAGTGCCATATTGGATGGCCTCTGACGTATTAATTGTGTGATATTCTTTTGCTAAGTCATTTGGTTAGAGCTTTTGGCCATTGTCTTGTTTAAACTAAGACCAGACTGGTATGCAAAGAGCTTATTAGATTACTTTGTTGCATTTTTTAGCAACTTTGGTTTGCTGTTCAGTTTGTGTTTCTTAGAAGAATTTGTCTTCCTCTCTTTCTCTCGTTCTTATGATATAACACATTTGCCAATGGCATAGATATTAATGTATTTACTTGTTTGCAGATCGAGGCTTGCCTGTAGCTTCTTGACCTAATACAATAATTACGTACAGTCCGTCTGCAAGAAATAAGTATTTAAGAGAACTTTTCAACTCATAGTTTTACTCATTTATTCTTGCTATAAGGTAATATAAAAAATATATTAAATTGCTGACTTGGGTCCTTATGTGGCCTTTTATTGAGTATTTGTTTCCTTTTATTCAGTATTTGTTTCCTAATCTTTTTAGTTTATATAAAAACATATTAATCAAATAGTACAGTTTTGGCCTCATATCGTGGGCAATGTTGCTGCCAAGATCCGCCTCATCAACCTCGATTCTCCTAGTCTTCAGGTTTGGTATATCTTCTTTCCTTTCCCTATCTCTAATATCTTGAGGCAACAAAACTGCAACAAAGCACAAGTGCTACTACTAGCAATTGTTCCTCCTATTATTGTGCCGATGGGTATTGAGGTTGGTTCTGTGAAATGTTATGAGGCCGCCGCGCTGGGTACAACGCCGCCGCAACCAATCTGTTCCTGTCTTCCTCAGTCCTCTCGCCCGTGAGCCTTCGTTGTCTGTGCCGTCAACTTCGATCCTGCTCAGGTGTTGTTCTTCATCGTCTTGGCCGTGTGCTCTTGCAGCTCGCTGGTTCTCATCTCCTTGGTCAAGATCCGGAGGGTTATCGGGAAGAAGAGGAAGGCCTTGATCTTCATATTCAGGTGCTGTCCCTTCGTTTTGGCCGAGTGTTCCTTCGCTGATTCACGTCACATTGGTCAGTTCTGCAAGGTCTGGGGAAGAATAGGCAGTTTCTGGTCTTATTGTGTAAGGAGTATTTTAGTTATGGTGGCGGTTGTGTTTGTTTAGTTTGCTGTTTAGTTTGTCGTTGCTTCTGTTGTTACTGTTTCTGTTGTTTGTTATTTTCGTTTCTTGCTGTTCTGTTTGTTTCCTTGATCTGAGCCCCCCAAACCCATCGCTAGTTCTCAGTCCTCCAGTAAACTCCCTTGTGAGCCCTGTGTTGTAGCTTTGGTTCAAGTGTAGGGGAACGCCATGGCCGATTGGTCATCAAATACGGGGAAAGTTTTGGACTTTCCGTTCTTCCCCCCTGTAGAATACAAGTGGTTCTTCTGCCTTGTCCATTGGTGCCTCTGCTCCTGACTCAGCGTGGAGGCTGGCGTCCTGTTTGTCGGCATTGCTTAATCGTGAATCTGGTACCATGCTGGGTAGAGCAGTCTTTGCAGGGACATTTGGGTCTATTGGAATAGGCCAATATGGTTGTTTTGGGGGCCTTTGTCTTTCAGTAGATTTTAGACTGTAAGCCTATGGAATCAGGAGCGGCTCTGCACTTAATTGCTGATGTTTAAGAGTCTGTATTAATCCTGAGTTGTCCCCTTTATTGGGTTGTATTGTGCCCCATTCGTGGGTTGTGCTAGATTGCACTTGGTGTAATATTTTGGTGGCTTTTGCCCCTATCAATGAAATATTGCACTTTGACAAAAAAAAAGGCTAAAAAAAAGCACTATTTATTCTTTTTTTTGTTGTAGTGTAATTTACTCTTTGGTTCCAAATAAAAACTTTGAGTAAATTAATCAATTAAAATTACACGATAATAATCAGTTCCACATTTCCTTAATCCTAGGGTAAATTTACTATATTACCCGAAAGATCCAAATTTGTCTTAAAACATTAATTTAAAGGAAATTTGGGATGTTACATTTGGAAACGTGAAACATAGCAATTGAACACTTATCTAACAAGTCCTATGATTCTGGAAAGAAAATTAAAGATAAAACTGTTCGTATCCTTGCAGTTTTACCTCTGACAGGACTCCAGTTGTTTTACTAGATGGCAGACGAGGGAAAGATCCGTCTGAAGACCTTTCAACAGTTGTGAAGCAGATATCATATTCCTATAATTCAGTTCAGTAGGTGCAAATAGTAGAAATTGCCATAAATTACTCTTAAGAGACATTGGGGACAAGTAAGTAAAATAGACAAAATGCCTAGGGAGACTGTAAGTGACAAAACCAAGCATATTTTGAAAGAGAATACTATCAACCTGAATGACGGAAGGATATAAAATATTGAAGTCCAGAAGCAATATATATTTGTCATATAGACCCTTCTTTGGCTCTAAAACTAGTCCCACGGCATAGGAAGCAGCCTTTTTGCTTTTCTTATGATCATTTCCAGAGGCATCATTATCGTAATTTACAACATCAATATCGGCTTCATCAAAGTTGCCATCGTCAACACGAGTTACTCTGCGTTTCTTGAATAATATATTTCTTTGCATGGAAAGCATGCAGCAAAAAATACTCCACTCTTTGTGCCCTGGCACCCTGAAAGAGCAAACATTAGAGGTGGGCTTATGACAGCTAGGTCATGTGCTATATCAAATTAAGCCAGCAAATAAATGCTACGAGGACTCACGTGAAGGGTTTTTCCCCACAGATTACCACTTATATTCGTCAGCTGACATGTGAGTGGAAGAACACTCAAATGAAACATGAGTTCCATAGACAACCATGCATCCGTTTCTCCATATTCAATCTGACCAAATCAAAAATATTATGACAACCACGACAGAAGCATATACTCTAATTATCACATTCAATCAATCAAGCATTTCAAAGGACAGTAGTAAGTTGTTTGACCCACAAAATTTGCAAAATATTTAGTGGAGAAGATCGCTTACCAACTTAGATTCTGCATTGTTCAATATAGTCATTAAGTATTCCGTGGTACAACTATAAACTACTAGTAACGTTTATCACTTTAAAGTTTCAACAACTCAAAAAGTCGGCCCATGTGCATCATTAAGTTCAATTCAAGCCACTGCCAATGTCAACGAATACAAGGTATGGGAAAATAAAGTGCTACCATCAACAACCATAACAAATGTCATATTTCGATATTTAACCTATTGCAGAATGTATCTAGATTTGTCATTTGCCAGACAAATTCTCAATTGTCCAAAATATTGACACAGAAAATCAGAATTGAAAAAAAAAAAATCCATAACAATAAAATGTTATCATTGGAAAAAGGAATCCACGTTTAACCTGCACAATGAGCACTTCAAATAGTTTCTCAACGATTTTTTTTTTTAAAGAAAGAAATAACTGTTTTGTTTTTAGTACCAAGATAGGTACTATCAAGAAAAAAACGTGTTATGCTTTTGACATTTCGATTAATTCGATGTGAATATGTCATCTTCCCAAAAAAAGAAGTCATTTCTTTATTATTCATTGTTAATAAGCTAATAAATAAATCTTCTTTTTTAATTTCTTTTTTCCTTCTTTGCCCCATAAAGATATTGAATAGAATGAACTATTTTTCTTTCCATTGAAATTTTGAAAATGAACGTTTAAATATCCTTCAAAAACAAGTAAATAGATTCGAAACATATAAAATGCAGTTAATCCTGCTGCGGAACAAGCTGTTATTGCGAAAATTGTTGAATACAACCAACTATCATTAAGAATCTTATCCTTGGACCAAAAACAAGCAAAAGGTGGAATACCGCAAAGAGAAAGTGTACCGATTAAAAATGTTTTGTTAAACCGCCAAGGACACTGGCACCTACTAGCTCCATTAAGGATTTTGCGGTTTGGAACATTTTTGGAACATCATGTGAAGCAACTTCCTTCCGAGACTGGTTCAGTTGTGTTTTTGCAAGGTGAGTTAAAGAATAACTAACCTGGAAGAACCAATGTAGATAGTTAGTAAAAAAATAAAATCCAGGACTCCTGCTTGGTAAGATTTGTCAACAAATATTTTACCTCCTTTAATAGGTCGCGGGAACATAAAAATGTATCACAAAGAAGCCGACCAGCAACACAAGACATGATAGCAGGATCAGCTCCAGAACCAATAATTTTGCTTCTTCTATCAAGCCTATGCATCGTAGAATGGTTGAGACGGCCTAGTTTAGACCACATGCTGCTTAATTGGTACTCTGCAGGCCTGCACAAGTTTTTTTGGGGAGTTTTACGTGCAGCATCTCCTTCAAAGTGTAAAATGCAAGCCGGATATATGATGAAAAGAAAGTGAGGAAGTGAACTTGGAAATTTAAGACAAGGCTTGTCGTTGTGGAGCATAGAAACGCAATTTCAGACATTCATATGAATTGTAATACTCCATTTAATTCTTGTCTGAAGTTGCATTTTTAACTAGCCATCTTCCTAGTATATCTATCATAATCAACTCTAACAACATAAGTTTGGTCTTACGTAATTTTCATACTACTTTTCCTTGTCCATATCATCTAAACCAACTAATTATCATCCAGATATCATCCATTTGAAAACAAAGAATAATAAGAAAGGCTGAGAAGTGAAAGACAAAATTCCATTTGTGGAGTTTAGAGTGCCTTAAAATCAGTTTGGAAAATCATTGGAATGCATAGAAGTGATTTTCAGCAGTTGGGAATCGATTCATGGGCTGAGGAATCGATTCAGGCAAGCCTATAGCTCTGTGAATCGAATTGGCCCTCTGTGAATTGAAGCAGGAATCGATTCACAGGGTTGCAAAGTGCAGGGGCTGGTTTTGTGCTGAGGTGAATCGATTCACCACTAACTGTGAATCGATTCACAACGGGTTTATTTAAGCAGCGCTGCAGATTTTCGTTTCTGACGCGAGCAAACTTTAGGGTTTTGTGTGGGGCGGCTGTGAGGTCATTCCAGGGGTTGGGAAACACATGATCTAAACACCTTCGGATCTTAGGGAATCATAGACGGAGGATTGAAGACTTCCTCTATTGTTTTTCTTGTGAGTTTCTTCGAGGAATTGAGAGTTGGGATTGTGAGAACTCTTGGGATTGTTCATCTTGAACATTTGGAAGGGGGTTCAAAGCAATTGTATTCTCATTGTAAAAGACTCATTGATAGTGAAACGGAGGGTTGCTCTCTCCCGCAGACGTAGGTCATCTTTTTGAGGTCGAACTGTGTAACCAAATAGCGGTGTTTTCTTCTCTACTCTCTACTCATTTTATTTGCGTTATTGAGACTGTTTATTGCACCATTGTTGATTGCTTGATTGCTTGTTAATTTTAGTTATTGGTTGCCATTGAAGTTTGTTCCAATTTTTTTTGTTCGAATCTCAACAAGTGGCGCTGTCTGTGGGGACGGAACAAACCATTCAAGTGTGCACCATGGGTACTAAATGAGACATCAAGAAGTTTTCCGGTAACAATGATTTCGATCTATGGAAGGTGAAGATGGAAGCAATCATAATTCAACAGAAATGCCTGGAAGTTTTAAAGGGTGAGGCAAGAATGGTGGCCACCCTATCTCAAACGGAGAAGAAGGAGATGATAGATAAGGCAAGGAGTGCCATTATCTTGTGCCTTAGTGATAAGGCATTGAGAGAAGTTGCAATGGAGAAGATCGCGGCGGAGATGTGGGCCAAGTTAGAATCTCTATACATGACAAAGTCATTGGCTCACAGGTTATGTCTGAAACAATATCTCTATTCATTCAAGATGGTAGAGACCAAACCTATTGTGGAGCAACTAACGGAATTCAACAAGATTATCGATGACTTACAAAATATTGATGTGAAGCTCGATGACGAGGATAAGGATCTACTTTTATTGAATTCATTGCCTAGGTCCTTTGAACACTTTAAGGTTGCACTCCTCTATGGCAAGTAGTCCACTATCACTTTGCAGGAGGTCCAACAATCAACTAGGACCAAGGAGCTAACTAAGCTCCAAGACTTGAAGGTGAAAGACAGTGGTGAAGGCTTAAGTGTGTCAAGGGGAAGAAGTGAGAGTAGACGAAACAACAACAAAGGGAAGAAGCCTAGGTCGAAATCCAAGTCAAAGGGGAACAATAAGGCAAAGTACAAATGCTTTAATTGTCACAAGACAAGTCGCTTTAAGAAGGAATGTCCCGAGAGAGGGGGCAATGGAGATTTCTTGGAGGTTGCTATTGCTATGGAGGATGGTTATGAGAGTGCGGGGGTTCTAGTGGTATTGAGTTTGGAATCTGAAAACAATTGGGTCATGGACTCGGGATGTTCTTATCACATGTGTCCTAAGAAGGAATACTTTGAGACTTTGAAGCTTAAAGAAGGTGGAGTCGTTCGCCTGGGTGACAACCGAGTTTGTAAGGTGCAAGGTATGGGTTCAATTCGTCTTAAGATGTATGAAAACCGCGAAATCCTTTTACAAGATGTGAGGTATGTTCCTGAACTCAAACGAAATCTCTTATCTATAAGCATGTTTGATGGATTAGGCTATAGTACTAGAATTGAGCATGACATGATTAAGATTTCGAATGGTGCATTAATAATTGCTAAAGGGACTAAAATGTGTGGCTTATACATATTAGATGATTCTACTGTTATTGGGCATGCATTATTAGCTAGTCAAACTCCACATAATAAAACTAAACTATGGCATTTAAGGTTAGGGCATGTTAGTGAAAAGGGTTTAGTTGAACTAGCTAAACAAGGTTTTCTAGGTAGTGATAAATTGAATAAGCTAGAATTTTGTGATAATTGCATACTAGGCAAACAACATAGGGTTAAGTTTGGAAGTGGCATGCATCATTCTAGCAAGCCCTTTGAGTATGTTCACTCGGACCTTTGGGGTCCTTCAAGAGTGACAACTCATGGAGGGGGTTCTTATTTTCTCACCATGATTGATGATTTCTTTAGGAGAGTATGGGTTCACATTTTGAAAAACAAAAGTGACACATTTGAAAAATTCAAGGAATGGCATACTCTCATAGGAAATCAAATAGGAACTAAACTGGAAGTTTTAGGGACTGACAATGACCTGAAGTTTGTTTCAGAGCAATTTAATGAGTTTTGCAAGAAACAGGGAATTAAGAGGCATAGAACCGTGGCAGGCACACCGCAACAAAATAGCCTAGTAGAACGCATGAACAAGATCATTTTGGAGCAGGTCAGATGTATGCTTTTAGGAGCTGGGTTGCCTAAAAGTTTCTGGGGTGAAGCTGTGAGTACGGCAGCTTATTTGATTAACAGATGTCCATCAACGGCGTTAGACTTCAAGACACCTATGGAGGTTTGGAGTGGAAAACCGGCAGAATACTCAAATTTGAAGGTTTTCGGGGCTTTGGCGTTTGCTCATGTCAGACAAGACAAGCTCGAAGCTAGAGCTGTGAAATGTGTCTTCATTGGCTATCCGGAATATGTGAAGGGATATAAGCTGTGGAAGATGGAGCCTAGAGGATCAAAATTCATAATAAGTAGGGATGTTACTTTTGATGAGACCTGTATAGGGATGAAGTGCAAAGACCTAGAGAATAGTAGCTCAGAAACAGAGGTGAAGAAAACTCAGTTTGAGGTGGAGCCTTCCACTAGTGAGACCGAAAATTATGAAGAGGAGGATATCCTCCACCATCAGGTTCTAGAGGAAGACAACCAACAGTGAATCCTAGCTATCAGTTGGCAAGAGATAGGGAAAAGAGGGAAACTGTGACACCTAAGAGATACGGTTATGAAGACTTAATTTGTTATGCTCTAAATGCGACTGAAGAGATGCAAGGCTCAGAACCAAACCTGGAAACTTGTGAAGCCACCTAAGAAACAAAGGGTGGTTGGATGCAAGTGGATCTTCAAGAAGAAGGAAGGCATTCCGAGAATTGAAGAACCAAGAAAGACTTGTGGCCAAGGGTTTTACACAGGTTGAGGGAATTGTTTACAACGAGATTTTCTCACCTGTGGTGAAACATTGTTCCATAAGGGTTCTTATGGCAATCATGAATCAATACGATCTTGAGTTGGAACAAATGGACGTGAAGACCGCTATTTTACATGGAGACCTAGAAGAGACAATCTATATGCAATAATCGGAAGGTTTTGTAGATGACAAGTCTAAGGTGTATCTTTTGAAGAAATCTTTGTATGGGCTGAAACAGAGCCCTAGGCAATGGTATCGTCAGTTTGATGAGTTTCTTCTGAAGATGGGATTTGTGAGAAGTGGGTACGATAGTTGTGTTTACATATTGAAGAGGGGTGAGGAAATTTTTCTCTACCTACTCCTTTATGTTGATGATATCTTGATGGCAAGCTCTAGCAAAGAGGAGATTAGCATGCTAAAGGAGAAACTAAATTCGGAATTTGAGATGAAGGATCTTGGGGCTACAAAGAGGATACTTGGAATGGATATCGTGAGGGACCGGAATAAGGGTGAGTTGTTCTTATCTCAGCATGGGTACTTGAAGAAAGTGGTGGAGATGTTCAGGATGCATGAATCTAAACCAGTAAGCACTCCTTTGGGTCACCACACAAAGCTCTCAGTGACATAAGCTCTTAAGCCCGAAGGGAAGAGGAGGAAGATGGATACTACTCCATATGCTAGTGGGGTAGGAAGCATCATGTACGGCATGGTTTGTAGTAGACCGGACTTAGCATATATATGCGGTTAGCATAGTGAGTCGGTTTATGACAAATTCGGGCCAAGCACATTGGGAAGCTCTGAAGTGGGTTCTAAGATATTTCAATGGGTCACTAAAAGGCGGTTTGAGGTACACAAGAGCAACTCAAGGAGAAGACGCTATGGAGGGTTATGTAGATGCGGATTATGCAGGAAATGTGGATACAATGAAATCATTGTCTGGTTTTGTGTTCACATTGTTTGGAACGGCAATAAGTTGGAAGTCTAATCAACAGTCTGTTATGACGTTATCTACTACTCAGACGGAGTATATCGCCCTTGTTGAAGGGGTGAAGGAAGCCATATGGTTGAAAGGTATGATTGGGGAGCTAGGAATTACTCAAGGATGTGTGATGGTACATTGTGATAGCCAAAGTGCAGTTCATTTGGCAAATCACTAAGTGTATCATGAAAGGACAAAGCACATCGACATTCGTTTGTATTTCTTTAGAGATGTTGTAGAATCTAAGGAAATTGTGGTTGAGAAGATTGCATCGGAGGACAATCCGGCAGATGTGTTCACTAAGCCACTACTTAGATCAAAGTGCAAGCACTGCTTGGACTTGATGAATTTCTCTGAGACGTAATTTCAGTAATAGAGAGAGCAGTAAGTGGTTGATGGGTAAGTGATAAGTATCACCACTGATTTGAGTCAAGGTGGAGAATTGTGGAGTTTAGAGTGCCTTAAAATCAGTTTGGAAAATCATTGGAATACATAGAAGTGATTTTCAGCATTTGGGAATCGATTCAGGCAAGCCTATAGCTTTGTTAATCGAATTGGCTCTCTGTGAAGCAGGAATCAATTCACAGGGTTGCAAAGTGCAGGGGCTGGTTTTGTGCTGAGGTGAATCGATTCACCACTAACTGTGAATCGATTCACAACGAGTTTATTTAAGCAGCGCTGCATATTTTCGTTTTTGACGCTAGCAGACTTTAGGGTTTTTGTGTGGGGCGGCTTTGAGGTCATTCCAGGGGTTGGGAAACACATCTAAACACCTTCGGATCTTAGGGAATCATAGAGGGAGGATTGAAGACTTCCTCTATTGTTTTTCTTGTGAGTTTCTTCGAGGAATTGAGAGTTGGGATTGTGGGAACTCTTGGGATTGTTCATCTTGAACATTTGGAAAGGGGTTCAAACCAATTGTATTCTCATTGTAAAAGACTCATTGATAGTGAAACGGAGGGCTGCTCTCTCCCACAGACGTAGATCATCTTTTTGGGGCCGAACTGCGTAACCAAATAACGGAATTTTCTTCTCTACTCTCTACTCCTTTTAGTTGCGTTATTGGGACTGTTTATTGCACTATTGTTGATTGCTTGATTGCTTGTTAATTTTAGTTATTGGTTGCCATTAAAGTTTGTTCCAATTTTTCTTGTTCGAATCTCAACACCATTAATTTCTATTCAAAGTGAAAAGGTCATACAATTAACAAGAAAAATGTTTCTGAGAAAAAGCCAAAATTCCCACCTGCAATCTGTGGAGAAGAACATCCCGGTCGAATCCAGAAATATTATGTCCAACAAGAACATCACTATCCAGCTTGTGTAATTCTAACATCAGACGATTTAACAAAGCTCTTTCACTGAAAACAAAGTTAATAAACAGGTGAATCCTAGAGAAGCAAGCATATAATTTATAAATAAAGTTTTACTATTTCTACACATGGTACTTAGAATCAAAGGATGACTTGTGGTTGTGCATACAAGGAAAATGCTCAAACTAACAACACATCTTTTAAATTTTCCACCTGCTTTCAACACAGAGAACATTTGACCCAGCTTTTATGGTTCTGTCCGTAATCTCCTTACTGAAATTCCAGTGGAAATATATTCCCATCAAGTTTGCAAATAAGTATAACAGTAAAATGGGTCAGCAATCCAGGTCTCTTCCACTCTGAAGCCAACATAGGAGTGTCAATCTAAAAAGTCAAACAGGAAAGGTTACTGCATCATCTTTCCACCTTTAACTTATATAGTGGTGAAATAATAGTAAACATCTTAAAAGTTGGTGATAACATTTGAATATTCAAGCTGTCATTGAAGACATACATGCATATATTTACACACAGAATCTAAACAAGTGTTGAGTTCAAGCTTCACTTCGTTATAAGCTTCATAGAATACATAAAAAAAATCAGCATAATTATCCGTTGAATCAGGTCAGATGATTTGTCCGCAAGAACAGTAAAGCCAATTATCTGATTTTATAAGCACAACTATACTAACCTTTTAACAATTTAGTTTACCAGCAATCATCATAAGTTCCGACATATTGTCAAAGGTTCAAAAGAAACAATTAAATTTGTATTCTCATGGTTTGTTGAATATTAATTTACAAAAATAATATTAATTTACAAAAATCAATATTACATCGGCCTGAATATTTAAACACATGAAACTGAGTATAATTTCTTGAAAATTAAAGCTTTTATTGGCATAGGTTCATGTGAATGACAAGGGAACGTAAGATTGAGTTGAATGAAAGTTGCCCATTTTGAACACCCAACATACATCAACAACCACCTTAATTGAGTAAAAAATTATGGTTAAATTCATTTGTGAAAGCTGTTAGTAAGCACTAGTATGGTGGTCCATTCACCAAGCATGCATCATTACCATTCAAAATATATCAAATCTAAGATAATTTGAGTTTGAAATGTATGTATGTAGCTCCCAGTATTCATATCATGAGTAGAGAAATATCTAACATATAGAAGTGTCAAATCATTGATAATTTTGCCAGCCATATTCAAACTTGACAAGCATAATGACAGTAAATCAAGCCTTCCTAAAAAAGTACTTGCATAAAAAAAATATGTTTATATTCAAATGTGCTGGTGCACGTGCACACATGTATCAATGCAGTTTGAGCTCATGACAAAAGATGACATACGGTAAAGTAGCAAAATCAAAGTGATGGCAAGAAATCCATACACTAAAAAAAAGCACTCTAAACAACCTTAACCATAATGCAGCAGACAACAGACGCAGATACAATTTCATTTATGTTTTGTTTTTCGTTTATGATGGTTTTCATGTTTATCGCGGTGACAACCACGGGAGTAATCTCTCGAAAGTGGTTTTTGAGAACCTTATGTCTTTAGGAGAGTTAACAGTCACTTCAAATTGCACCAGCTAACCTGTAAGCACAACCAAACTGTTGAGATTTGTTCTGAACAGAACTTCAGAGGATGACCGGAGGGAAGCGACACGGCAGCGTCCACGACGGATGATGACGGCGTGTTGGGGTGGTGTACCTGCAAACACTCCGACGCTCAAGTCAGTGTGTGTAAGAGGTGAGTGAAGAGGTGGAAAAATAATGATTACCTCGATCGTTTGACGTGGTCTCTTTTAATACGAGTTGAGGACTGCATCGATGAGTAACCGCCCGTGAAACCCGGAGTCGGCAGAAATTCTTTTAATGCCGAGAACCGCGGTCGGCCGCGTCGATGTGGTCTCGAGGAAGGCGGAGCAACCTCGACGGACATGGGCCTGGAAGGTGGATCTTCGGATTGGGCCTCGGCCCAGTCCGGAACAGTTGCCCCCCAAGTCGCTAGCTCGAATGTCGAGGTGGTGACTTGTTGTCGAAGTTCGTTGATGTCGACGTTCGACGTCCTTGTTCATAAGGAACTGCAAGTGTCGTCATGTCGTGCTTGTTCATTAGTTCGTTCGGGACCTTCGTGTTCCACGTCTGCTGGGGCAGTTCTCGACACGAGGCTTGATGTGCTTGTGCAAGGCACAAGGCTTTGTCACGAGCTCGCACGCCGGTCTCGACGCAGGTCGATCACAGTGCTTGTGCAAGGCACAAGGCTTTGTCACGAGCTCGTGCACGCTGGTCTTGGCACGAGGTTCGCTCTGTCAAAGTATAGACAATTTGCAACAACTTGATGTAATAAAGTTAGCATTAATTTTTATCTTTGAGTAAAGTGCTCGTAGTCGAAGTTTTATACTTCCCCGTGAGAGTAGTTGATCCGCCGTCCAGCGGCAAGGTTGAGGTCATCAAATAATCAAGGTCAACGACGAGCCGAGTTTAAAGCCGTCAATTTTGAAATTGCAGGTGGGCCTGGTAGGTCGCCGAGTAATCGGATCGCATATCCACATTGTTGCAGAGGTGCTTGTGCAAGCACACAAGGCTTTATCACGAGCCCGTGCACGCGGTCTCGGCATGAGGTCGATCTCTTCATCAGTGCTTGTGCTAACGCACAAGGCTTTATCACGAGCTGCGTGCACGTGGTCTCTGCGACGAGGTCGATCTCTTCATCGGTGCTTGTGCAAGCGCACAAGGCTTTATCACGAGCCTGCACGCGCGGTCTCGCGACGAGGTCGATCCGCGGTGCTTGTGCCAGCGCGCAAGGCTTTATCACGAAGTTCGTGCACGCGGTCTCGCGACGAGGTCGATCTCTTCATCAGGTGCTTGCGCTAACGCACAAGGCTTTATCGCCCATGAGCTGCGTGCACGCGGTCTAAACGACGAGGTCGATCACAGTGCTTGTGCTAACGCGACAAGGCTTTATCACGAGCCTGCACGCGGTCTCGTGACGAGGTCGATCTCTTCATCGGTGCTTGTGCAAGCGCACAAGGCTTTATCACGAGCTCGCGGCACGGTCTCAGACGAGGTTCCATCAGAGGTGCAAGCACCTGATGGCAACGCGAGCAGAGATTTCCTTCTGCTGATTCTCCATTCGATCGAGGCGTTGATTCTGAGCATGCATCGCTTCGGCATGGCTTCAAATGAATTCACGGAACTCACCGATGAGGACGGCGGCGGTCTCTGTTCCTGCATCGGTTTGAGCAGCAACGATCGGAACGGCGTCACTCTGATGCGGAGGCGGAAGGTTATTCCTCTGTCTCTCATATTCACCGATGAAATTAACAGGTTCATGGTGAGGTGGTTCCGCCGGAGCTATCGGCAGGTTTGGTGGTTGAAGATCTGGGGTCGCATGAGTGGAATCGCTAATCGCGATCCGACGCTCGATCCACCATCGTCGAGTGAAGAAGGGAGACTTCGACAAAGAAGATGAAATCAGAAACGTTTCCCACAGACGGCGCCAATGTTCTGAACAGAACTTCAGAGGATGACCGGAGGGAAGCGACACGGCAGCGTCCACGACGGATGATGACGGCGTGTTGGGGTGGTGTACCTGCAAACACTCCGACGCTCAAGTCAGTGTGTGTAAGAGGTGAGTGAAGAGGTGGAAAAATAATGATTACCTCGATCGTTTGACGTGGTCTCTTTTAATACGAGTTGAGGACGGTTACCGATGAGTAACCGTTCCGTGAAACCCGGGAGTCGGCAGTAAATTCTTTTAATGCTGAGAACCGTTGGGTCGGCCGCGTCGATGTGGTCTCGAGGGAAGGCAGAGCGACCTGACGCGGACATGGGCCTGGAAGGTGGATCTTCAGATTAGGCCTCGGCCCAGTCCGGAACAAGATTAAAAAAGGTGTCATGTATAAAGGATTAAAGATTATATCATATACATCAGTTCTTGTAGATGTCCAGATTAAAATCTCACCTTTTGGGAAGCTGAGCAGGTAGAAAATTGTGAAAGCTGTAGCCATGAAGGCCCTGTTAAGTATTATTATTGTTAGTTAGTAGTAAGGGTATTTTAGTCTTTCATAGTCTCTAGTATTTATTCCTTTTGTAAGCCAACACTATTATGCTTTGCTCATTGTTCCCTTATGAAACCCTAGCAAGGGCTTTTTCTCTCTTAGCCTTCCCATTCTTTATCTTCTTTATTCACTATGTTTTTATGTATGTTAACATGGTATCAGAGCTTTGGTTGATTTAGGGATCTACTGTAAAGTGGTCCATAACTAGTGGTCCATAAAGTGGTCCATTTATGGCCGTTTTGCGATCCCAGACCGATTTGGCTGCTCGGTTTTCCTCCTCAGTTTCGATTCGCGCTTCTTTCGTTTACATTTTCGTGGCGGTTCTCCTCCTCTCGCTCCGTGATTCTCGACACGCTCGCTCGCTCTTCTGTCTTCTAGGGTTTGGTTTGACAGACAGGTTATCCTTAATTTCTTCTGTTCTCAGTGATTGTGTTCATCGTATTTTGTGATTGTTTGCTATGGCTGGTGTTAAGGATGATTCTTCGCAAGTTGTTAGTGTCCAACTCAATGGACTTAATTACTCTTATTGGAGTTATGTGATGAAAAAATTTTTGATTGGAAAAAATGTATGGAGTTATGTTGATGGAACTTCTATTAAGCCCACAGATAAAACGGATGTAGCTAAATACACTGCTGATTTGAATACTTGGATGGTTAATAATTCAAAAATCATTACTTGGATTAACAATTCTGTTGAAATGTCTATTGGTGTGCAACTAGCCAAGTATGATACGGCTAAAGAGGTTTGGGATCATTTGCAACGCCTATATGTTCAGTCTAATTTTGCAAGACGGTATCAGTTGGAAAGTGACATTAGGGCCCTTAAACAGAACAATATGACCATTCAGGAATTCTATTCGGCCATGACTAATTTGTGGGATCAATTGGCTCTTATGGAATCGATCAATTGAAAGTCACAAAGCATACATTGATCAATGAGAAGAGCGGCGTCTGGTTTGGTTTCGATGGCTCTTCGTGATGATTTTGAAGGCCTTCGTGGGGGTATTCTTCATCGCACTCCTCTTCCTAATATTGAATCGATGAGTCGCTGAATTGTTGGTCAAGAAACCAGACTTAAGACCCACTCCACTCGTGTCGGATAAGGGAATTCTCCTAATCCTCCATCTGCTTTTGCCGCTCGCCAAAAGGAAAACCTCAAGGGAGGATTGGGCTTGGTAATGATGAATGTGCTTTCGCAAAGAGAAAGGTCATTGGAAAGCACAAAGGTCCGAAATCGGGGAGAGCAAATAAGAAGAACTTTAGGGTCCATCATCCAATGCCGCTGGCCGCCGCTCCTCCTCCTCCTCTCGTTGGCTCTAGCATCGGTTCTCAGATACCCACATGAGACTGCTTCTCAAATACATGATATTGCGGAACAACTTCAAAAGCTTCTTACTACTCAGCCACATGCCATGTCTGCCTCTTCTACTACAGGTTTGAAGTCCTCTAATCTGTCAGGTATATCTCCTTCCATATGGATTCTTGATTCTGGAGCATCGCACCATATGTCATATGATAATAACTCTTTTGTGTCTGTGAGTCCTACCTCGTCTATGTCAGTTATGACTGCTGATGGCACTTCTATGCCATTAGCAGGCATTGGTTCTGTCTCCACGCCTAACTTGTCTTTTTCTGATGTTTATTATATTCCTAACCTCACTTTGAGTCTTACTTCAGTTGGTCAATTGTGCGATTCCGGTTATTCAGTTAAGTTTTCTTCCATTTCTTGTTGTGTGCAGGATCAACATTCCGGGAGGCTGATTGGGACAGGCCATAGACAGGGGGGACTTTATGTGTTGGATGATCTGAGAGTCCCAGATATTTCAGCCTCAACAGCCTGAAAGGAAACACCGTCATATTATTGAGACTGCTCGTTCTCTTTTGTTGTCGGCTTCGGTTCCCAGTGAATTTTGGGGTGAGGCTGTTCTTACTGCTGTCCATGCTATTAATAGAATCCCGTCGTCTGTCATATCAGGTTTGTCTCCCTTTGAAAAATTGTATGATTCTATCCCTGATTACTCTTCTTTAAAAGCCTTTGGCTCTACTTGTTTTGTTCTCCGTCCACAAGTAGAACGTAGTAAGTTGTCTTCTCGTTCTGCCATGTGTGTTTTCCTTGGTTATGGGGATGGTCAAAAGGGCTATCGTTGTTATGATCCTCATGCAAGAAAACTTTATGTCTCTCGTCGTGTTGTTTTTCTTGAGCATATTCCATTCTACTCCTTTTTTTCCGAGTCTTCGACACTATGATTCGTAACTAACCCATAGTGATCCATTTGGTCCTGATGATAGTACTTCTAGTGATTGTAATGTTGAGAATTGCAGGACAAATACTACTACTCCAGATGATGACATCACTATTGCCCCCCGACTGCCCAACCACCTCCTGCGATTGTGGATCCTTCGCCTCCTCGTTATCCCTCTCGTCACCGTAAGCCTACTCAATTGCACTGATTTTGTCTATTCCACTTACTCGCTTCGCTTGCTTCTTTCTAAGCTCTATTCACAGCTTTATGCGAGCCCTCTTCCTATAAAGAGACTATTCTTGATCCTCTTTGGCAAAGAGTTATGGTAGAAGAACTTTTGCATTGCGAAAGCATTACTGGGATTTAGTACCTCTTCCTCCTGGAAAACGTGCTATTGGGTCTCGTTGGGTATACAAGATCAAAACTAAGTCCGATGGGTCAGTTGAGCGCTACAAAGCCTGCCTTGTTGCTAAGGGATTCTCTCAAAGAAGATGGTATGGATTATGAAGAAACTTTTGCTCTGTGGCTAAGATGACAACTATTCGTACTCTTATTGCGATTGCATCTATTAAATCGCTGGGATGTTTCTCAAATGGATGTCAAAAATGCCTTTCTAAATGGTGAGCTTCATGAAGAAGTCTATATGGTACCTCCACAGGTGTTTCTCATAATCGTGGGGAAGTGTGTAAGCTAAAAAGGCTCTCTATGGTCTTAAACAGGCTCCTCGAGCTTGGTTTGAGAAATTCTCATCTTGTGATCACATCTCTTGGTTTTCGCTCTAGTGACCATGATTCTCGCATTGTTTATCGTGTCCACCACTCAGTCGCATTATACTTTCCTTGTATGTTGATGATATGATAATTACAGGTGATGATGTTAGTGGAATCAATAAGATGAAAGCTTCGCTTAGCTGCGGTTTGAGATGAAGGATTTAGGCACTCTTCGCTACTTCTTGGGGATTGAAGTTGCATACTCTCCTAAAGGCTATCTTCTCTCTCAATCCAAGTACATAGCCAACATTCTTGAACAGACTCGTCTCTCTGATACTAGAGCAGCAAATACTCCACTTGAGTTGAATGTGAAATATGCTCCCTCTAATGGTGTGCCTCTACCAGATCCTACTTTATACCGTACTTTGGTTGGCAGCCTGGTGTACCTTACAATTACCAGACGACATTGCTTATCTTTATTCATGTTGTCGGTCGGTTTGTTGTCTCTCCCACTCATCGCTCATTGGGTACCGTTTCTTCAGATTCTTCGTTATCTTCGGGGAACTCAATTTCAGAGCCTTCTCTTTCCCTCATCGTCCTCATTGGAGCTACGTGCTTATTCTGATGCTGATTGGGCTGGTAATCCTATAGATCGTAAGTCCACTACTGGGTTTTGTATCTTTCTTGGAGACTCTCTTATTTCTTGGAAGAGTAAGAAACAAAACATTGTTTCTCGCTCTTCTACAGAAGCTGAGTACCGTGCTATGGCATCCACCACTGCTGAGATAGTTTGGTTGCGTTGGCTTTTATCTGATATGGGTATCTCTCTTTCTGAGCCAACTCCGATGCACTGTGATAATAAGAGTGCTATTCAAATTGCTCATTACTCGGTTTTCCATGAACGCACCAAGCACATTGAGATCGATTGTCATTTTACTCGTCATCATCTTCAGCATGGAACAATTACTCTACCGTTTATCTCCTCCTCCTTGCAGATTGCGGACTTGTTCACGAAGATGCATTCCATTAAACGTTTTCGTTTTCTGGTTGACAAACTCTCGATGCTCCCTGTTAATGCATCGTGAGTTTGAGGGGAGATGTTAAGTATTATTATTATTAGTTAGTAGTAAGGGTATTTTAGTCTTTCATAGTCTCTAGTATTTATTCCTTTTGTAAGCCAACACTGTTATGTTTTGCTCATTGTTCCCTTATGAAACCCTAGCAAGGCTTTTTCTTTCTTAGCCTTCCCATTCTTTATCTTCTTTATTCACTATGTTTTTATGTATGTTAACAGGCCCCATTATCTTTCTTTTAATCAGAAAAAGCTCAAGTGCACTACAGGTAGTGAATATAGTCAGTTCACCTGTTTTTCTAACAGAAAATAATTGTTCAATTTACGGACATTCTTAGCAAGTACGGGAATTTAGCTCCAACAAAGCATTTTGGAAAACCTAAGTATGATGCTAACATAATGCTTCTCTTAAGAAATCTCTGTAAAATAGAGACTTCAGTCAACAGTCCCATGTAGGTAGCTCAAGTGATGAACTAAGGGACACCAAGGAGTTGAGGGAGTAAGAGGTCAAAGCTTCTATCCTTGGAAACCCCATTAACATAAAAACTAATAACTAACATTAGCCATCCAAAAAAAAGAGGGGGAGAGAGAGAGAGAGACTTCAGTCAACAAAGGTTATAGCTTCTTTTCACCAAAAAAAAAATGCCGGCTCCTTTAACATTCTATTTCAGAGATCTGGGCAAGTATTTGAAATGCAAATTTACTGAGAAAATTTCTCTTATCTTCACACAAAAAAAAAATGTGCAAGGTTCTGCCAGAGTAACCCATCAAATATTCCCTGATGCACATGTCAGGTTTAAATGGCTAGATTTACTGAACCACAATTCCCCGGTGGAAAAGAGATTTTAAGAACCATGATAGTAAAAATAACCATGACTGAAAGTAAGTTTCAGAAAGGTCGGTTGACCGATTCAACAATCTTCCTTTGAGTTTCGTGTTTTAATTATATTCAAAACATAACCCAGGATAGTCTATGAATACTAAAAATACCTGCAACGAGTTCCTAGAAGAGCACAAAACTTTCTCCTTTGAGGTCTACGGGAAGTGCTGGATCCTGCAATGGTTAGAATATTGTAAACATTGAAACAAATTACCCATGCTCTATCATTAGAAAATGATTTTTAAAAGGAGGGGTAGATTTGGAGTTTGCAGCAGTCATGGAAGTAAACATTAGGAAATAACAAAGATATATTTTGGCATTCTTCATTTTTAATTTTGCTTGAGAATGTTAATTGATTTAATAGTGTACCTTGAATGGATAATTTATTTTTACCACATAATTTTCGCCCGTGGGAATGTCAGATCGTTCAAATGCATAATTCCTATGCAAAAATAAGCAAGGAATCAGAATAGAAAGACCAGCAACAAATGTACATGGCACAAAGGCATCACGTAACTCATTTATGCATTCAAGGCATCAAAAATTTTAATCAGCAAACCTTAACAGGTGCCATGCTAAAGGTAGACACGCCCAGATCCACCAGATATTTTGCTATCTCGTTCTTTACATCAGATCAGATGCTAAATCCTAAATTTTTAAAGAAAAGTGGGACAAAACAGAATGTATCAACCACAAGCTAACAGAAAATTAGGTAAGAAACACTGTTAGTTTTTTTAGATTTCTTCTTAGTTTCTTCTGTTTTTCGGATTTAAAGGCTGTGAAATCCAGGTTCTTCTTCCCTTATTCTTCTGTATAATTTCAGTGTTCTCATCTCATTTTTTTTTACTCTGCGTGATCATATGTTGAAGGTAAATTGGGATTGAAATTCATATTAATGTGACCTTCTTCTTCAGTCTTGTTATTATTTTTTTAACATTATTATGTTGCTCTTCTCGGTTCTCTGATATAGCAAATTAGGGTTAGGGATTTAGCCTTCCAACGGGCCAAATCTCAAGTTAGGGGTGAGTTGTAAATTATTTAGGTATTATAATTATAAAAATGTATGAGATTATAATGTGGGAGTGATAGAAGCAAAACAGAGGGGTGTATAAAAATGATCTAGGGTTAAGTCTAAATTCAAGTTCAAATTAAAACTTGATCTAGTATATATATATATATATATATATATATGTAAATATATTTTATGTAGATATATATATACACATATATATACATATATATACACACACATATATATATATATATGTGTATATATATGTACTAGATATATATACTAGATATATAAATATATATGTGTATATATATATATGTCTCTAGTATATATATATGTACTAGATATATATGTACATATATATATATGTGTATATATATATATGTCTCTAGTATATATATATATTTATATATCTAGTATACATATACATATATATATATATATATATATATATATATTTATATATCTAGTATATATATATTTATATATATGTACTAGAGACATATATATATATATATATATATTTATATATATGTACTAGATATATATGTATATATATATATATATACTAGATATATAAATAAATAAATAAATAAATATATATATAAATATATATATATACTAGATATATAAATATATATATATTGTTCCGGAATGGGCCGAGGCCCAATCCGAAGATCCAACGCTTTCAGGCCCATTTCCGCATGCCTCTCCGCCTTTCCTCGATGCCACATCGACGCTACCACCCAACGCTTCTCAAAGATTAAAGGAATTTACTTCCGACTCAGGGTTTTCACTTTAACGGTTACTCATCCAGAATCGTCCTCAACTCATATTTAAAGAGACCGCGTCAAACGGTCGAGGTAATTATTATTTTTCCACCTCTTCACTCACCTCTTACACACACTGACTTGAGCGTCGGAGTGTTTGCAGGTACACCACCCCAACACGCCGTCGTCATCCGTCGCGAGCGCAACCGTATTGCTTCCCTCCGGTCATCCTCTGAAGTTCTGTTCAGAACATTGGCGCCGTCTATGGGGATCGTTTCTGATTTCATTTTTCCTTGTCGAAGTTTTCCTTCTTCGCTCGACGATGACTGGATCGAAGCGTCAGATCGCGACTCGCAGTTCCGCTCATGCGAACACAGATCTTGAACCACTGAATCCGCCGATAGCTCCGGCGGAACCACCTCACCATGAACCCGTTAAATTCATCGTTGAATATGAGAGACAGAGGAGTAACCTTCCCCCTCCGCACCAGAATGACGCCGTTCCGATCGTTGTTGCTCAAACCGATACAGGAACAGAGACCGCCACCGTCCTCATCCGTGAGTTCCGTGAATTCATTCGAAGCCATGCCGAAGCGATGCATGCTCAGAATCAACGCCTCGATCGAATGGAGAATCAGCAGAAGGAAATCTCCGCTCGCGTTGCCACACAGATCGAAAACAGAGAAGATCGTGTTTCTCGTTCTCCTCAGAGATCGAAGGAGTCTGAAAATCTCAGATCTGTTCATCGCCACCACCGTGGCACGACTCCACACCGCTCTGTGCATAGAGCACACCGCAAAGAGCCGCCTGCGGATCGTGCTCGCCTACACCCTCGAGACACTACAAGGACAGCAAATTCCAAGAACTTGGAACGCGGCAAAGATGAAGCCCTGAGATCGAGCCTCGTGCCGAGACCGCGTGCACGAGCTCGTGACAAAGCCTTGTGCCTTGCACAAGCACCTGAGGATGAGATCGAGCCTCGTACCGAGACTGCGTGCACGAGCTCGTGACAAACTACCTGATGATGAGCCTTGTGCCGAGACCGCGTGCACGAGCTCGTGATAAAGCCTTGTGCCCTGCACAAGCACCTCTGCAACAGGTGGATACGCAATCCAGTACTCGGGCGACCTACCAGGCTCACCTCGGCAATTTCAATATTCAAACGGCTTTAAACTCGGCTACGTCGTTGACCTTGATTATTTGATGACCTCAACCTTGCCGCTTGGACAGCCAGATCAACTACTCTCATAGGGAAGTATAAAACTCGACTACGAGCACTTTACTCAGCATAAAAATTAATGCTAACTTTATTACATCAAGTTGTTGCAAATTGTCTATACTTTGACAGGAACAGTGCCCCAAAACCAAAGGTCGAGCCCGCCATGGATCTCGGCATCCAGCGTTGGAAGAACCTCACTCGCAGCTCGACCCCCGTGGTCCCGAAGACCCCAGTACCGCGTGCACGAGCTCGTGATAAAGCCTTGTGCCTTGCACAAGCACCTGATGAAGAGATCGACCTCGTGCCGAGACCGCGTGCACGAGCTCGCGATAAAGCCTTGTGCGTTTGCACAAGCACCTAATGAAGAGATCGAGTCTCGTGCCGAGACCGCGTGCACGAGCTCGTGATAAAGCCTTGTGCCTTGGCACAAGCACCTGATGAAGAGATCGACCTCGTGCCGAGACTGTGTGCAAGAGCTCGTGATAAAGCCTTGTACCTTGCACAAGCACCTGATGAAGAGATCGACCTCGTGCCGAGACCGCGTGCACGAGCTCGTGATAAAGCCTTGTGCGTTGGCACAAGCACCTGATGAAGAGATCGACCTGCGTCGAGACCGCGCGTGCACGAGCTCGTGATAAAGCCTTGTGCGCTGGCACAAGCACACGATGAAGAGATCGACCTCGTCGTCGAGACCGCGTGCACGAGCTCGTGATAAAGCCTTGTGCCTTGCACAAGCACCTGATGAAGAGATCGACCTCGTGCCGAGACCGCGTGCACGAGCTCGTGATAAAGCCTTGTGCCTTGCACAAGCACCTGATGAAGAGATCGACCTCGTGCCGAGACCGCGTGCACGAGCTCGTGATAAAGCCTTGTGCGTTGGCACAAGCACTTGATGAAGAGATCGACCTCCTGCCGAGACCGCGTGCACGAGCTCGTGATAAAGCCTTGTGCGTTGGCACAAGCACCTGATGAAGAGATCGAGCCTCGTGCCGAGACCGCGTGCACGAGCTCGTGATAAAGCCTTGTACCTTGCACAAGCACGTCAAGCCTCGTGTCGAGAACTGCCTCAGCAGAGGTGGAACACGAAGGTCCCGAACGAACTAATAAACAAAGCACGACCCGACGATGCTTGCAGTTCCTTACGAACAAAGACGTCGAACGTCGACATCAATGAACTTCAACAACAAGTCACCACCTCGACATTCGAGCTAGCGACTTGGGGGGCAACTGTTCCGGACTGGGCCGAGGCCCAATCCGAAGATCCAACGCTTTCAGGCCCATTTCCGCATGCCTGCGCTTTCCCTCGATGCCACATCGACGCCGACCCAACGGTTCTCGGCATTAAAGGAATTTACTTCCGACTCCGGGTTTAACGGTTACTCTCAGAACCGTCCTCAACTCATATTTAAAGAGACCGCGTCAAACTGTCGAGGTAATTATTATTTTTCCACCTCTTCACTCACCTCTTACACACACTGACTTGAGCGTCGGAGTGTTTGCAGGTACACCACCCCAACACGCCGTCGTCATCCGTCGCGAGTGCAACCGTATTGCTTCCCTCCGGTCATCCTCTGAAGTTCTGTTCAGAACATATATATACTAGATATATAAATATCTAGTATATATATATATACTAGATATATAAATAAATAAATATATATATATATATATATATTTATATATCTAGTACATATATATATATACTAGAGACATATATATATATATATATATGTCTCTAGTATATATATATATGTACTAGATATATATGTACATATATATATATATATGTGTATATATATATATATATGTCTCTAGTATATATATATATATACTAGATATATATACTAGAGACACACATATATATATATATGTATACTAGAGACATATGTATATATATATATATTTATATATATGTACTATATATATATATATATATATATATATATATATATATGTCTCTAGTATATATATATATGTACTAGATATATATGTACATATATATATATATATATATATTTATATATATATATATATATACACACATATATATATGTACATATATATCTAGTACATATATATATATACTAGAGACACACATATATATATATATATATGTATACTAGAGACATATGTATATATATATATTTATATATATTTACTATATATATATATATATATATATATATATATATATATATGTACATATATATCTAGTACATATATATATACTAGATATATAAATATATATATATATATATATATATTTATATATCTAGTATATATATATATACTATATATATATATATATATACACATATATATATATATGTACATATATATATATATCTAGTATATATATATGTACTAGATATATATGTACATATATATATATATGTGTATATATATATATATATATATCTAGTATATATATATGTACTAGATATATATGTACATATATATATATGTGTATATATATATATGTCTCTAGTATATATATATATACTAGATATATAAATTTATATATACACATATATATATGTACATATATATCTAGTACATATATATATATATATATACTAGAGACATATATATATATATATATATATGTATACTAGGTATATAAATATATATATGTACTAGATATATATATATATATATATATATGTGTATATATATATATATGTCTCTAGTATATATATATGTACTAGATATATATATGTACATATATATATACTAGAGACATATATATATATATATATATATATATATATA
The DNA here is from genome assembly GCA_037113605.1 of Calophaca sinica. NCBI lineage: Eukaryota > Viridiplantae > Streptophyta > Magnoliopsida > Fabales > Fabaceae > Calophaca > Calophaca sinica. The sequence continues at coordinate 14,694,457 of CM073736.1, forward strand.
TATATATATATATATATATATATATATATATATATGTATACTATATATATATATATATATATATATATATATATATATATATATATATATATATATATATATATATATATATGTGTGTGTCTCTAGTATATATATCACATTCCTACTTCCTCTTGGTATCAATGCCATTAAACATAAGATCAAATACCCTTTTAAAGACAAGCTTATAGGACGAAAATTTTTAAATGACATTACGAAATGGCAATTAAGAGAGAGACAAGTTATCAAATCTGACTTTCCATCCAAAGCGCCCTTTGCTCTCACGAATAAAGAAAAAGAGAATGATGTGGAAGGAATTCATGGTGAATTCTTTGAAAATATCAATAGAAATCAATTTATCAATATGATAGGGCAATTATCTTTACCTAGTGTTAAGAAACTCGGACCCAAACCAAAACACTATTATGGTCCTCCTAAGCCTCATTATAGGAAAATTTGTAATTCCAATGATCAATTAGCTAATGAAACTCTTGAGAATTATGACTCTCATAAAAAGCGTAAATCTAAAATTATTTGCTACATTTGTGGTAAACCTGGCCATAAGTATAGATTTTGTAGGATAGAAAAAAAATTAAAACCTTTTACCTCAATCAAATTCAAAAAGATATTAACAATATGTTAATAATTTTTTTTAAGAAAATATAACTGTCAATGAATTTTCTCAAAACAACAATCAGATTCATGATGATAATCTATCTGAAACTTATAATCAGGTTAATGTTTTAACTAAGGAACAAGATCTCCTTTTTAAAGCCATTAATGACATACCTGATCCTCAAGAGAAAATGAAATATCTTGAAAAACTAAATTTTTCTAAGAATTCTGTAGTTTCTAACAAGCTCAGTCTCAAAGAGAAATTTAGTACCAAGTCTGTTATCATTCAAGATCTCCAATTTGAAATCAATAATTTGAAAATGGAGATTAAAAATTTGAAACAAAACCAATCTGAAGTTGAGGCTTCAACCTCCAAAAAAGAAGATAACCCCTTCAGTTAAACATAGTTGACGACTTTTCTGGATTAATCAATTATGTTAAAATTCAAAAGTTTTACATTAACATCAGAATTCTAGTAGGAGAATTTGTCCTTGAAACTACAGCTCTCTTTGACACTGGAGCTGACTCAAACTGTATCTTAAAAGGGTTAATTCCCACTAAGTATTTTGAGAAAACTTCAGAACAACTTAGTACTGCTAATGGTTCTAAGTTAAAAATCAATTACAAATTGTCTTCGGCTATAATTGAAAACCATGGTCTTAGTATAGAAACATCTTTCCTCTTGGTTAAAAATCTTAGGAACAAAGTGATTTTAGGAACGCCATTTATCAGATTGCTTTTTCCTTATCAGACCACTGAAGATGGGATTATTACTCAACATTTGGGTCAATCTATTATTTTCAAATTTTTGAAAAAACCCATCATCAGAGATTTAAATCTAATTTCTTATAAAGAAAATCAAATCCATTTTCTTAAAGATGAAATTTCTTTTAGAAATATAGAAAATTAATTACAACAATCTAGTACTCAACAAAAAATCAAATATCTTTTGGATCAAATTCAAACTTCCATTTGTTTGGATTTACCTAATGCTTTTTAGGAAAGGAAACAACACATTGTTGAACTTCCTTATGAAAAAGATTTTCAAGAAAAACAAATCCCAACCAAAGCTAGGCCAATTCAAATGAATGAAGAACTCCTTCAATTTTGCCAGAAAGAAATCAAGGATTTATTGGAAAAAGGCCTAATTCGCAAAAGTAAAAGTCATTGGTCTTGTTCTGCTTTTTATGTCAATAAACAAGCTGAAATTGAGCATGGAACTCCTCGTCTTGTTATCAATTACAAACCGCTTAATCAAGCATTTTGCTGGATTAGGTATCCTATCCCCAATAAAAAAGACCTTTTAAATAGGTTACACAATGCTAAGATTTTTTCAAAATTTGACATGAAATCTGGATTTTGGCAAATCCAAGTCAAAGAAGAAGATAGGTATAAATCGCTTTTACTGTTCCCTTTGGTCAAGATGAATGGAAAGTTATGTCATTCGGTTTAAAAAATGCTCCTTCTGAATTCCAAAGAATAATGAATGAGATTTTCAATCCTTATTCTAAATTTTCAATTGTTTATATTGATGATGTTTTAATATATTCCCAATCTATTGATCAACACTTCAAACATATCAGTATCTTTATCTCGGTGATAAAAAGAAATGGTCTTGCTGTTTCTAAAACAAAAATTAATTTGTTTCAAACTAAAATCAGGTTTCTTGGTCATAACATTTATCAAGGGACCATTGTTCCTATCAATCAGGCTATTGAGTTTTCGGAAAAGTTTCCTAATCAAATCATTGATAAAACTCAGTTACAAAGATTTCTAGGATGTTTAAATTATGTCTCAGATTTCTTTCCCCAACTTAGTAATCTTATCAAACCTCTCCATGATCGTCTTAAAAATGATCCTCCTCCTTGGACAGATGTTCATACTGATGTTGTCAAACAAATAAAAACTCAGGTCAAGAATCTTCCATGTCTTTATTTGCCTAATCCTCAAGCCTTCAAAATTGTTGAAACTGATGCCTCTGACATAGGTTATGGTGGCATTCTTAAACAAAGAATTTCTAACAACGATCAATACTTCCAAACATTGGAATCCAGCACAACAAAAATATTCTACAGTTCAAAAAGAAGTTTTAGCAATCGTTTTATCTATTTCAAAGTTCCAATCTGATTTATTAAATCAAAAATGTTTAGTTCGTATTGATTGTAAATCTGCAAAAGACATTTTACAAAAAGATGTTAAAAATCTTGCATCAAAACAGATTTTTGCGGATAAAAGCAATTTTGAGCATTTTTGACTTTGATATTGAATATCTTAAAGGCTCAGCAAATGCTCTCCCTGACTATCTCACTCGTGAATACTTACAGGGAAAAGAATAACATGTCCTCCAGGGTTTCTTCCTCTCGGGGAAGAGGTGGCAGAGGTAGTGTAACACCCCATTTCTACCCATCGAATATTAATAAAATCAGAGTTATAAAATCCCAACATAAACAGGATGTCACATTTTTCAACTTTAAATCAACAACTTCATCACATATTAAATCAGATACATAACACTTTAAAATAATCGGAGCAATCATTAACATCAACTATTAGTCTTTAGATTCAAATGGCTTTTTTTTTTTAATCAAGCAGCGGAAACACAACTTCGTATTAAAATGATAACATCGTTGTCTAACTCAAAATCAACTTCAAAATAACAAAGGTTTAACAAAACCAATATAAAATCCAGCAACAGAACAAAATGATAAAAATAGCAAATAAGCGTTCATCCCCCCGAGTGTTACGTATCAGAGCGACGACACCGACTTGAATTAACGAAGGTAAGCAGCCTTCATTTTTGATTACCTGCACGTTACCAACAGAGGGTAACATTCAAACAGAAGGGGTGAGATATCAAACTATATAATCGAGTGTATGATAAATAATATAGTAGAATCAGATTATATAAACTCACTACTTCACAACTTTCAAACAACAACTTTCATCAGAATTGATCAACACAACAACTTAAATGTGCAACACGGAATGCGACTCGTTACAATGCACATGCATGTGGTACCATTGGAGCAGAACTCCCAACTTAAAATATACGGAGCAAAACTCCCAACTTAAAAATTGCCAATCCAGGCCAACTTAACAGAGCATAAGCTCCCAACATGACATGCTATGTATGCATCAATAATTATGAAGTTCACAACAACACAACAACAACAACAGGCGACACACAATAGCAACAAGGCGACACAACAACTTAACAGAGCGTGGTTTTCTTGAGCAATTTTCTCAATTTGTGCGCTAACCAACTATTAGAGCAGATGAACCAATGAAGAACGGGAACGAATTTTATCAAGTGATCGAAAATATATTTCACACAGCTCTAAACAAACCAAATTTATAATTATCACACAAATAGCAAAATCAAACAATAGGGTTCAAGGATAACCTCTCCACTTATTTCCCCAAATATTCCCAACTACAATAATCTTCCCCTTACTACTTATCATACAACCCATTAGAAGTCAGAACCTCACCCTCACCTTGGATTGAAGGTTGCTCTAACTCTCCGATTGACTCCTAGATTCTTCCTTGCCGGCAACTTTTCGTATCTCCTCCCAATCCTTATGATAAACTCTCGAGAGTAACAATAGAGAGAGCCTTTAATCTTCACTCTCTTCTCTCCTAAGATCCCAAGGTGTTTAATCGTGTTTCCCAGCCCCTAAAACCTCACAAAAACGCCCAAGAATGGATGCACACAACCCTAGAAAAGAATCAAGACGTCAGACGTGATTTATTCTCAGAAGGCCAGGTTTAAATAACCCGACCGTGAATCGATTCACCAGTGCTAGGGTGAATCGATTCACCTAGTTAAAAATTCTCCCCTGCACGAGTTAATGAAGTGAATCGATTCCTGCAAGCTTCCCATGCGATTCACAGAGGCGTGCTTTGATTCCCAGAGAACCAAACATGCTTGAATCGATTCACCTAGCTAAGGAATCGATTCCCAGAGGCTCAAACATGCTTGAATCGATTCACCTAGCTAAGGAATCGATTCCCAGTGTTCAAGAAACACTCCCAAGCAATTCCATGATCCTCCAAACTGATTTTAAGGCATTCTACACTCCACATCTAACATTCTAATAAGCCCATAACAAATAATAGTATTAATCTAATATCATTCTACAACTTAATTCAACTAAATTAATCCGACTAAAACCAACATCACTTAAATCAATATTTCACAACTTCGAAATTTAATCGGGAAAATATTCGAAAATGTTTAATTTAATAAATAATTAAATATCGGGCGTTACAACTCTCCCCCACTTAAAATATTTTCGTCCTCGAAAATTTACCTGGTTCGAACAACTCGGGATAGGATTCGCGTCTTCGTCTCCAACTCCCACGCCATGCTTTCTCCGGCAAATTTCAACGGCACTACTTTCACCAAAGCAATCTCCTTGCCTCTTAAAGTCTTCATTTCACGATCTGCGATCCGTACAGGCATCGTTTCCATAGTAAGATTATCCCGTACTTGCACATCATCCATATGAATCACATGAGATGGATCTGAAATGTACTTCCGGAGTTGTGACACATGAAACACGTCATGCAGATTCGAAAGGTTAGGCGGTAAAGCCACTCTATAAGCAACATTTCCAACTCTGTCCGAAATCTGATACGGACCAATAAAACGAGGAGTGAGCTTCTTAGACTTCAATGCACGCCCAACACTGGTCACCGGCGTGACTCTCAAAAACACATGATCACCAGCTTGAAATTCCAATTCTTTCCTTCGCTTGTCATGATAACTCTTCTGTCTACTTTGAGAAGTTTTCATCTTTTCTCGAATTAGCTTCACCTTCTCCGTAGTCTCTCGAACAATTTCAGGTCCAAGCACTACACTTTCCTGCATTCATGCCAACATAAAGGAGTTCTACATCTCCACCATACAACGCTCAAAAGGTGCCATTCCAATACTCGAATAGTAATTGTTATTATAAGTGAACTCTATTAACGGAAGATAAGTGTCCCACGAACCTCCTCGCCAAGAACACATGCCCTCAACAAATCCTCTAATGATCAATAGTCCTCTCTGTCTGTCCATCCGTCTGAGGGTGATACGTGAACTCAACCTCAACTTGGAACCCAACGCCGCCGCAGACTCTTCCAAAAATCAGAAGTAAACCTTGGATCTCTATCCGACACAATACACAAAGGAACACCATGCATCTTTACAATTACATCGGTATAAATCCGCCACCGATACCGAAACTGATGTTAATAGGAATAAAATGAGCCGACTTCGTAAGCCTATCAACAATCACCCAAATCGAATCATGTCCCCTTGAAGTATTAGGTAATCCCGTCACAAAGTCCATTGAAATGCTATCCCATTTCCACTCTGGAACTTCCAACGGTTGCATCAATCCTGCAGGCTTCTGATGTTCAACTTTCGACTTCTGACAAGTTAAACATGCATACACGAACTGCGCCACATCACGCTTCATCCCCGACCACCAAAACAAATTCCTCAAATCTTGATACATCTTTGTGGCTCCCGGATGAATACTCAAATTGCTTCTATGACTCTCTTCAAGAATTACTTTCTTCATTTCCGCATCATCAGGAATACAAATTCGATTACGGAATCTCAACACACCATGCGCATCTAACTTGAAATCATTGTTCTCAGACTGATCGTTCCCAACCATAGAATCTACCAGTTTCACATCTAACTTCTGAGCTTCTCTAATATTATCCAGAAAATCATTGTTAATCTTCAGCATTCCCAACATCACACTCTGCGGTGTCACTTCGCAAACTAAGCTCATATCTCTGAACTGTTCAATCAATTCCAACTCTTTAACCATCATCGCCGACATATGCAAAGTCTTTCGGCTTAAAGCATCAGCCACGACATTAGCTTTTCCTGGATGATAGTTCAAACCAAAATCATAGTCCTTTAATAACTCCAACCATCTCCTCTGCCTCATATTTAACTCCTTCTGGTCAAATAAATACTTTAAACTTTTATGGTCACTAAATACTTCAAATCTAGAACCATAAAGATAGTGTCTCCAAATCTTTAGCACAAAAACAACTGCAGCAAGTTCTAAATCATGCGTAGGGTAGTTCTTTTCATGAGTCCTCAACTGCCTAGACGCATAAGCGACTACCTTACCATTCTGCATAAGTACACCTCCTAAACCCATCTTAGAAGCATCACAATATACCACAAAAGGTTCTCCTGGGTTAGGTAATGTCAAAACCGGAGCCGGCGTCAATCTCTTCTTCAATTCTGTAAAACTTTCTTCACATTGAACGTCCCACACAAAAGATTTACCTTTACAGGTCAACTTAGTCAACGGAAGTGCCAACTTAGAAAAACCTTCGATGAACCTTCAATAGTAACCAGCTAGTCCCAAAAAGCTCCTAATCTCGGTAGCCGACCTTGGAGTTTCCCATTGCAACACATCGTCTACCTTAGACGGATCCACAGCAATGCCACTACATGAAATGACATGCCCAAGAAAACTAACCTCCTTTAACCAAAAATCACACTTAGACAGCTTTGCATATAGCTTCTTCTCCTTCAAAACTTGCAATACTAGTCTTAAGTGTTCTGCATGTTCTTCTTCCGATTTAGAGTAAATCAAAATGCCATCAATGAATACCACCACAAACCGATCCAAATAAGAATGAAAGATACGGTTCATGTACTCCATGAATACTCCCGGCGCATTAGTAACACCGAAAGGCATCACCGAATACTCATAATGTCCATATCGCGTTCTGAAGGCCGTCTTCTGAACATCTTCATCCCTCACCTTAATCTGATGATAACCCGACCTCAAATCAATCTTGCTAAACACACGAGCACCCACCAATTGATCCATCAAGTCATCTATTCTTGGAAGCGGATACTTGTTCTTAATCGTTACTTTATTCAATTGTCTATAATCAACACAAAGCCTCATACTTCCATCTTTCTTCTTTACTAGTAGCACCGAGCTCCCTACTACGACACACTTGGTCTTACAAACTTCTTTTCAAGTAAATCTTCCACTTGCTTCTTTAATTCGACAATTCAGATGCAGACATCCTCAGTATGGTGCCATAGAAACCTGGCCTGGTACTGTACAAGATCAATAGCGAATTCAACTTCTTCTTCTCGGTGGTACATCAGGAATTTCATCGTGAAAACTTCAGGAAATTCGCGCACTACCTGTAACTCCTCAATTATAGCTTGGTTCTCAATAGATAACGACGCCATCAACGAGAACACCTGAGCTTCCTCTTGCATCAACCGCCCTAACTGCTTAAGAGACAACAGCCCAGCTTCCTCCTCCTCGGGAGTAGAAAACCTCACGGACTTGCTATAACAATTGATATGAACATGGTTATATTCTAACCAATTCATGCCTAAGATCACATCCATCCCGCTTAACGGCAAACAAACCAAATCAACAGCAAAGTCTCGGTCGAAAATCGACAAAGGACACTTTAAACACACAAGAGAAGTGGTCACCGATCCCTTAGCTGGAGTCTCGACGACCATCTCTCCATTCATAGAAGACAACGTAAGACTCAATCTTTTAACGCAATCAGCAGCAATAAAGCAATGAGTAGCACCAGTATCAATAATAGTAATTAAAGGAGTACTATTAATGAAACATGTACCTCTGATGAGTCTGTCCTCATTAGCTGTCTGAGTCCCAGCCAAAGCGAACACTTTCCCACTAGTTTGCGCCTTCTTTGGTTTCTGACACTGACTACCAATGTGTCCTTCTTCACCACAGTTGAAACAAATCATCTCTTTATGCTTGCATTCAGATATTACATGCCCGGTCTTGCCACAACGGAAACACCTCTTTTCCTCAGCAGTACACACATTACTCTTATGGCCAGGTTTCCCACATTTGAAACAAACCACACCAGCAGGAGCATCTCCCCCACTAGTCCTCTTGCCATCAGCCACTTTCTGTTTACCTTTACCAACTGGAGCATCATAAGGCTTGCCACGATCCTATTGGCGCTTGCTCTTCCTCTCATTAATGATCTTATAATGGGCATTGTTATCCTCTTCATAAATCCTGCAGCTGTCAATCAAATCAGAGAAGACACGAATCTTTTGGTATCCAATTGCCTTCTTGATTTCCGGGCGCAACCCGTTCTCAAACTTGATGCACTTTGAAAACTCAGCAGTTGCCCCGCTATAGTGAGGATAAAACTTAGCCAACTCAACAAACTTTGCATCATATTCAGTAACCGACATATTTCCTTGCTTCAGCTCAAGAAACTCAATTTCCTTCTTACCACGAACATCCTCTGGATAATACTTCCTCAGGAACTCCCTTCGGAACACATCCCAAGTGATACCTTCACCTGCAGCTTCCAACCTCTGACGAGTCTCTAGTCACTACCATCACCGATCGCTAGCATATGAGTCCCATATCGAACCTTCTGTGCCTGAGTGCAGTCCATCACACGGAAGATTCTCTCCATCTCTTTCAACCAATCCAACGCTCAATCAGGATCATACTTACCCTTGAAGGTAGGCGGATTCTCTCTCTGAAAAGTCGCCAAACTACGAGATCCAGCATTCTCGTCAGCATTCGGCTGATTCTGCAAAGCCTGAGTCATTGCTTGTAAAGCAGCAGCAATAGCAGCATCGTTCCTTCCAGCCATCTCAACTTGTCACTATAACACAACAACGGTTAGAACTAATTAACAATACTCGATTGTTAAACAAACTATGACTCGACAACATGGCCGGACGGACCGACTTTGCTCTGATACCACTAATGTAACACCCCATTTCTACCCATCGAATATTAATAAAATCAGAGTTATAAAATCCCAACATAAACAGGATGTCACATTTTTCAACTTTAAATCAACAACTTCATCACATATTAAATCAGATACATAACACTTTAAAATAATCGGAGGAATCATTAACATCAACTATTAGTCTTTAGATTCAAATGGCTTTTTTTTTTAATCAAGCAGCGGAAACACAACTTCGTATTAAAATGATAACATCGTTGTCTAACTCAAAATCAACTTCAAAATAACAAAGGTTTAACAAAACCAATATAAAATCCAGCAACAGAACAAAACGATAAAAATAGCAAATAAGCGTTCATCCCCGAAAGTGTTACGATCGTGAGCGACGACACCGCCACGAATTAACGAAGGTAAGCAGCCTTCATTTTTGATTACCTGCACGTTACCAACAGAGGGTAACATTCAAACAGAAGGGGTGAGATATCAAACTATATAATCGAGTGTATGATAATTAATATAGTAGAGTCAGATTATATAAACTCACCACTTCACAACTTTCAAACAACAACTTTCATCAGAATTGATCAACACAACAACTTAAATATGCAACACTAACGCGACTCGTTACAATGCACATGCATGTGGTACCATTGGAGCGTAACTCCCAACTTAAAATATACGAGCAAAACTCCCAACTTAAAAATTGCCAATCCAGGCCAACTTAACAGAGCATAAGCTCCCAACATGACATGCTATGTATGCATCAATAATTATGAAGTTCACAACAACACAACAACAACAACAGGCGACACACAATAGCAACAAGGCGACACAACAACTTAACAGAGCGTGGTTTTCTTGAGCAATTTTCTCAATTTGTGCGCTAACCAACTATTAGAGCAGATGAACCAATGAAGAACGGGAACGAATTTTATCAAGTGATCGAAAATATATTTCACACAGCTCTAAACAAACCAAATTTATAATTATCACACAAATAGCAAAATCAAATAATAGGGTTCAAGGATAACCTCTCCACTTATTTCCCCAAATATTCCCAACTACAATAATCTTCCCCTTACTACTTATCATACAACCCATTAGAAGTCAGAACCCCACCCTTACCTTGGATTGAAGGTTGCTCTAACTCTCCGATTGACTCCTAGATTCTTCCTTGCCGGCAACTTTTCGTATCTCCTCCCAATCCTTATGATAAACTCTCGAGAGTAACAATAGAGAGAGCCTTTAATCTTCACTCTCTTCTCTCCTAAGATCCCAAGGTGTTTAATCGTGTTTCCCAGCCCCTAAAACCTCACAAAAACGCCCAAGAATGGATGCACACAACCCTAGAAAAGAACTGCACGTCGTACGTGACGATTCTGCAGCGTCAGGTTTAAATAACCCGACTGTGAATCGATTCACAGGCTAGGGTGAATCGATTCACCTAGTTAAAAATTCTCCCCTGCACGAGTTAATGAAGTGAATCGATTCCTGCAAGCTTCCCATGCGATTCACAGAGGCGTGCTTCGATTCCCAGAGAACCAAACATGCTTGAATCGATTCACCTAGCTAAGGAATCGATTCCCAGAGGCTCAAACATGCTTGAATCGATTCACCTAGCTAAGGAATCGATTCCCAGTGTTCAAGAAACACTCCCAAGCAATTCCATGATCCTCCAAACTGATTTTAAGGCATTCTACACTCCACATCTAACATTCTAATAAGCCCATAACAAATAATAGTATTAATCTAATATCATTCTACAACTTAATTCAACTAAATTAATCCGACTAAAACCAACATCACTTAAATCAATATTTCACAACTTCGAAACTTAATCGGGAAAATATTCGAAAATGTTTAATTTAATAAATAATTAAATATCGGGCGTTACAGGTAGAGGTAAGAATGATTTAAATGCTTTAGCTCCATTTTTTATTTCTAACCAAACTGGGTCTCCTACCCAAAATCAATCTGGATCTTCGATCCAAGCTCAATTAATTGGGTCATCAAATCAAAACCAAGCAACCCAGCAAAGTTCAGACCAATTGTGACACCCTCTACCCCGTCATGGCATTTTAACAACGTGAAAAGAAAAGAACACAAAATAAAATTTTGATCCAAGTAAAAGCTTTTCATTTCAAATAAGGTAAGGTTGTCACTCTCAACTTGCGGAAATCAAACATAGTACAAGAGGGAAAACATCAAAAGGAGATAAACCCAAGGTTCCCTGATGTCACATTAATTCAGAGCTGACCCTTACATATTACATCGGAAATAAAACATTTATTCGATAATGAAACCAACAAGCATTTATTCAATAACGAAGCCATCAAATCCTAACTAAACGAGGGCTCCCAACAATTGCACCTCGATCTCATCTTCATCAACACCTGCAGCTTCATTGTCTACACATACACAATTGTGTATGCATAGCCACAATAAAGGGGTTAGAAATCATGCACTCAAGTAGCACTTTAAGGTAAAGGAACTAAATGAACAATACGCATAAACTGAACAACTCCTAACATCAACATTGTACCTACAACAACAATACATAATAACAACAACCGTCTAAACACCATAGGCTACAACATCAACCACAACATTAGAATAACATCACGACATATGCACAACCAGGGATATTATTATCATAATGATGCATCTCTAGGACAATAACTATATGCATGTGGATCCATTTATAACGAGGCCGGGATACCTTGCCCGTTTCGGAATACCATGTCCGTAATGCCCCAATAACAACAGGACCGGGATACCACGCCCACACGGGATACCTTGCCCGATTGCCCCATTAACCGTAGGGCCGGAAACCTCGTCACGGGATACCTTGCACGATTAAGCCGCTTTTTAATCAGTAGGATCGAAACCTCGCCGATCACGGGATACCTTGCCCGATTCGCCTTTTTAGCCGTAGGATCGAAACCTCGCCCGTCACGGGATACCTTGCCCGATACGCCCTACTAGCACCAACAACAATGCCGACACCAGGATGCATGAACATGACCAAATGCGGTGTCTAACAATAACGACTTCTATCGCAATATCCTCTATAGAATAACAATAACGGCATCAATGAGACACTCATGATACAAGAACAATCAGCTAAGTGTCAACAAATTACATACAACAGCAACAAAGTTAACCAGTCAGTACGTTGACGAGTCCCTTTAACCAGCAACATAATAACAATCAACCTACTTAGCTAACTAAGTTTCTCACGCACAATACTTAACTCAATCATTTAATTAAATAATTATCTCATCCAAGTCTTATCATGTTAACCATTCTCTAGGTACCGTTGGCAAGTTTTGGACATCTAATATAGTTCACAGGATATAGACCAACACGCGAGAAATGGCAGGATATTAAAGATACACGCGGCAGTGCCTGTAGGCGCCTGGCGCCTGATAGAGTGGGGCGCCTGGTGCCCAGCTTCTGTCCAAAACCTTCAGCCGTGTGATTTCCACGCTTTTGGGGATCGTTCGGGGTACTGTTATGTCCTATAATTCATACTTGACACTAATCCAGAGTCCTTAGAACCACACCTATCTTTTATGGAATTATAAAATTCAAAACATGAGACCTTAAACCCGATCAACCCAACACTTAGCATTTTTATAGAGAATTCTGCATAATAGATTTTATATCCTTCCTACTATTCTTTTATTAAACACTTAAGGCTATAATACCAACATCAAGAAATCACCAAAATTGCCTACCATTTATTCAGTACATTTAATCTAGATTTTAACCTTTAAACCCATTACCCTTATTCCAATTTTCTGCATAATTTATTAGAACCAACCCCATTACTTCAAACAATATTTTGCACTAACTAGCAAATCAATCATGCACAAATACTCAATCTCAAGACATGAAGTAGCAAATTCCAAAGAGCATGTTCATCACTTAGACACCAATCTCTCAACAAGGAAGTCACAGCATGTTACAAACATCAACAGATAACATAAGATCATAGGTGTTAATAACAAGGAATTTGCATCATGTTTCAAACACCAAAAGAAGCATAAAATCATGCACAAATACTCAATCTCAAGACATGAAGTAGCAAATTCCAAAGAGCATGTTCATCACTTAGACACCAATCTCTCAACAAGGAAATCATAGCATGTTGCAAACATCAACAGATAACATAAGCTCATAGGTGTTAACAACAAGGAATTTGCATCATGTTTTAGACACCAAAAGAAGCATAAAATCATGCACTTCAACCACCAAACATCAATGAGTCAACCATCAACCGCAACCACGGCATCCAACCACAATATAATATCATAAAATCAATAAGGAACATATTTAAACATCAATTAATTGGTTTTGGATTGATTTTCTCGTCACCATGGTGATGGTACTCTCTCATGGTAACCGCGCGAGGCTTAGGGATCTTGGCACTACAACAAGTTTTGGCAATAAACAGCGCTTATTTTTAGCTTAAAACAGCGCTTAAAAGCGCTGAAAATTAAGCCGCTGCTGATTGTATTTCAAAAAAACAGCGTTTATGAAGCGCTGCTGAAAATGGACAATAAATAGCTTCAATTAGGAAGCGCTGTTTATTGTCGACAATAAATGACGCTTCAATAATGAAGCTGTTATTGTATAGACAATAAACAGGCTTCTTTATTGAAGCTTGTTTATTGTATAGACAATAAGCCGCTTCCATCTTTGAAGCTTGTTTATTTTGTATAATTAGCAGCCGCTTCCTTTTAAGCGCTGTCTTTTTATACAATAAGCGACTTCATTATTGAAGCTGTTTATTCTCCTTTTTTTTATTAAATTTAGTTCTCTCACATTTACATTATATACATTTGCATAATAGTGATAACACAAAATGCAATCAAAATTGTCATCAACATTCCCCAACATCAAAATTTAACATTATAATGTAATTTTTTCATAAATTCCTACATATCCTTACATTAACATAAATAAAGTACAATATATTTCATAGTCAAATTTACAATTATACGTAATAGATCACTAAAATATTGCACATGTCATGCTACAAATCCTACCTAAATAGTAATATCTTTTTCTTCACACTTTGCAACTAAACATGCATACAAAGTCAAAATTCTAACAAAATTTTGGCAGAGTTTTCCTTAAAATATGGACATTCCAAAATATAAAAATAATTGTAAAACATAACATATCATACCAGCCACCAACATAAAATATATAAAATATTAGCCAACATAAAAAGGAATTTTATTCCTAATTTCATGTGAACCTTTCCAATTCAAGTATGCTAAACTAAAAAAAAACCAAATTTAACAAAAACTCACGTAAACATTAATATTAATCTTCTTCTATCTGCTTATAAATGATAAAATTTGTAGTAAAATATCGACACCACTCTTCTTTGAGTTATGTATGATCAGTGTATGTGTCGAACTGACAATCGAGATAAGATCGCTAAATAAAAATTAAATGAAGTTAGAATTGAACATAAGCATTCAAATGGTATGCGTAAAAGAAAAAAAATTATATAAACTTTGAAATTGTTACAAACATACCTCTGTTGGAATTTCTGTTTGATTATGAATGACAATATCCTTGAGAAACTTTAAAACATATCGGCCACAATCATCAGAGTTCGGTTGGCGAGGACACTATAAAACCAAAAATATGAAATTAATTGTTTTTATTTTTGGTAATTTGAATAATTGCATAAAAAATTTGATATAAATACCTTTATCGGTATCCATTTAGGTGGAGTAAATTTAGAAAATCGAGACTTGTTTCTTCGATAAAGTAGGATTGCCCTAAGTGCAAAATCAAACAAAATCATTCAATATGGACACATAGGCTATATATATCAAATTTCTAACAAAATTTTGGCAGAGTCTCCCCTAAAATATGGACATTCCAAAATTTATAAAACACCTGTAACTTAAACAAATACCAGCCAGCCAGCACAAGATGTCACGTAGGCCAAACATAAACAAATAAACACTTCAATATTACAAGTAACTTAAACGTTTAAGAAATTGCATACATATATATATATATATATATATATATATATATATATATACATATCTATGATTTATACACACTTACTGATTGTACTTCTCTTTCATTGTTTTGCGCATGTTGATATGTACACGCAATGGATCAAGATAGTACACAACGTTTTGATTCAAGTTAATCGCTAACAATAACCAATGATCCCTACAAAAATGTTGGACAAAAAATATAAGAAAGTAAACACATTTCAATAAATTTAGTAATATTGATTAAATTAAATGACTTACACTACGCTGCAAGGTGACAAAAACAAAGTCTCAAAGTCGAGGATTTGCTAATGTCAAGCGGTGAATGACATACTCAGACATGTCAAAGATTCCATGATCCCATATGTGTCCGTTGTGGGCACAAAAATACAAACCTTTGAGTTTGTTCTTGTGGCATCAATATCTCTTGATACAAGTACCTTAAATTAAAACATCCATACAAATTAATGCATTAACAATAACATAAATATTTAGTGTAAAAAATAAAAATCATTGGATACTTTAAAATTTAATGCAAAGACTGAGATATACACTAATAACAGCTTTCACTTAACCATAGGTTGTCATTAAGAATTTCTTGAAGTGCACCATCAACACCAGCTCTTAGGTCGTGCTCATAACCCAAAATTGATTCATCCATTGGTACTTTAATGGTATCTCACGCCTCCATCTTTGTTGCCATATGGACTCTAAGATAAATTGTAAAATCAGAAAGGTGAGTCAGAGGAGGCCGAGATACCATGACCTTCTTCACCGGAGATGTGAATGACCCATTTGTTGGTCGCTTGCCAACACTCTTGCTAGCTATAGGCAGCTTGCCCTTGCCTTTGTCCTTGGCTTTGGATGTTGGAGATACCTACATATTTTGCATTCCAACATATTGACTAGTTAGTGAGTGATCACCTAATTTAATAAATATATGCAAAGATATGATAGTGAAGCATATACTTTAACATATACGTACCATATCACTTGTAACTACGAGGTGGTTTGGCCATGCCACATAGGTTCCTATTGCCTGCTCCACTGCCATCACATCCGCCGCTCCAATGGTACAGGCAATAGTGCATCTCCCTCAAGTGCAACGTCAACTCTAACTTTTACATGATTAGGAGGTAAGGGAAGGTTGTGTAGTGACACACCTGGTTCATTATACAACATTCCTTACCAACCATTCGCTATGCTGGACTTGTCAAATATAGACTGCACTCATAAATGCCCTAAACCAATGATAAACGAAATATTAATATGTTAAATCTTTGAATACTTAGGTGAGAAAGTATAAAAAGAAATGTAACGATTATTACCTCGGGACTCACAATAGTGCAACTATCTCTAACACTCTTTGGGTTAGGGATAGGTGACTGATGCTCGGTCCTCTCCACCTCATCCTTATCCTTCTTCCTATCTTCCAATTCCCGAACTTTTGGTATAGCCGAGTTACCATTCTCCTCAATTCTTCTCGCTTCACTAGCATCAGCATGGCGTCTTACGCGCTTCTGTGATCCAAAGATAGCGCCCTGGGAGACGCCAAATCCCACGCCTCTTACCCGACCAGGATACTCCTTGATGGGTATGGCTTGGGAAAGGATGTCTTGACCAGACAAATCTGACATAGACATTGACAGTTCATTCTGCGAGACACAAATATTATTAAATATTATTAAATAATATCATTAATTTAAACGTTAATTAATGTTATCATACTTACAATTTTATCAGCCACTTCTCTAGTGGGTAGATGTTCAATGTCACCCTTCTTGTTTCGCCGGGCTTCTATCCACAAACAAGATCGATCAATGGATTGAGAAGTTGCATCTTCTCCTGACTCCAACAAATTGTACAAGTGAACAAACAAATAGAGAGAAAGTAAGAAAGAAATTGTACATACCAAGAGATGCGTTAAACCAAGTTATAATTAAAGATATTGTACATACCATTTCTTCCTCAATGCGGGATACCTTTAACCCCTCCTCTGTAAGGGTATGGAGGATTTGACGCTCTTTGCCGATTTTCATTGCTTATTCTCTACATAAAAACATAAGAATATATTAATGCATGGTTTAATGTCATATATAAAAGTTATAAATATTATTGTACATACTATATATTCTTCATCTTCTGTGCGTCTTCTTACAAAAGCGCTCCAATCATCCTGTTCTATGAACGATGCATATTTTGCTGGAGGCTGATGTCTGATGTTCCCGTGTTGGTCTCTCAACCACTTGTTCGCTAACGCAGTTCGGAAATTCCGGTGTGATCTTCCAGCTAACCTAAGTGTAATATCCTTTCGGTCTCATCAACATCAAAATGCTTCGCAAGAACATTATAAACAAAATGGTAGACTATAAGTATGTTTAGATAAATTAAAAACAATACAACTAACCAATGTTAATTAATCCCATTTTTATATACCGTATCTCACCCATATCTCATCTTTTAGCTCCTTCAAATATGGATCCTTATCCTTCCAATTATCGCGCTAATCGGGACCGTCTTTCGTGACTGTGGCCCCAATGAATTGAATAAAGTCATTAACATTTTCACCAATTGGTTGACCCTTAGCATTCCATATAACCTATAAAAAAATAGTATTAGTGTACAAATTTAGATACTCAACTAAAAAAAATAGTATTAGTGTACAAATTTAATCGACAAGTATCTTACCACATGTTTTGCAACTCCTTTACTCCTCTCACGGATGAGTTTCTTCTTAAAAGTCGGTCCTCGGACGCCGTCCCCCTTTGGGGGCCTCAGAGCACTATCATCACTTTCAGATGCCATTTACCTGAAAAAATTATACACATAAGTTATTAATAAAAATTAATAAAGAAATCAATGTATACACATTTAATTGATCAATAAATTAATAAAAATTAAATAGAATTCACTACATACATGTACATTTAACCAACTCTTTACCTTTTTCTCGGTTTATTCAGATTTGCGCATCCCTTATGAAATAATGGATTGATCCAAAGCCCTTCATTATGATCATTTCTAATATACACATCATCCTCTATATGTGTACTTGCCCTAAACAATGATTGTGATGTCCCAAGAAAGTGGCCATCCTCAATGTCAAAGATATTCATGTGCTTCATCATCAATCTCATTAACAATTTTTTTGTTATTCAATAGAACAATGGACCAATTCATATCAATTGGATCGGTGACATAGAACACTTGTTGAGCTTGCGATGCTAAAATAAAGGGCTCATCCTTATATCCCAACTTATTAAAATTCACCCGCATGAACCCCAACTCATCCATTTGTACACCGTTGTTATTATTAACCCACTTGCATTGGAACACAGGCACTCGAAACATCTTGTAATCCAACTCCCATATGCTCAATGACCCCAAGTATGACATATTCGCATATATGGGATTTCTATCTTTAGCACTTGATATATGCATAGCTTCACTACAAGAGTCACTCCACTATTTTGTATTCTCCTCCGATCATCATGTTCTTTTGTATAAAAAGTGTACCCATTAATGAGATAACCTGTAAGAACTAACATGTATATCACGGACCTTTAGCTAACCATCTCAATCTTTCAAAACCGAGCTAGGATTTGCAGAAACTCGCAGAAATGTATTCTTTCAACCATTTTATAAAACACCGATCAGGTTCTCGTTGTTAACCAATTTTGACTCTTATTTGGGTACAAGCTCTTGAGTATGTCCTTGTGTTTTACAACATATGACTCAACTTCATCGGCTATCGTAAAACATATAAGTGTGCTTGTTCCCATTCTTTCCTTGATATAGTCAATATTTCAAGTCCAAGTAATCCTCCCCGCACTTCTTCCTGTGTGACGAGACCGCGGCAGCCTCTATAGAATGTTCAATATCGATACATACTGCATGTAATTCAACAGCCTTCTTCGACTATATACCGCTCAACAATACAACCTCCTGGTCGTGATCGGTTTTTCACATACCCTTTTAATATCTTCATGTAACGCCAAACGGGTACATCCATCTCATATAAGTCGGCCCACACAATTGTGTCTCCCTAACCGGATGAACCGCCGATGAATCATTATGTCAAAGAATGAAGGCGGAAATACATCTCAAGCTCACACAAAGTCGAATAATTTCTTTTTGCAAGGCCGGGCAACTTTCCAGGGTCAATCACTTTACTACAAATTGCCTTAAAGAAGAAACAAAGTTTACTTAAGGTATTCCGCACTTTGTCAGGCAAAATAGATCGTATAGCTATGGGTAGCAAATTCTCCATGAGAACATGACAATCATGAGACTTTAGACCCTTTAACTTGAGATCTTTCATCGATACGAGGTTCTTAATGTTTGAAGAGTACCCCTCTGGAACCTTAACTCCATCAAGAAACTTACAAAAATCTCTTTTCTCTTTTTTAGATAGAGTATGAGCGTCTGGAGGTAGATATGTACGACGCTTCCCTTTCTTTACCTGGCCCCAACTCTGCCTCAATCCCATACTAACCAAGTCCACCTTGCATTGATGCCATCTTTAGTCTTCCCGGCACATTAAGTAAGGTACCACCGAGACTATCAAAAATATTTTTTCAACATGCATCACATCAACGAAATGTCTTACGTATAATGATTTCCAATATGGCAACTCAAAGAAAATCGACCTTTTCTTCCACCCTCGTGGCAAGGTCTCCCGCAAAAGGTTTACCGAATTTAATATTCAAATCTTTTACTTTTTCTAACAGCTTGTGTACCCGTCGGAGGCAAAGGAGCTCTCCATTCTTCGTATTCCCATTGAATGCCTTTCTCCATGACCGATAATGATGATTTGGATGCAAAAATCTCGATGCCCAAGAAAGACATTCTTCCTACCATGTTCCAACCGAATCCAACTGTACTATCTTCACATATAGGGCATGCACACCGACCTTTGGTACTATATCCCGACAGATTACCATATGCCGGAAAATCATTAATTGTGCCGAAAATCATAGCCCTCAAGGTGAAACTTTCTTCTATACCTATCATACACCACCACACCTGCCTCCCACATTTGCTTCAAATCTTCAATTAAAGGAGCCAAATATACATCGATATCATTTCCTGGTTGTTTCGCCCGTAAATTAACAAAGACAACATCATATATTTTCGCTTCATGCATAGCCATGGAGGTAGGTTATAAATCACCAAAATCACAGGCCATGTACTGTGAGAGCTACTTTGAACACCATGTGGGTTAAATCCATCACTAGACAATGCAAGTCGGAAGTTTCTTGGTTCATTCCCAAAAACAGGAGAATAAATATCAATTTTTGTCCATTGAGGAGAATCACGGTGCCATAGCTTGCCATCTTGAATCCTTTCATCCTCATGCCATGTCAGGTTTTTTGCATCTTCTGAACTACGGTACATACGCCTGAATCTGGGAATTATGGGAAAATACCACAATACCTTCTCTCGAGCCGAATTTTCCTTCTTATACCGTGAGGCTTCACATTTTGGACACGACTTTAACGATGCATATTCATTACGAAATAAAATGCAGTCGTTACGACAAGCATGTATCTTCTCATAGCTCATGCCAATAGAGCGTAACATTTGTTTAGCCTCATATGTCCTACTAGGAAGCACATTATCATTAGGCAACATATCTTTCAACAAAGTGTGAGTAAGTCCGTAAAACTCTTATCACCCATCCATTGCCCGACTTCAAGTTAAACAACTTTAACGTTGCCGACAATCTTGTGAATTTAGTACAACCTCATATAACGGCTTCTCCGCATCACTCATCAACTTCTCAAACATTTGAGGACAATCACGAAGATCTTCTTCAACCGCATTTAACATATCTTCAAACGGTCACCATCATATGTATTTGTAGCGGTGTCCTCTCGACGCATATCTCCCACTATTCCCCATATTAGAAGATTCACCTCTTGTCTCACCGTGCTTTGTGCAACAGGTATAAGTTTGATCAATCCCATTGCTCACTAAGTGTCATTCCAACTCCCTTACACTAATTTTGTTTGTATAACAACAACTTAAACAAGGAAATATGATTCTACTATGGTCCGTTGTATGCCCAACTACAAACCCAATAAAATCTTTCACTTCCTCCTTATATTCCTTCGACAACCGATTGGAAGACATCCCCTTTCGATCCATATTTTACCTATGGATTGAGAGGTAAAACAACAGAAAAACCCCATTTAAATAAAGCAAGACTAAAACTATCATCGCTCTTAAAATCAACACACAGACTAGATCAAAATTCTAACAAAATTTTGGCAGAGTCTCCCTAAAATATGGACATTCCAAAATATATACAATACCAGAACATTCCAAAATTCATTGTTCAAACCAAAAACCAAAATCAGGTTCCACAACAAATTTCATTAGTCATTTTTCCATTGATTCCCATCTGATATGCATATATATTTACTAACTGTATATTTTAACAAACTGATTCCAAGCATCTTTAACACTTCTAATTTATCTCTGGACAACAGTGAACAAAATCAAACAAAATCAAACCTTTCTGATTCCAAACTGGTCAACAGTGAACAAAATCAAACAAAATCGAACAGAGACAAAAAACTAACGAACCACCAACAACAGAAACCAACGTGGAATCGAGATACAAAATGGAGACAGTGGCCATACCTGGAAATGGACGCAAACAGGAGTTTGGAGATGGAGGCGGGGGGAGGATGGAGGACGACGGACGAGTTTTGGACGAGCTCGGATTTCAGGTTTTGAGGACGTCGGACGAGCTCGGTTTCCGGCTTTTGGACGACCTCGGTTTCAGGCTTTTGGACGAGCTCACGATCTCCGGCTTTTGAAGCACACGATCTCGTTGAGGGGGACGACGACGGTAGAGATGGAGGCGACGACGGTGGAGTTTGCGAAGAGAGAGTGACAGAGAGAGAAACAAAGGTTTCCGGATGCGAAATGAGAGAGGAGGAAATACATATATTTAATAAACTGACCAAAAATAGCGCTTAGTAAGAAAGCGCCGCTTATTAGTAAGAAAACAGCGCTTAAGTCTAAAAGCGGCTGCTTATTCTAACATTGAAAAAAACGCTTCCTACTATGAAGCGCTGTTTATTGTTCCTATGATCAAAAACAGCGCTTCATGTTTTGAAGCGCTGTTTAATGTGCCAGTTCGTTTTTTATTATTTAAAGATAAAACAGCGCTTAAAGGACTAAGCGTTGTTTATTATATGTACTAACAGTAGCGCTTAGTTAGTAAGCGCTGTTTATTGTTTACGTATGACATAAAGTAGCGTTTTTTATTTTAAGCGCTGCTTAAAGGAGCGCCATCTTTTTTAGAATTTGTTGTAGTGTGGGACATCCCTATTTTTCATTCGCATTCCATAAACCCACTACATGAGCATCAAACTACCCCCTTACCTCTTAGAATTTCGTGCTCTAGATAGGGTATGTGAACTCCAAGCTTTTCCTCTCCCTTCATGGCTTTCTCCATAAAAAACACAAGGATAGGTGATGAGATGTGAGAAAACTAATGTTTGGAACCTTAACGGTGATCATAAACTGAAACTTAGATTAGAGGCATTACCTTAAACCCAAGCCCTCCAAGAATGATGAAGGATGTTGGTAGAGCAAAGCCCCAACAATGGTTCTTCAGTCCCAAGAGTAAGGTTGAAACTCACCAAGTGCAGAAAAGTAGAGAGAATGAAGAAGTGAGGTTTGATCTTTGGTGAGAGGTTTCCAAACGTGATTAGGGTTCAAAGCTGAGGCTTAGTGGTTGGTTTGTAACCCTAACATGTAATCTTAGTGAATTGGGTCGAGTTTGGGTCCAATGGGTCAGATTACACGTACAAAAAACGTAACAAAACGCACAAAAACGTACATAAATCGCTTCGTCACAGCGCGCCGCACTGGAATGGGCGCTGGCGCAGCTCTGATCCTCGGCGCGCTTGAGGTTTGGGTGCCCAGCCATCTTGCATCACTATTTTGGTTGTATCTGGAGCTACAAATGTCTGATTGAGGCGTTCTTGGTGGCGTTGAAAAGCTAAGCGAATTTTCTACAATATTCTCTCTAATAGGCTTACCCAAATTCGGACTCTAACAGGATCAAAAATGCATTTGAAATATACTATAATATTCCTAAGTGTTACGCTTGCGTTGTATTGACTCCAGAGAGCATATCTTGAGTTGTAGGTATCGAAATTGAGTTGAACTGAAGCCAACCAAAAGATAAGAAATAACGCTACAACTTTATTGAAGGGACTTAAATCCAATTGAGTTGTTAAGAGGTTTAAAAATGGGGAATACGGTAACTGAAATAACTAAACATAAGGTACATCTAGATACTCAGTCGGCTGAAGGAATGGTAAAACATATGGAACCCATCCCAAGCAACTATAAGCATGTTCTAATACCCTAAAACATATCCTAATCTTGAAGGATGAAAAATCTGGGCGGTTACAATTCTACCCCCCTTAAAAAAAATTTCGTCCTCGAAATTCCAACAAATGATAAGGACGTAATCTCCTATCCTAGCGTCTTCAAGGTTATTAAGGTAACTTCCCTATTAGTCCTTCCGAACGTCTCTAGGGTTATCATGGTAAGGTAACTAACCCCTACTTGTAAGTATATCCATCTAACGATGATAGTCTACACCACTAATCTTATTTATCCACGTCGATCACCTTTGCTTCGGTCACTGGCGATAAGTTATTGGGTGGCCATCCCTCCTACTTGTCTAGCCGAGTAACCAAGGCAACAACAATCAGACATGTCATTTACTAGCACTTCTATAAGGATCTCTGATAGGGGCTTGAGCGTAAAAATGTTGGTACCTCATTGTTACCCTTAAGCTCTATTAAAGTTCCTCCCTATTTGTTATTACCATAATTTCGCTGCGCTACTCTGATAATCTACCTTGTATCTAACAGTACTACCCATATCAACTACCCACTATCTACTATCATAGTATATCCCCGAAGCTAACTCTCGTGGCCTATCGGCTAATCTAAAATGGGGGATCTAACGCATCTAACGTAACAATCTAGTTCATACTCAGTGTTAATAGTCAACTACGGTTTAGCCCACACTTCTACCTATCACAACCCAAGAACAAACATTCAAACCAAATGGGGCAAGAAACAATTGGGCAACTGGAAATCCTCTCAACGCGGCATATACCTTGAATGAGGTTCTCTAACTCAGCTGCTTCTGCTCCTGCGAGGGTGAAGACTCGACCTGTGGACTTTATCTTGTTAGCTTGGGACTTCTGAGGCTACTCCCACTAGCTGGTTCAGGCTTAACTCCCTTATAGTCTCTGCTGATATGGCCCGACTTATGGCACTTGCAACCTATGACTTCAGTTTCCAGGCACTCACTAATGTAGTGACCCTTGCTACCCTTCCGACTAGAAAACACTTCTCCAAAGAAAATCTCTCCTTGAACAGCTTCCAGATAATAGCAACTTTAGCTTTTCCAAGCGTTAGCAAGTGTCATCCCACCGATGTTCAGCTTCATTGGTCAATTTGATTGTAGCGAATGCCACCTTCGGAGCATCCGTGCAAGTCATCCCTCAGAACAATTTTCTCCATCCCACAAATCCAATGTGGTGCTCATCCCGGGTCGAATGTCCCTTCACATCAATCAAGCTTCCAACATTATCGAGGACAACATGGTTACTCTCGTCCTTCATCCCTTCTCACTTAGACAATCAAGAAATGAATCAGTCACTAAGTAAAATCCTAAAATCTCATATCATCATCTATTCTAACATAGACAATCATACAAGAGTACATAGAGATTACATGATAGACACATACCACGGCCTGAAGAACAAGCCGAGCTCTGATACCACTAAATGTGACACCCTCTACCCCGTCATGGCATTTTAACAACGTGAAAAGAAAAGAACACAAAATAAAATTTTGATCCAAGTAAAAGCTTTTCATTTCAAATAAGGTAAGGCTGTCACTCTCAACTTGCGAAAATCAAACATAGTACAAGAGGGAAAACATCAAAAGGAGATAAACCCAAGGTTCCCCGATGTCACATTAATTCAGAGTTGACCCTTACATATTACATCGGAAATAAAACATTTATTCGATAATGAAACCAACAAACATTTATTCAATAACAAAGCCATCAAATCCTAACTAAACGAGGGCTCCCAACAATTGCTCCTCGATCTCATCTTCATCAACACCTGTAGCTTC
This sequence comes from Calophaca sinica, assembly GCA_037113605.1. Classification (NCBI taxonomy): domain Eukaryota; kingdom Viridiplantae; phylum Streptophyta; class Magnoliopsida; order Fabales; family Fabaceae; genus Calophaca; species Calophaca sinica. The sequence goes on from CM073736.1 coordinate 14,720,063, forward strand.
ATTGTCTACACATACACAATGGTGTATGCATAGCCACAATAAAGGGGTTAGAAATCATGCACTCAAGTAGCACTTTAAGGTAAAGGAACTAAATGAACAATACGCATAAACTGAACAACTCCTAACATCAACATTGTACCTACAACAACAATACATAATAACAACAACCGTCTAAACACCATAGGCTACAACATCAACCACAACATTAGAATAACATCACGACATATGCACAACCAGGGATATTATCATCATAATGATGCATCTCTAGGACCATAACTATATGCATGTGGATCCATTTATAACGAGGCCGGGATACCTTGCCCGTTTCGGAATACCATGTCCGTAATGCCCCAATAACAACAGGACCGGGATACCACGCCCGTCACGGGATACCTTGCCCGATTCGCCCCATTAACCGTAGGACCGGGAAACCTCACTCGTCACGGGATACCTTGCCCGATTCGCCCTTTTAACCGTAGGACCGGGAAACCTCGCCCGTCACGGGACACCTTACCCGATTCGCCCTTTTAACCGTAGGACCGGGAAACCTCGCCCGTCACGGGATACCTTGCCCGATTCGCCCTTTTTAGCCGTAGGACTGGGAAACCTCGCCCGTCACGGGATACCTTGCCCGATACGCCCTACTAGCACCAACAACAATGCCAACACCAGGATGCATGAACATGACCAAATGCAGTGTCTAACAATAACGACTTCTATCGCAATATCCTCTATAGAATAACAATAACGGCATCAATGAGACACTCATGATACAAGAACAATCAGCTAAGTGTCAACAAATTACATACAACAGCAACAAAGTTAACCAGTCAGTACGTTGACGAGTCCCTTTAACCAGCAACATAATAACAATCAACCTACTTAGCTAACTAAGTTTCTAATGCACAATACTTAACTCAATCATTTAATTAAATAATTATCTCATCCAAGTCTTATCATGTTAACCATTCTCTAGGTACCATTGGCAAGTTTTGGACATCTAATATAGTTCACAGGATATAGACCAACACGCGAGAAATGGCAGGATATTAAAGATACACGCGGCGGCCAGTGCCCAGAGGGCGCCTGGCGCCTGACAGAGTGGGGCACCTGGCGCCCAGCTTCTGTTCAAAACCTTCAGCCGTGTGATTTCCACGCTTTTGGGGATCGTTCGGGGTACTGTTATGTCCTATAATTCATACTTGACACTAATCCAGAGTCCTTAGAACCACACCTATCTTTTATGGAATTATAAAATTCAAAACATGAGACCTTGAACCTGATCAACCCAACACTTAGCATTTTTATATAGAATTCTGCATAATAGATTTTATATCCTTCCTACTATTCTTTTATTAAACACTTAAGACTATAATACCAACATCAAGAAATCACCAAAATTACCTACCATTTATTCAGTACATTTAATCTAGATTTTAACCTTTAAACCCATTACCCTTATTCCAATTTTCTGCATAATTTATTAGAACCAACACCATTACTTCAAACAATATTTTGCACTAACTAGCAAATCAATCATGCACAAATACTCAATCTCAAGACATGAAGTAGCAAATTCCAAAGAGCATGTTCATCACTTAGACACCAATCTCTCAACAAGGAAGTCACAGCATGTTGCAAACATCAACAGATAACATAAGATCATAGGTGTTAATAACAAGGAATTTGCATCATGTTTCAAACACCAAAAGAAGCATAAAATCATGCACAAATACTCAATCTCAAGACATGAAGTAGCAAATTCCAAAGAGCATGTTCATCACTTAGACACCAATCTCTCAACAAGGAAATCATAGCATGTTGCAAACATCAACAGATAACATAAGCTCATAGGTGTTAACAACAAGGAATTTGCATCATGTTTTAGACACCAAATGATGCATAAAATCATGCACTTCAACCACCAAACATCAATGAGTCAACCATCAACCGCAACCACGGCATCCAACCACAATATAATATCATAAAATCAATAAGGAACATATTTAAACATCAATTAACTGGTTTTGGAATGATTTTCTCGTCACCATGGTGACGGTACTCTCTCATGGTAACCGCGCGAGGCTTAGGGATCTTGGGACATCCATATTGTTCATTCGCATTCCATAAACCCACTACATGAGCATCAAACTACCCCCTTACCTCTTAGAATTTCGTGCTCTAGATAGGGTATGTGAACTCCAAGCTTTTCCTCTCCCTTCATGGCTTTCTCCATAAAAAACACAAGGATAGGTGATGAGAAGTGAGAAAACTAATGTTTGGAACCCTAACGGTGATCATAAACTGAAACTTAGATTAGAGGCATTACCTTTTTTTTTTTAGGCAAAAGAGAGGAGAGAGGCCTCGTTAAAACCTTCTGATGCAAAATCCTCCTTAGGGAAAAAATACCAAGAAGGAAAAAGAGTACCCCCGCCTCCAAGAATGATGAAGGATGTTGGTAGAGCAAAGCCCCAATAATGGTTCTTCAGTCCCAAGAGTAAGGTTGAAACTCACCAAGTGTAGAAAAGTAGAGAGAATGGAGAGGTGAGGTTTGATCTTTGGTGAGAGGTTTCCAAATGTGATTAGGGTTCAAAGCTGAGGCTTAGTGGTTGGTTTGTAACCCTAACATGTAATCTTAGTGAATTGGGTCGAGTTTGGGTCTAATGGGTCGGATTACATGTGCCAAAAACGCAACAAAACGCGCAAAAACGTGCAGAAATCACCTGTCAGCAGGCGCCTGGCGCTTGGAATGGGCGCCTGCGCTTGAGTCTGGGCGCCCAGCGCTACTGCATCACTATTTTGGTTGTATCTGGAGCTACAAATGTCTGATTGAGGCGTTCTTGGTTGCGTTGGAAAGATAAGAGAATTTCCTACAATATTCTCTCTAATAGGCTTACCCAAATTCGGACTCTAACAGGATCAAAAATGCATTTGAAATATACTATAATATTCCTAAGTGTTACGCTTGCGTTGTATTGACTCCAGAGAGCATATCTTGAGTTGTAGGTATCGAAATTGAGTTGAACTGAAGCCAACTAAAAGATAAGAAATAACGCTACAACTTTATTGAAGGGACTTAAATCCAATTGAGTTGTTAAGGGGTTTAAAAATGGGGAATACGGTAACTGAAATAACTAAACATAGGAATAAAGGTACATCTAGATACTCAGTCGACTGAAGGAATGGTAAAACATATGGAACCCATCCCAAGCAACTATAAGCATGTTCTAATACCCTAAAACATATCCTAATCTTGAGGGATGAAAAATCTGGGCTGTTACACCAATCCTTAAAACAAACTACCAAGCAAACCAAACAAGATTATGCCTTCCCAATTCAAACTCTCCTAGCCTTTCAAGAACAAGGCTTGACCAATTTACCTAAAAAGACTTGGGCCATTATGGCTGAAGCAAACAGTGACCAAGATCTTCCATCCTTGGATCTCATGATCCAAAACCAAAAAACCCAAATTGTACAATCTAATCCAAAACCAATTCAGTTTAAATCTGCTAGTACTTCCAAAACTCAATACATTTCAAAACCCAGATTCTATCCAGTTATAAGATTAGAACCTGAATACTGGGATGAAAACCCAAACAAAATTCCATCCAAAATATTTCCTCCCGGATTCCAATTTATTCCTATGGTTCAAAATAAAACACAATTATTCTTTGAAAAAATTCTCGTGGATTCTGACTCGGTAGCCATTAAACACTACAAAGATCCTAGAGATGAATCAATTACCACCCATTCTACCATTCAAATCCTGAATGTTCTTACACCTTCAGCTTGGGGACAGAATCCTAATAAACCCAAAAAAAATTCAGATTTTTATGATCCAATTGGTTACACCTACTGGGATTATGTCAAGGCCTGGGATTTTATGATTCTAGGTTTACAAAATAAGTCATTCAAACATTCCTGGTTAGTCTACTTTAAAAGAGGAAACAAGTACTCTTTTCTAAATTGGTTCCTCCAATGGTGGGATTTCTTTGGCCCAATACCTGATATCCTTCCTACGGAAGTTCAAGAAGGATTCCAATTATTTAACAAAAAATTTACCAGTGAGTTTGATAATTTGCCAATTTTATTAAACTTTTTCCTCAAATTCTCTTTGTCATGGGTATTTTCCTGGCAATACAAGTTGGTGAGTAGTTCATTCCCAGAAACTATGGCACTACTCCAGAAGCAAGCCTTCGTCAAATGGTGGTCCAGCTTTGATGGATCAAAAGCATCTCAAGACAATGTAAAAATTTGGTTAAAAAATAATCCAAAATTTTTGAAGTTTGCAGAACCAAGCACCTGTCTTCTTCTCAATCAAAAGGCACATATGCGGCTGCACTTGCTGCCTCATCATCAGAAGAAGATGTTCTACACAACCTTCAAAACATTGTCCAACTTTTACAAAAGCAATCCTCAGACCAAGAAAAGGGTAAGCAAGACTTACCATCATCTTCGTCCAATCAACCAAAAAAGAAGGGAAAGAAAAAGAAGCATGTCCTTCCCTCTTCTTCTGAATCATCTACAGAAGACCCATTTTACAAAAATGAAGACGACTGCTTTGGAATCTATTCTCCGATTAATTCTGATGAATAGCAGCCTGTCAGAAATCAATCATAATGTCAGTAGACTCAAATTTTCAATTATTGTAACTTTACTATTTGGTACTGAAGCATTTTTACTTTTTACTGTAGCCAATAGTTCAATTTGATTCCGGTAACTTACCGGAACTGTTCAAACGGTTCAATTTTCATTTCTAAAAATAGGGTGCGTAGGTTTCATTGTTAGGTACCGTTTAAAATTCCAGTTTTATTTTCTCATGTTCTAGAGAGAGGTTAGCGAGAGACACTCTGCCCTTTTCTCTGCTCTTCAATCTTTGTACTTGCAATCTTTCAACCTAAGTTTCAAGTTTCAAGTTTTAGTTCCTGTCTTTTATTTTCCAGTTCATTCATGCATATTTAGTTTCCGTCATTTACTTTCAGTTTTTACTTTTCTGCAAACACACACACACTCTCTTGTGCATTTTTAATTTCTACAAGAAAGAGTGCGCCTACCCTTGGCTCATGTATTTTTAATTTCTGTCTTTAAGTTTCCTGCACTTTATTTCTGTTCATAACCGCCTATATGGCTGGATAACTGCTTGCATACATTTGCATAATCTAAGTTTCAGTTCTTCGTTTTATTTTCAGTTCTTTTCCTTTTCTGGGGTTTGTTCCTGATGCGTTTATTATAGCATATGGTTTGTTAGTTTTGCATTGCATAGTAGTCATTTTAGTGGTTTTTACCCATAGTTCTCATGCATTTTGCTTGGTTTAGATAATGCACTTGGTTTGAGTTCAATTGTGCAGAAAAGAAGGTTATTGGCCTAGGAAGCGGAGCTAAATCACATAGACAGATGTTGCAACCAACTCAGAGGCCAAAATACCAAAATATGGCAAGATTTAAGAGCAGCACGGCCTGCTCGTGTTCTAGCCCACGGTCGTGCCTTGGTGGATGTGAAGAAATTCAAGTTGAGCAAATAGTGTATAACACGGCCTAGCCGTGTCCACCACCACACTCGTGTCGGGCTTCGCTTACTGTTATTTTGTATTTTAAGAGCAGCACGGCCAGGCCGTGCCAGGCTCCACGGCCGTGCTGCGACTCGGTCTAGATTTGTATTTTGTGCGTTTTGACTTATTTTTGAGAGGTTTTTCAACCCTTTTTTGTCGAGAACTATAAATAGACGGAGAAACATTGACCTAGGGTTGGTTTTTTCTGGAGATTGAATCAAGAACAAGTGATCAAAGGCAAATTTGAGGAATCAATGGAGTCTTTGGCTATTTCTTCATCTCAATTGATTTGTTTCTTCTCTTCCATGAGGAACTAAACCTCTTGTACTAGGGTAAGATGAACTTTGTGGATTCTTTTATGTAATTGAATTCAGAATTTCAATGCAAGTATGATTTATATTATTTGATCATTTATCTCTTTTCTTAATGCAATTCGATGCTTGATCACCATTGGGTTGAACTAGGGTTTTAGCATCAATTGGAAAATTAAGGTTTTAAACTTGCTTTGGGATAATTTGACATGCTCAATAAGGTTATATGAATATAATTCTTGTGGTATGAGTTTGTATGAATCCTTATTCGTTATGCTTGATTAAATTAAGTTGGACCTAAGGAATTAGGACTCGTTTATTTAATCAAAGGGGTTAATAGAGAAGGGATTTTCATTAATCTAAACTTGTGGATTTGAACTTCAAATACATTATCATTGTTTGCATTGGAATAGAATTCAAGAGCATAAAGGTTGAGACAAAGGGATTCGAGCCCTAGTCACTTTTATTCTCCTTAATTTCCAAATACCTTGTTTCGTTAGTGCTGTTTTTGTTGCTAAACACGAATTACAAACTTTTCAAACACATTCGTATTCGTTCAATAGTTCAATTAGTTACAACTTTTGTTTAGTTAATAATTGGTCACAATCCCTGTGGATTCGATCTTTTATTACTTAACGACGAAATCGTACACTTGCGATTTTGCCTAACAAGTTTTTGGCGCCGTTGCCGGGGATTGTTGAATTAATTTTTAACAAGGCAAACGAGTACCTTTTTGAACTATTTCTTTTATTTATTTTCTGTTAAAAAAAATTACATTAATTGTTGCTTTGCTACTAATCTTTCCCTTTAGTTTTGTGCATGCGAGGTAAACAAACAGGTGAACTGTTGTTTGACTCGGAGATCGAAAAGACAGCGAAGGCTTTAAGGAAGAAGGCAAAGGAAGCAAGGCAACGACAAAAACAATCCTCTGCATCTACTTCTCAAGTCCCAACTCAAGAAGTGATGGGGGACCAACCACGCACCTTGGGTGATTTTGGGAGACGGAACAACCATGCAAGGGCTTTCAATGCCTACCAACAGATTGAGACAAATGCTAATTTTGAGATCAAGCCAGCATTGTTGAACACTCTCAAGCAAAGCCAATTCGCGGGGAATGAGATTGATGACCCAAATCAGCACCTGGTAAGTTTTTATGAAATCTCTGACACCTTTGGGCTGGCTGGAGTGACAGAGGGAAGCAAGAAATTGAGGCTTTTCCCTTGGACCCTGCGGGAGCGAGCAAGAGATTGGCTTGACACCTTGCCTACAGGAAGCATTGCAACTTGGGACGATTTGGAGGAAAAATTCATGACCAAATTTTTTCCACCCTCCAAATTCATCAAAAGAAGAGGTGAGATTCATGGCTTCCAACAGAATCAAAGTGAGAATTTGTATGAGGCATGGGAGAGATTCAAGCTCCTTCTGAAGAGGTGTCCAGGCCATGGATATGATGATTTCAACCAAATGCAAATGTTCTGTAATGGTTTGAGACCGAACACCAGAATGATGTTGGATGCCTCAGCTGGAGGTACAATCAACAACAAGACAGCTGCAGAAGCAAGAACCTTAGTGGAGCAAATGGCTTCCAATGAGCAGTTGTGTCAGAATGATAGAGGAACACTGGCAAAAAGAGGAGTCCTTGAGCTAGAAACGCAAGATGCACTCTTGGCTCAAAATAAGTTAGTCTCTCAACAATTGGAGGCTATCACAAAGGAGTTGAAGGCACTGAAAGTCGAGCCTCTTCCTCTGCTCAAGTGAACCAGGTAAATCAAAACTTGAGATGTGACTTTTGTCAAGGGCCTCATGAGAATGGAGGGTGTGATACATTAGGAGACTCCAAGGAGCAAGCTAATTACATGGGTAACTTTCAAAGGCAAGGAGGAAATCCATATTCTAACACCTATAATCCAGGGTGGAAGAATCATCCCAACTTCTTTTGGAAGCAACAAGATAACTCATCATCCAGCAACCCTCCACAACCTCAAAAGCAAGAGAAGCCAAATCAATTAGAAGAAGCTCTTACTCAATTCATGAAGATGACTCAATCAAATTTCCAAAACCATGAGTCGCATTTCAAAAATCAAGAGGCTTCTATCAAAAATCTGGAAAATCAGATTGGGCAACTCTCAAAGCAACTCGCAGAGCAATCCAAAGGTAAGTTTTCTGCTAGCACAGTAGATAACCCCAAAACTGAAAATTGTAGTGTTGTTACTTTGAGAAGTGGAAAGTTGTTGTCTGAAGTAGAGAAAAAGAAAAAAGTGAAAGGAGTGAAGTAGAAAAAAAAGTTGAAAAAGAAAAGGGCGGAGTTGAAAATGAGAGTAGAGAAAATAGTGATAAAGAAGAGAAAAAAAGAAGGTGAGGAAGACAAAGTTGCTACTGACAAACTGCAGGTACAAGAGCAGCCCAAGGCTATTCAGCCACATATGAAGCTTCCTTACCCTCATCTGAGCAAGAAGAACCAGAAGGATGAACAGTTTGCTAAGTTCATGGACATCTTCAAGCGTATACAAATCAACATCCCTTTTGCAGAAGCTCTTGACCAAATGCCCATATATGCAAAGTTTATGAAGGAGTTGTTGACCAAAAAGAGAAGGTTTAAGGAAAATGAGACGGTGGCCTTGACTGAAGAGTGCAGTGCTATCATTCAAAGGAAGCTCCCGCCAAAGATGAAGGATCCAGGAAGTTTTACAATCCCTTGTACTATTGGGAATTTGCATATTGGTAAGGCTCTCTGTGATTTGGGAGCTAGCATTAATTTGATGCCCCTCTCTATGTTGACCAAAAAGAGAAGGTTTAAGGAAAATGAGACGGTGGCCTTGACTGAAGAGTGCAGTGCTATCATTCAAAGGAAGCTCCCGCCAAAGATGAAGGATCCAGGAAGTTTTACAATCCCTTGTACTATTGGGAATTTGCATATTGGTAAGGCTCTCTGTGATTTGGGAGCTAGCATTAATTTGATGCCCCTCTTTATGTTGAAACGGGTGGGAGGAGGTGAAGTCAAGCCCACAAAGATGTCTTTGCAACTGGCAGATCGATCGGTCAAATACCCTTATGGAATACTGGAGGATGTGTTGGTTAGAGTTGACAAATTCTTGTTCCCAGTTGATTTTGTTATCCTTGATATGGAAGAGGACAAGGAGGTCCCTCTTCTTCTTGGCAGACCTTTCCTAGCTACAGGGAGAGCCTTGATTGATGTTCAACAAGGTAAATTAATTTTGAGGTTCCAGGATGAGAAGGTGACATTTAATGTTTTTGAAGCTATGCGGCATCCGGATGATATTGAAAAATGCTCTCGAGTTGATGTGATTGACGACTCAGTTTTGGAAATCATTGAGCAAGACCAACCTTCACACCCATTAGAGAAAGTGTTAGTGAATTCCATTGAGAAGGTGGATGAGGAGATGGATGATGAAGTAGAAAGATGTCTTGCACAACTCGAAGCTCTACAGGTTGAAGATGTTGTTGCTAAAAAGAAAGAGGACTTGCAAGGTGGTGAGTTAAAGAGGAAAGCTAACCCGCAATTAAAGCAATTACCCCCACATTTGAAGTATGTTTTTCTTGGGGATGATACTTGTAATTCGGTGATCATTAGTAGCTCCTTATCAAAGCTAGAAGAGGAGAAGCTAGTGAGAGTACTTAGAGCATATAAAGAGGCAATTGGATGGACCATCTCAGATTTAAAGGGCATCAGTCCAGCCTTTTGCATGCATAAGATAAAGTTAGACCAAGAGTTCAAACCAGTTGTTCAACCACAGAGAAGGCTTAACCCGGTTATGAAAGAGGTTTATGAGGAAGGAGGTATGGAAACTTTTAGAGGCTGGGATGATCTATCCTATTTCTGACAGTGCATGGGTGAGTCCAGTACATGTGGTTCCAAAGAAAGGGGGAATGACAGTTGTAACAAATGAGAAAAATGAGTGAATTCCTACTAGGACTGTCACAGGTTGGCGGATGTGTATTGACTATCGGAAGCTTAACCAAGCCACTCGCAAGGACCACTTCCCTCTCCCATTTATGGACCAGATGCTCGAAAGATTGGCTGGGCAAGCTTACTATTGTTTTCTTGATGGGTACTCCGGTTATAATCAAATCTCTGTCAATCCAGAAGACCAAGAAAAGACAGCATTCACTTGCCCATTTGGAGTTTTTGCGTATAGACGGATGCCTTTCGGTCTTTGCAATGCTCCCGCAACTTTTCGAAGGTGCATGCTGTCTATTTTTGCTGATATGATTGAAAAATCTATTGAGGTTTTTATGGATGACTTCTCTGTGTTTGGTATTTCTTTTGATGATTGTCTGAATAACCTGGAGGATGTTCTTAAGAGGTGTAAGGAGACCAATTTAGTGTTGAATTGGGAAAAATGTCACTTCATGGTGAAAGAAGGAATTGTTCTGGGTCATAAGATCTCATCTAAGGGTATAGAAGTGGATAAGGCAAAGATTGATGTGATAGAGAAGTTGCCTCCTCCGTTGAATGTGAAAGGAGTGAGGAGTTTCCTTGGGCATGCTGGTTTTTATAGATGATTTATCAAGGACTTCTCTAAGGTTGCTAAGCCGCTTTGCAATCTCCTTATCAAGGATGTCTCATTCAAATTTGACCCAGAATGCTTGAAGGCCTTTGAGTTGTTGAAAGAGAAACTTATTTCAGCGCCAGTGATAGTTGCACCAGATTGGGAGTCACCTTTTGAGCTAATGTGTGATGCTAGTGACTATGCAGTAGGGGCAGTTTTGGGGCAAAGGAGAGAAAAATTCTTTCATGCCATCTATTATGCTAGCAAGGTATTGAATGAGAACCAAGTCAACTATGCTACCACGGAGAAGGAGTTGTTTGCTATAGTATTTGCTCTAGAAAAATTCCGTTCTTATTTGATTGGTTCCAAAGTTGTGGTGTTCACTGGTCATGCGGCAATCAAGTATCTTATAACTAAGGTCGAATCCAAGCCAAGACTCATTCGGTGGATTTTGTTGTTGCAAGAATTCGACCTTGAGATCAAGGACAAAAAGGGGAGTGAAAATGTGGTGGCTGATCATCTGTCTAGGCTGGAGAATACTTAAATTACAGCTAAAGAGTTGGACATTCTAGAGGAGTTCCCAGATGAGAAGCGTTAGTGTGGATCGAGAGGCCTTGGTTTGTAGATATGGCAAATTTTAAAGCTGCTGGTGTGATACCTGAAGAGCTAACTTGGCAACAAAAGAAGAAATTTTTCAAAGATGCTAACTACTTCATTTGGGATGATCCCTATCTCTTCAGACAAGGCCCAGATGGACTTTTGAGAAGGTGTGTTGCAAATGATGAGGCGCAGAAAATTTTATGGCATTGTCACAATTCACCATACGGAGGTCATTTCAATGGTGAACGCACAGCAGCAAAAGTGCTTCAATCTGGATTCTATTGGCCTTCAATTTTCAAAGATGCTTATGCTCATGCCAAGAGCTGTGACAAGTGCCAGAGGATGGGAAGTATTTCCAAGAGGAATGAGATGCCCTTAAACTCCATTTTGGAGGTTGAACTTTTTGATTGTTGGGGAATTGATTTCATGGGGCCATTTCCCTCCTCATTCTCTAACCAATACATTTTGGTAGCTGTGGATTATGTCTCAAAATGGGTAGAAGCAGTGGCAACTCAGGCAAGTGATTCTCAGACTGTTGTGAAATTCATAAAGAAGAACATATTTTCCCGGTTTGGGGTCCCTAGAGTGCTAATCAGTGATGGTGGTTCGCATTTTTGCAACTCAAAATTGGAGGCTGTGCTGAAAAAGTATGGTGTGAAGCACAAAGTTGCCACTCCTTACCACCCTCAAAGCAATGGGCAAGCGAAAGTATCAAACAGGGAGATTAAGAAGATACTTGAGAAGACAGTGAGTGCCTCAAGGAAAGACTGGGCCCATAAGCTGGATGATGCTTTGTGGGCATACAGGACAGCTTACAAATCCCCAATGGGATTGTCTCCATACCAGTTGGTTTATGGCAAAGCTTGTCATTTGCCAGTTGAGCTTGAGCATAAGGCGTTTTGGGCCCTGAAGTTCTTAAATTTTGATTCAACCTTGGCAGGAGAGAAAAGAATTTTGCAGCTGCACGAGTTGGATGAAATGCGTTTGCATGCTTATAAGAATGCTTCCATCTACAAACAAAAGGTTAAAGCTTATCATGATAAGCACATTGTACAAAGAACCTTCTCTCCTGGGCAGCAAGTGTTACTTTTCAACTCTCGTTTGAAGTTATTCCCGGGCAAACTCAAGTCCAAGTGGTCGGGACCTTTTGTGGTAAAAGAAATGATGCCACATGGAGCAGTAGAGGTGGAGGAGCCTTCATCTCAAAGATCGTTCAAGGTTAATGGTCAACGACTGAAGCATTATTTGGGAGGCGAGCTTGACAGGGCAAAGGTTGCTCTAGTCTTGCGAGAGCCTTGAGTATACCATCACGCGTCAAGCTAGTGACGTTAAAGAAGCGCTTCTTGGGAGGCAACCCAAGGTGTAGAAGAGTGCATCCATATGTTAAAAAAAAAAGGTAGTGCAGTGACACACGGCCTGGCCATGTCCTATGCCACGGCCGTGTGGGTTCAAGAAAAAGAAAAAAAAATGCCCAGTGAGACACAGTCGGGCCGTGTGGGATGACACGGCCGTGCCTCGAGAAAAAAAAAATTTGTGGGAGAGACAGTGAATAACACGGGCTAGCCGTGCCCTATGGCACGCCTGTGTTCGAGCTTCCCTCAGCCAGGAGTAGGCGTTCCTCATGTGTGCTTGCCCTTACACAATCCTTCCCCCAGACAACCACAACCATCCATTCCTTCTCACTTTTTAATCGGTGGCCCTGGTTCAGACTCACCATACTTATCATACACCAAGCCACACCACAGAAAAACCCAAATCCCTCATTTTTTACAGAACATGACCGTGCCCCCTTCTTCACTTTCCTTTTCCAACCTTAATCCCTCTTCCTCAGTCGCGCCTCTCCTCCTTCCACCATCTTCTCCTTTCACCACTCACCTCATTCTTCTCCCACCAACGCCCTCCTCTCCTCCTTCCACCATCTTCTCCTTTCACCACTCACCTCATTCTTCTCCCACCAACTCCTCACCTCAGCCGCGTCACATTTCAACTCCACCACCACTCCCTCCTTCTCTCAACCTCACTCTCCCTGCCATTCGCGTCCTACCACTCCACCACCTCTTCCTTCTTCCTACTACAGACGCGGCGGCCACCTCCAGCAGCCCGTCGTACTCCCCCTTTGCTCCACCAAAGTCCTCCCCTCCACCTTTCTTCCTCAGCCAGCTTCCCTTCCACCAACCGAAGCTCCAATTGCATTACCACTTATTTTTTATTTTGTTTTATTTTATCTGTGTTGGTTGTGTTGTGTGGTCTGACTACATGTTTTTATGGCATCAAAGAGACAGATGGGTGACGCCTTAGGCACAAAAGAGCCAGCATTGGCCAAGGGGAAGGGAAAGGGCAAGGAAAAAGTTACCGAGAATCTGTATGGTATTCAGTTCCGGGACGACGTTCAAGAGGCGAGGTATAATTCTCTTGTCGCAAGAATAATTGCCCCAACCCGTTATATGGATGAGCCTGCATTATTAACTCTAGGACTGCTAGATGATGTCCATTACTTATTTGCAAATGTGGGTTGGACGAAGTTTGTGGGACTGAAAAGTTTTACCTATGCAAGAATTACTCTGGAATTCCTATCATCCGTTAATGCCAATGTTTCATATGCGGAGGGATGGCCAGAGGACCACCATGACAATTTGATAACCTTTAGGTTATTCAATACTGAGCATAGCCTGTCATTGAGCCAATTCAATGCAATATATGGATTTCCATATGGTGGTCAACGAAGGGTCCCAAATGATTTTTCTGCAAGAAGGTTTTGGAGCTTGCTAACGAAGTCCGACACTTATGACTCATCCTCATCAAAATCATCAAAGTTGCGAAACCCTTGTTTTCGCTATGTTCACAGAGTCATGTCAAACACATTGTTTGGACGAGGGGATAGTGACGGCGTTGTCTGTCAGTCGGAACTGATGTTTCTATGGAATATGTTGCACCCAGAATTTCAGCTAGATGCACGTTCTCATTTGATTACTCACATGGTTAAAGTAGCGAAAGCTTCAGCCGGTAAAATTGTTATTGGTGGTTTAATCACCCCTATTGCTAAAGCTCTTGGTTATAGAACCTCTGGCCTCCCAATTGTTCGTGGGAGCACCCGCTTGGATATAGAAGCCTGTTTGGCAATGAGAATGATAGTCAGGGAAGGCCAATGTTACTGTTTGGTGCTACCTGATACTGAGGAAACCCATCCTCTACCTGACCAAGAGCACACCACTATCAGAAACCAGAGGAATTGGAATTTTCCCGGAGGCCCCCAACCTGAACCCCTTCAAGAGGAGAGACCTGAGGCACCCCCTGGCAGTTCTTCACAGTACTTTGCTCCACAGCCACCTCCCGGTTCTTATGCCGCTCTCCAAGAGGAGATGGCTACTCAAAGGGCCCAGCTGACGGGTCTTGACAACACTGTCCACAACATTCAATACATGGTCTCTGCAATGTATAACTGGCACCTCCAGCAATATCCTGGCCAGTTCCCTCCTCCTCCCCCACAGTGAGTCCTTCCCTTGCATCATCCCTATCTCAGTTTAATTGTTTACATTGGGGACAATGTAAATTCTTAAGCTTGGGGTAGGGCGTTTTAAATTTTTGCATGTTAGTCTTGCATTTCATTTTAGTGTTTGCATCTTTGTGTTAATTGTTGTTTTGTGCGCATCATTTTATCCCCCAAATTGTTACACTATCCTCTTGTGTTTTGGCATGTGTGCTACAATCTTTTTGAAATTTGAGATTGCAATGATTTGGAACCCAATTATTTTCTCTTGTGATAGGCTTAAAGGTAGCGTTCTTAACGAATATAGGGATAATCTTTTGATAAGTTGTTGATTAGCATGTGGCGCTCTGATCTGATTTTTTCACTGAATTTAACTTCTAAATGTGAGACTTGAGCTTATATTGGGGTTGCACTTCATCATATTTATATGCCCCTTCTCCTTGTGTGAGTGTGTCCCTCTTGATTGTGCTCTTTATAACTTGACTTGAAACCGTTTCAAAACTTGAAAATTTTGTCTACACACTTGAATATGATTAAGGCATTTTAGGCATGTTTTCAAGCCTCTGATTGTTGACTGAAAGCTTCCTCTAGTTGCCCCTTTTGAGCCTGAACTGAAATTAATTTTCTTGGTACCCTTGTGATTGCTAAATATGACAGAACCTTTTAGAGCATGTCTAAAGGAGCAATTAGTTGTGAATCTTGTGTGATTTGTGTGGTGTTTGAAACTGGGACCTCTTCTGTTATTTAAATTCCTCCCCAGTAATTACTGCAAAAATCTCAAATGAAAAAAAAAATTAAAATAAAATAAAATAACAGAAGATGAGCAAAATAAAAAGGTGTGGAAAGCAAAAAAAGGAAAAATGGATTGCTCCGCTTATGCTGCTTTAAAAGGGTTGTTTTATTTGTTCATTATTTTAGCCCTTGAATTTCCCCTTTCTTGTTTTTATCCCACCTTACAAGAAAAATCCCATGGCCACGTTACAACCTCGTGAAGACCTTTTGATTCTTGTGTGTTTTCATAAATTATATGCTGAGATTTGGTTAATAGTCAAGCTTATGGTAAATCACTTTCATGGATGGATTTGAGCGATTTGTCATAACCTTTAAACACTTTGAGAGTGGTAAGGAGAGTGCCCCTATCAGTGAGAGACATGATTTCAGAGAGCCTGATTCTCTAATTGGACTTGATTTTGGTTGTCCCTATTGTCTTTGTTAGCCTTTAGCCTATTGCTTGAATTGGCTTTTATCTCGGGTTCCTTATTTGTTGCATCTCTTGTTTCTATGCTTTTCTTTGGTCACTGCAATTGCTTGAGGACAAGCAAAATTCTAAGCTTGGGGTAATTTGATGCGTTCATTATAGCATATGGTTTGTTGTTAGTTTTGAATTGCATAGTAGTCATTTTAGTGGTTTTTACCCATAGTTCTCATGCATTTTGCTTGGTTTAGATAATGCACTTGGTTTGAGTTCAATTATGCAGAAAAGAAGGTAATTGGCCTAGGAAGCGGAGATAAATCACATAGACGAATGTTGCAACCAACTCGGAGGCCAAAATACCAAAATATGGCAAGATTTAAGAGCAGCATGGCCTGCCCGTGTTCTAGCCCACGGCCGTGCCTTGGTGGATGTGAAGAAATTCAAGTTGAGCAAACAGTGTATAACACGGCCTAGCCGTGTCCACCACCACGCCCGTGTCGGGCTTCGCTTACTGTTATTTTGTATTTTAAGAGCAGCACGGCCAGGCCGTGCGGTGCTCCACTACTGGCCGTCTTTGCGACTCGGTCCAGATTTGTATTTTGCGCGTTTTGACTTATTTTTGAGAGGTTTTTCAACCCTTTTTGTTCGAGAACTATAAATAGACGGAGAAACATTGACCTAGGGTTGGTTTTTTCTGGAGATTGAATCAAGAACAAGTGATCAAAGGCAAATTTGAGGAATCAATGGAGTCTTTGGCTATTTCTTCATCTCAATTGATTTGTTTCTTCTCTTCCATGAGGAACTAAACCTCTTGTACTAGGGTAAGATGAACTTTGTGGATTCTTTTATGTAATTGAATTCAGAATTTCAATGCAAGTATGATTTATATTATTTGATCATTTATCTCTTTTCTTAATACAATTCGATGCTTGATCACCATTGGGTTGGACTAGGGGTTTAGTATCAATTGGAAAATTGAGGTTTTAAACTTGCTTTGGGATAATTTGACATGCTCAATAAGGTTATAGGAATATAATTCTTGTGGTATGAGTTTGTATGAATCCTTATTCGTTATGCTTGATTAAATTAAGTTGGACCTAAGGAATTAGGACTCGTTTATTTAATCAAAGGGGTTAACAGAGAAAGGATTTTCATTAATCTAAACTTGTGGATTTGAACTTCAAATACATTATCATTGCTTGCATTGGAATAGAATTCAAGAGCATAAAGGTTGAGACAAAGGGATTCGAGCCCTAGTCACTTTTATTCTCCTTAATATCCAAATACCTTGTCTCGTTAGTGCTGTTTTTGTTGCTAAACAAGAATTACAAACTTTTCAAACACATTCGTATTCGTTCAATAGTTCAATTAGTTAAAACTTTTGTTTAGTTAATAATTGGTCACAATCCCTGTGGATTCGATCTTTTATTACTTAACGACGAAATCGTACACTTGCGATTTTGCCTAACAGTTCCCTATTTTTAGTTTATGCTGAGTCCGTCTCAGTCCTACTTCTCTCTTTAGTTCCTTTCCGCTCCTTTTACTCTGCTTTCGACCCCCTCTTGGTATCAGAGCCTAATGGGGAAGTAGGAATGTGATATTGATCTTGAATCATGTATTATTTATCTGAATTACTGGTTATGTATAATCATGCTAAAGTACAGATCTGCTGGTAGTACTCATAATATTCTTCTGAAATGAATATTTGTGTTTATTGTTTTATAAAAAGAAAATTATCTCTTCTGGATCTATGGTTAAGTACTCATTTATTGTTCTAAACTAAAAAATTGTTTATTAAACTATTATTAAAAGGAATTAAAATTATTTATGATCTGTAGGTAGTGTTCACGTTAATATTATTTTTTACAAAGCTGACAAAAAAGGAATCTTTCAGATCTATGTAAGATTGTACGACGCAAGGCGGTAAGTCCCGACGGATAGGGCAGATAGGCCTAATTACTGTGCAGTGCTTTGTAGATCTGAAAGGGTTTTAATAGACCTTGGTGAAAAATAAGTATTTTTTGAGTGGCTTTTAACAGATCTAAATAATGGTAATTGTCATTGGTTTTTGAACAATATGTTTTGAGATGACTTTGAATTAGATCTAAAAGAATTTAATAAGTCCTTATTTTGAAGAAGAAGATTATTGAGGTAGCTTTTGTTTGATCTGGTACAAATATGTATGATTAAACCTATATGAGTAATTTAGAGAATAATTATTAATTCAAGGTTAATATTTATATTTCTAACGAACCAGGTGATGGTGATGATACTTACGGGTGAGGAAGACTTGTTTATTTTTGAGTAAATTATTGTTTATTTTCGGTATACATGTTTCGTTCAAGTTCTACCTGCTTTTCTCCCAACAAGTCCTCTCAATCCTCATCCTCTTCTCTTTCCAGTAATCAATCTCACAGTTTTTCTAAAAAAGTCTTCAAAGAAGAAATTCTATTTGAAAATATCAATCAAGATTTGGATGATTGGGATATTCCCAAGATTAAAGATGAAGATCTTTACAAAACCAAAAATGATTTCAATTTCAAAAGCCTTTGGCATAATCAATCTAATTATATTATCAAAACTGTTGAACAAAAATTCAAAATTGAAAAAGATGATGAAGAAATTCATCTGCTTTCTGACAAAAGTATCGAAGAACACAAAGCCAAAAATTACAATTATTTACATATCGGTAGTGTTCAAGTTGGTATGAAACCCCTTACTAGAGAATCTCTAAATGTTGCAGTTCTTTTCTGTTTAAGGGACAAAAGACACAATCGTTTTCAAGATTCTCTCTTAGGTACAGTGGAATCTGGCCTGAGCCACGGTCCAATATTCTTCAATTGCTTTCCAGATTTAACTGTTAGTCTGGATGATAAAAATATTCTTGATATTTTATATTTAAATGTCAAACTCCATGGGTATGATATGAAGGAAGGATCCATACCCATTACCCTGATCTATAGAGTTCAATACAAGGTCATGAACTCTGTTAGGTCCAATTTTCTCAAAACCAATTGTAACAAACGTGGAGAAACAACTTTGTTCCTGACCGACAATAATAAGGCCAATATTATTGTGCCCAAGACTATTCAGTGGAGTGATATCACACTCCCAGACAAATGGGTCTTAGAAAAGGCAACTCCAGCCTTACCCAGGATAACCCCAGAATTTCAAGATTTAATACAACATCAAACAGGTCAAGTAGACTTAGTCTTCGATAGGAGAAATTCTTTCTCTCTTTCTAGATCTGTTAGTTCCACTAATGATTTTCAATCAGCCTTATCTAGGAGATCTTTTTCAGCCTCTAGATCTATTCCTAGATCCATCCATATGAATCAATCTGAACCTTCCCATGAAGGATCAACAATTCACTTACAAGGGTTTGAAACCACAACCCCTGTTAGAACTTCATAGCAAAAGAATGAGGAAGACCAAAGAACCATTCAATCTCCAATCTATTCCTCCCTTAATGAATCTTATGATATTAATGTAATATCATTTGAGTTTGTTATTGATAAAGAATCTCTTAGAAAAGAAATGAAATCTGAAGAATGGTCTTCTCATAGAGAATGGTTTTTCAAACATTATCAAGGATCTAAAACGAAGGAAATCCAAGAAAAATTCTATGAATTCTTGAACGTGTCCAAACCAATATCCCTTTCTTTGACTGGTTCAATGCCTATGCCATTAAACATAAGTGATGGCTTTGATGGTTTCAAAAACTTGAAACCATCAATCAAACACTGTCTAGAGAGAATGAGTGTTTAAATAAAAAATATTCAATTTTGCTTAAAGACTTCAACAAATTGAGGAATTTTTGTAACAATCATGAAGACTTGAAGAAGAAGTTCATCCTACAGACTTCTTTAATCATCAGACAATTAATAAATCATGTGGATTTTGAAGTTAATTTTTTAATCTAGAAGAAAATACACGACTCAATTTTCCAAGATTTTATTGATGCCCAAAATTGTCTTTGGGATATTTTTGAAGGAAATACTCAGGCCCAAGGAATCTATGTTTGCCAGCCCATGGGACATGTCAAACTCCCTTCCAATCAACCAGAAGATGGTGAAGAAAGACAACATGCCTTTACTGGAATTCTAAAAGCCAGAATCAGTCTTCCATCTTATTCTCCAATTCAATATCAGAAAAAAGTTTATACAATATGGACTTGGTTAGATTTAGGAATGTTAGATCAGTTTTGGACTAACGATTCTGATCATCTAGTTTGTGGTCCAGAAAAACTCTATTTGTTTACATCAACAATCATCCAAAGAGCTGGAAGGGTTACTTTCAAAGTTAAGTCGTCACTTCCATCCAACAATGGTCTTTTCCCAATACAAGCAAATCATCATTTTATTGCTAGTACTGCCCCCTTCATTCCACATCTCAATTGGCCAGTACAAAGCAGAGCATTTATTAATTCTTTTTGGTTAAGAAAAGAATTAATTGAAAAAGAGTTTCTCCCACCCATAGGATGGACTAATCTGAAGCTTATAGGAGAATCTCCGATTTACAAGTTATGGGCATTTAATCAATGTTTTCCGACAGAGATGACTATGCATTTTCCAAATACCTATTCTTCATTATTTGAAGATATCAAATATCAAGAATATTTTGAAGAAGACTCGGTGGAAGAAAATGACTTCGATGATGTTGAACTTCACAATCTCCAAAACAGGATGGAGCCATAAAAAATGGCAACACACTATTTTGGAAGCAATCTTTCCATCAATCCAGC
This sequence comes from Calophaca sinica, assembly GCA_037113605.1. NCBI lineage: Eukaryota > Viridiplantae > Streptophyta > Magnoliopsida > Fabales > Fabaceae > Calophaca > Calophaca sinica. Next base: position 14,740,460 of record CM073736.1, read on the forward strand.
TACCAAACAATAGACTGACGACCAAAGTACTTGCAATTGTCCAAACTTTGCAGTTAAAAAAAGGTCTGACGGTTACTGTAGCTGAATAGTAAAAACGCGTTTACAGCAAAAAATTGTCTGACGGTTACTGTATCACTTTACTGTAGCTGGATAATAAAACGTGTTTGCTGTAGCTGAATAGTGATTTTTATTTTTCTATAAATATGGTACGTAGGTTTCATTGTTAGGTACCGTTTAAAATTTCAGTTTTATTTTCTCATGTTCTAGAGAGTGGTTAGTGAGAGACACTCTGCCCTTTTCTCTGCTCTTCAATCTTTGTACTTGCAATCTTTCAATCTAAGTTTCAAGTTTCAAGTTTCAGTTCCTGTCTTTTATTTTCCAGTTCATTCATGCATATTTAGTTTCCGTCATTTACTTTCAGTTTTTACTTTTCTGCAAACACACACACACTTATGCATATTTAATTTCTGCAAGAAAGAGTGCGCGTACCCTTGGCTCATGCATTTTTAATTTCTGTCTTTAAGTTTCCTGCACTTTATTTATGTTCATAACTGCCTATATGGCTGGATAACTACTTGCATACATTTGCATAATCTAAGTTTCAGTTCTTCGTTTTATTTTCAGTTCTTTTCCTTTTCTGGGGTTTGTTCCCCATTTTAAGTTTATGCTGAGTCTGTCTCAGTCCTACTTCTCTCTTTAGTTCCTTTCTGCTGACTTCGATGACGTTGAACTTCACAATCTCCTAAACAGGATGGAGCCATCATAGCCTTATCCTATTAACGTAGAGACACTCTGTCCTTTTACTCTGCTTCCGACCCCCTCTTGGTATCAAAGCCTAATGGGGAAGTAGGAATGTGATATTGATCTTGAATCATGTATTATTTATCTGAGTTACTGGTTATGTATAATCATACTAAAGTACAGATCTGCTGGTAGTACTCATAATATTCTTTTGAAATGAATATTTGTTTTTATTGTTTTATAAAGGAAAAGTATCTCTTCTGGATCTATGGTTAAGTACTCATTTATTGTTCTATACTAAAAATTGTTTATTAAATTATTATTAAAAGGAATTAAAATTATTTATGATCTGTAAGGTAGTGCTCACGATAATATTATTTTTTACCAAGTTGACAAAAAAGGAATCTTTCAGATCTATGTAAGACTGCAGACGATAAGCGCAAAGTCCCAACGGATAAGTGATAAAGCCTAATTATCGCGGCAACGCTTTGTAGATCTGAAAGGGTTTTACTAGACCATGGTAAAAAATAAGTATTTTTTGAGTAGCTTTTGACAGATCTAAATAATGGTAATTGTCCTTGGTTTATGAACAATATGTTTTGAGATGACTTTGAATTAGATCTAAAAGAATTTAATAAGTCCTTATTTTGAAGAAGAAGATTATTGAGGAAGATTTTGTTAGATCTGATACAAATATGTATGATTAGACCTATATGAGTAATTTAGAGAATAATTATTAATTCAAGGTTAATATTTATTTCTAACGAACCAGGTGATGGTGATGATACTTACGGGTGAGGAAGACTTGTTTATCTTTGCAAACTTGTTTATTTATTTTACCATGTTGCGTTCACTTTCTTCTCGCCTTTCTTTCAAGTCTTCTCAACCTTCATCCTCCTCTCTTTCTGATTATCAATCTCACAATTTTTCCAAAAAAGTCTTCAAAGAAGAAATTCGTTTTGAAGATATCAATCAAGATTTAGACGATTGGGATATTCCTAAAATTAAAGATGAAGATCTTTACAAAACAAAAGGTAGTTTTTGGCATAAACAATCTGATTATGTTATTAAAACGGTTGAACAAAAACACAAAATTCAACAAGATGATGAAGAAATTCATTTGCTTTCTGATAAAAGCATTAAAGAACACCAAGCCAAAAATTACAATTATTTACACATAAGAAGTGTACAAGTTGGTATGAAACCCCTTACTAGAGAATCTCTAGATGTTACAGTTCTTTTATGTTTAAGGGATAAAAGACATAATCGTTTTCAAGATTCTCTCTTAGGTACAGTTGAATCTAGCCTAAGTCATGGTCCAATATTCTTCAATTGCTTTCCGGATTTAACTGTAAGTCTGGATGACAAAAATATTATCGATGTTTTGTATTTAAATGTCAAACTACATGGGTATGATATGAAGGAAGGATCTATACCCATTACCCTGATCTATAGAATTCAATATAAGGTTATGAACTCCATTAGGTCCAATTTCCTTAAAACCAATTGTGACAAACACGGAGAAACAACTTTGTTTCTGACCGACAATAGTAAGGCCAATATTGCCCAAGACTATTCAGTTGAGTGATATCACACTCCCAGACAAATGGGTCTTAGAAAAGGCAAATCCAGCCTTACCTAGGATAACCCCAGAATTTCAAGATTTAATCCAACATCAAATAGGTCAAGTAGACTTAGTCTTCGATAGGAGAAATTCTTTCTCTCTTTCTAGATCTGTTAGTTCTGCTAATGATTTCCAATCAGCCAGGTCTAGGAGATCTCTTTCAGCCTTTAGATCTATTCCTAGATCAATCCATATAAATCAATCTGAACCTTCCCATGAGGGATCAACAATTCACTTACAAGGATTTGAAACCACAACCCCTGTAAGAACTTCATACCAAAAGGATGAAGAAGACCAAAGAACCACCCAATCTCCAACCTATTCCTCCCTTAATGAACCTTATGATATTAATGTAATATCATCTGAGTTTGTTATTAATAAAGAAGCTCTTAGAAAAGAGATGAAATTTGAAGAGTGGTCTCCTCATAGAAAATGGTTCTTCAAGCGTTATTAAGGAACCAAAAGAAAGGAAATTCAAGAAAAAATTTATTTTTTCCTATAGCAAGTCCAATTCAATGTCCCTTTCTTTGATTGGTTCAATGCCTATGCTATTAAGAAGAAAATCAAATACCCTTTCAAAAACCAATTGATAGGTAATAAGACCTTAGATGTCATTACGGCATGGCATTTAAAAGAAGGACAAGTAGTCCATTCTGATCTTCCTCCTAAAGGAACTTTTGCTCTTAAGAGTAAAGATCAAAATAATCCTGGTATGGCCTCTCCTTTCAAAGCCAGAAATGATGAAGGTCCTGTTTATGCCAGAGATATCAAAGATCTCATGGAACAATCCAATTACACCAATAAGTATCTCCAAACTTTAGGGGAAATCTTAGGAGAAATCAAAGGAAAAGAGAAACAGAAGGGTAAAGCCCCTCTAGACTCCTCCAAAGAGGATAAGCCATCATCTTCCAACCAAATAGAAAAATCTATTTAATCCCTATAGGATTTCAAAACAACTCAAGAGAAACTTACAAGCTTCCAATCCCAGGAAACAAATCAAGAAGGAAATTGAAGAAACCAGTGATAAGCTTCTTACCAAGATCAATCAGCAATTAAATCTTTACAAGTTAGTTATTCCTGAATCACCTAAAACTCCACCCTCTATAACTTCATCCACTAAAGCTGTCAATATGATAAGACAATCTCCATCTATTGGTTCTGAAGAAATCAATTCCGATGATGATTAAAAGATTAACATTAACCCAGTTATAACTGGTCCCAAACTTAATTGGAAAAACCCAACCAAACTCTACTATCCTAGAGCCACTGCTCCTGATCTCCTCTTAGAAGAAGGAAAAGAGTCCAATTTTAAGAGTTTTAGTGCTAACAACATCTACGAATGGAACATAGATGGTGAAAATGAGTATGGCATAACCAAAATCCTCCAACATATGACCATGGTAGCTACGGCATATGAAACTTCAAATGATTGTCCAGAAACTATGATAGTAGAAATACTTGTCGCAGGTTTCTGTCGCCAACTCAAAGGTTGGTGGGATAATTATCTCACTGAAAATGAAAAACAATCAATTCTTAGTGCTATCTAAGTAGATTCTGATAGTACTCCAATTTTAGAAAATGAAGCAACTATCCCAGATGCTGTCAATACTTTAATCTTTACAATAGCTCAACATTTCATTAGAGATCCCTCCTTAATTAAAGATCGATCTGCAGTCAAGATGACAAAATCCAACAGCAACTAGCAAAAGAGAAAGCCCAGACCCGTAGGGACTTAGGTACTTTCTGTGAACAATTTGGCTTGCCCTGTGCTAAAAAGCCCAGACCCAAAACACCATTATGGTCTTCCCAAACCTCAATATTATAAGAAAGAGCGTTTTGTTAAAACAAAACCAAATTATAATGACACATTTGTCAAGAAAAATTACGAGAAAAACAATTCTCATACCAAACCTAAAAATAAAATTGTTTGTTACAAATGTGGCAAACCAGGCCACATTAGTAGATATTGTAGGTTAGAGGGAAAAATCAAAGCCTTAAACCTTGACCAAGATATTGAGGATAAGATTAATAATTTATTAATTGGATCCTCTCAAGAAGATTATTCCACTGAAGAATCTTTTGATCAATTCTCTGAAAACATCAACCAAATTCAAGATGATGATTTATGTGAATCATCTAGTCAGGTTAATGTCTTAACTAAAGAGCAAGATCTCCTTTTCGAAGTCATTAATGCTATCCCTGACCCTCAAGAAAAAAGAAAGTATCTTGAAAAATTAAAATATTCTTTAGTGACTAAACCTTCCAAGAATCCTTTGGTCACTAATAAGTTCAATCTCAAAGATACTTTTAAGAGACTAGAAAAAACTAGTGCTAAGTCGGTCACTATCCAAGACCTTCAACTTGATATCAATAATCTAAAATTTAAAATCAAAGAATTAAAACAAAAGCAATCTGAACATCAATTAGTCTTAGATCACTGAAAAAATAGTTAGTTTGAGTCTGATAACGATGATCAAAATACTGCCAAGTCTTCTTCTGTGGAAGCCCAATCTGAAGCTTCTGTTTCCAATTCTCAAGAAAAGGAAAATCCTTTACAAATTGACATAGTTGATGATTTTTTAGGAATAATCAACTATGTTAAAACTCAAAAATTTTATATTAACATTAAAATTCTTATTGGAGAATTTGTTCTCAAGACCACAGCTCTATTTGATACCGGAGCTGACTCAAATTGTATCTTAGAAGGGTTAATTCCCACTAAGTATTTTGAAAAAACTTCTGAACAACTCAGTACTGCTAATGGCTCTAAGTTAAAAATAAATTACAAATTATCTTCTGTTACAATTGAGAACCAGGGTCTTAAGATTGAAACCTCTTTCTTACTGGTTAAAAATTTAAATAATAAAGTAATCTTGGGAACACCATTCATCAGATCACTTTTTCCTTATCAAACCATTGAGGATGGGATTATTACCCAGCACATGGGACAATATGTTATTTTCAAATTTTTGAAAACTCCCATTATCAAAAATTTTGATATCAATCCTATCAGTTATACTAACCCAGCAAAGAAAGATTTGAGTGATGATTTGTAGGTTCTCAATTCAAGAATGAAGTTTGGAAGATATGAACTTCTAATACTTCCAACAGATTCTAATAAAGGTTTTATTCCTCCCAAAGGAATAAATCTTGACCAGATCCAAAAATGTATTTTAGATAACTTTTGGTTGTCTAGAGATACGGAAGGTAAACTCGACAGTCTAAACTCTCTTGCAGTTTACTTTTCAAAAATTGAGCAAAAACCTTTAGGAAAAGCATTTTCTTGCTACGCTTTAACTAAAGGTCCAAGCCCTGGTTTATATCATAATTTTAATGATATAAAAAGCAAATTACAAATTTTGAAAACCCTATTTTCAAAGGTTTTTACAATTATAATCATGCTTTAAATCATTTGATACAAAAAGTTGGATCTAATTTCTTTATTGATCCACAATTTCAACAAAAGAATTTTCAAAATCTCAAACTCAAGGATAAGGTCATTTACCCTCCTGAGGAAAATATAAACTCTTCAAAATATGTGAATCATTTGAGTGATAAGAGTTTCGAGAGAATTCAAAAACTTGAAATCATCAATCAAACAACATCCAGGAGAGAATGAGTGTTTAAATAAAAATATTCAATTTTGCTTAAAGACTTCAACAAATTGAGGAATTTTTGCAACAATCATGAAGACTTGAAGAAGAAGTTCATCCTACTGACTTCTTTAATCATCGACAATTAACAAATCATGTGGATTTTGAAGTTAATTTTTTAATCCAGAAGAAAATACACAACTCAATTTTCCAATATTTTATTGATGCCCAAAATTGTCTTTGGGATATTTTTGAAGGAAATACTCAGGCCCAAGGAATCTATGTTTGCCAGCCCATGGGACATGTCAAACTCCCTTCCAATCAACCAGAAGATGGTGAAGAAAGACAACATGTCTTTACTGGAATTCTAAAAGCCAGAATCAGTCTTCCATCTTATTCTCTAATTCAATATCAGAAAAAAGTTTATACAATATGGACTTGGTTAGATTTAGGAATGTTAGATCAATTTTGGAATAACGATTCTGATCATCTAGTTTGTGGTCCAAAAAAACTCTATTTGTTTACATCAACAATCATCCAAAGAGCTAGAAGGGTTACTTTCAAAGTTAAGTCGTCACTTCCATCCAACAATGGTCTTTTCCCAATACAAGCAAATCATCATCTTATTGCTAGTACTGCCCCCTTCATTCCATATCTCAATTAGCCAGTACAAAGAAGAGCATTTATTAATTCTTTTTGGTTAAGAAAAGAATTAATTGAAAAAGAGTTTCTCCCACCCATAGGATGGACTAATCTGAAGCTTATAGGAGAATCTCCGATTTACAAGTTATGGGCATTTAATCAATGTTTTCCGACAGAGATGACTATGCCTTTTCCAAATACCTATTCTTCATTATTTGAAGATATCAAATATCAAGAATATTTTGAAGAAGACTCAGTGGAAGAAAATGACTTCGATGACGTTGAACTTCACAATCTCCAAAACAGGATGGAGCCATAAAAAATGGCAACACACTATTTTGGAAGCAATATTTCCATCAATCCAGCTACCAAACAATAGACTGACGACCAAAGTACTTGCAATTGTCCAAACTTTGCAGTAAAAATAAAAGTCTGACGGTTACTGTAGCTGAATAGTAAAAACGCGTTTACAGAAAAAAATTTGTCTGACGGGTACTGTAACACTTTACTGTAGCTGAATAGTAAAACGCGTTTACTGTAGCTAAATAGCAAAACGCGTTTACTGTAGCTGAATAGTGATTTTTATTTTTTTATAAATATGGTACGTAGGTTTCATTGTTAGGTACAATTTAAAATTCCAGTTTTATTTTTTCATGTACTAGATATATATATCTAGTACACATATACACACACACACATATATATATATATATATGTATATATATATATATATATATATGTGTGTGTGTGTATTGATACATATACATACATATGTATACATACATATATATATATATATATATATATATATATATATATATATATATATTGTCACGCATATATCAATTGTCGAAACTAGTGTAGTGGTAATATTGATTTTTGCAAGTTTTAGGACCTGGGATCGAATCACATGTTAGTAATTTTTTAGCTTTTTGTATATCTATTTTAGATCTATGCGCAAAAGTTTACACAAAATAAGACCCCAAGTAAGATTCAAACATCATAGTTAAATATTAATATATTTCTTAACAATTCGGCCCCCTCACATAATTACTTCTAGCTCTGCCATTGGTGGTAGTGTAGTTCCATAGAGAATCAACTCCAACTGTGTAATTTGTTTCCATCCCTGGAGTATTCAATTAAGATAGGATAAAGCATAAAAAATAGTAAAATTCGAAATTCATTTTTTTGACTAAAAATAGGTATTCATTCATTCAAATATGTTAAACACATCGATCAATATCGCTAAAAACTGTATAGGATGAATCTGCGAACAAGCTCACAACACCCAGATTAATAGCATAAAACGGTAAAATGCCTATAAATATGATAAAATCAAAGTGAGTGGAATACTCATGCCTCCGGATCTGCAACGTTGACGCCCAAGTCTTAATTGAATCTGTAATTGATCGAAGCTGCTTTGCCAATTTGAACCAAACAAACACCGTGTTCTGAACAGAACTTCAGAGGATGACTGGAGAGAAGCAACACGGCAGTGTCCACGACGGATGACGACGGCGTGTTGGGGTGGTGTACCTGCAAACACTCCGATGCTCAAGTCAGTGTGTGTAAGAGGTGAGTGAAGAGGTGGAAAAATAATAATTACCTCGATCGTTTCACTGCGTTCTCTTTTAATACGAGTTGAGGACGGTTACCGATGAATAACCGTCCCGTGAGACCCGGGGTACCGTCAGATCGCTGCCAGCCTGTGATGAGCTGGGGTGGAATGCTGAGGACCGTTGGATCGGCCACGTCGATGTGGTCTCGAGGGAAGGCGGAGGGACTGATGCGGAAATGGGCCTGAAAGGTGGATCTTCGGATTGGGCCTCGGCCCAGTCCGGAACAGTTGCCCCCCAAGTCGCTAGCTCGAATGTCGAGGTGGTGACTTGTTGTCGAAGTTCGTTGATGTCGACGTTCGACGTCCTTGTCCGTAAGGAACTGCAAGCGTCGTCATGTCGTGCTTGTTCATTAGTTCGTTCGGGACCTTCGTGTTCCACGTCTGCTGAGGCAGTTCTCGACACGAGGCTTGATGTGCTTGTGCAAGGCACAAGGCTTTATCACGAGCTCGTGCACGCGGTCTCGGCATGAGGCTCGATCTCTTCATCAGGTGCTTGTGCAAACGCACAAGGCTTTGTCACGAGCTCGTGCACGCGGTCTCGGCACGAGGCTCGATCTCTTCATCAGGAGCTTGTTCAAGGCACAAGGCTTTGTCACGACCTCGTGCACGCGGTCTCGGCACGAGGTCGATCACAGGTGCTAGTGCAAGGCACAAGGCTTTATCACGAGCTCGTGCACGCGGTCTCGGCACGAGGCTCGATCTCTTCATCAGGTGCTTGTGCAAACGCATTGTGCAAACGCACAAGGCTTTATCGCGAGCTCGTGCACGCGGTCTCGGTACGAGGCTCGATCTCTTCATCAGGTGCTTGTGCAAACGCACAAGGCTTTGTCACGAGCTCGTGCGCGCGGTCTCGGCACGACGCTCGATCTCTTCATCAGGTGCTTGTGCAAACGCACAAGGCTTCGTCACGAGCTCGTGCGCGCGGTCTCGGCACGAGGCTCGATCTTACTAAGCCTTTATGCCGACTGGGGTCTTGGGGACCACGGGGGTCGAGCTGCGAGTGAGGTTCTTCCAACGCTGGGTGCCGAGATCCATGGCGGGCTCGACCTTTGGTTTTGGGGCACTGTTCCTGTCAAAGTATAGACAATTTGCAACAACTTGATGTAATAAAGTTTGCATTAATTTTTATGCTGAGTAAAGTGCTCGTAGTCGAGTTTTATACTTCCCTGTGAGAGTAGTTGATCTGGCTGTCCAAGCGGCAAGGTTGAGGTCATCAAATAATCAAGGTCAACGACGTAGCCGAATTTAAAGCCGTCTGAATATTGAAATTGCAGAGGTGGGCCTGGTAGGTCGCCCGAGTACTGGACTGCGTATCCACCTGTTGCAGGGGTGCTTGTGCAAGGCACAAGGCTTTATCACGAGCTCGTGCACGCGGTCTTGACACGAGGCTCGATCTCAGGGCTTCATCTTTGCCGCGTTCCAAGTCCTTGGAATTTGCTGTCCTTGTAGTGTCTTGAGGGTGTAGGCGCGTGCGATCTTTACGACGATTCAGACGGGCCTTCGGGCGTATAAGTTTCCCTTGTGGGGCGTTCTTCAGGCCAACATCAGCTCCTCGAAGAACTAGATCCCGGTATGAACTCCTGGGCACAACACCGGTTTGTATCTTGCTGCGATTTTCTGTTTCACTGCGACCTCGCTGAGTGCTGCAAGCTCTCGGCATTCGTCAAGGAGGTCGAGTTCTTCTTGTATACTCCGACAGTTGTCAATGTTACTCTGGGGATTTGTCTTTGGCTTTTGATGCCATCAACTTCTCTTCGTAATTCATAAATTTCTGAGCTCGCTTCAGGAACTCGTTCAGGGTCTTCGGTTTGTCGACACCAACGTCGACGCTGAATAGATTTCCTTCGATCAGGCCTTGCTCTAGCAAGTACAACTTCATCTCGTCAGAGCATTTCTTCACCAAAATGGCTTCTTCGTTGAAGCGCTCGACGTAGTCTCTGATAGACTCATCTTTCTTCTGCTGAATTGCGTCCAGTGCCGCTGTCGACTTGGGTTGGACTTTAGACGCAGTGAAATTCGCGGAGAACTGGTCGACGAGCTCAGTCCACGAACCAATGGAATTTTTCTTAAGAGTCTGGAACCAAGACAACGCTGCCTTCTTCAGAGTGAGGGGAAAGATTCTGCACTTCACCGGCCCTTGGGCGCCTCGATAGCCCATGACAAGATCAAAGCAACCAACATGCTCGTTTGGCTCGGTGGTGCCGTCGTATGAGTCCAAAGCGGGTGGTTTCTGAAGATGCTTCGGAATCGGGAATTTCATGATCTCGGATGTAAAAGGACCAAAGGCCTCGCTTGAGTCACTCGTGTCATTGCTCCGAGAAGGAGTTGATGAAACAGAATGAGCACGGCGGTGTGTTCTATGCACAGAGCGGTGTGGAGTCGTGCCACGGTGGTGGCGATGAACAGATCTGAGATTTTCAGACTCCTTCGATCTCTGAGGAGAACGAGAGACTCGATCTTTTCTGTTTTCGATCTGTGTGGCCACGCGAACGGAGATTTCTTTCTGTTGATTCTCCATTCGATCGAGGCGTTGATTCTGAGCGTGCATCGCTTCGGCATGGCTCCGAATGAATTCACGGAACTCACGGATGAGGAAGGTGGCGGTCTCCGTTCCTGTATCGGTTTGAGCAGCAACGATCGGAAGGTTACTCCTCTGTCTCTCATATTCAACGATGAAATCAACAGGTTCATGGTGAAGTGGTTCCGCCTGAGCTATCGGCGGATTCGGTGGTTCAAGGTCTGCGTTCGCACGAGTGGAACTGCGAGTCGCGACCTGACGCTTCGATCCAGTCATCGTCGAGCGAAGAAGGAAGACTTCGACAAAGAAAGATGAAATCAGAAATGATTCCCACAGACGGCGCCAATGTTCTGAACAGAACTTCAGAGGATGACTGGAGAGAAGCAACACGGCAGCGTCCACGACGGATGACGACGGCGTGTTGGGGTGGTGTACCTGCAAACACTCCGACGCTCAAGTCAGTGTGTGTAAGAGGTGAGTGAAGAGGTGGAAAAATAATAATTACCTCGATCGTTTCACTGCGTTCTCTTTTAATACGAGTTGAGGACGGTTACCGATGAATAACCGTCCCGTGAGACCCGGGGTACCGTCAGATCGCTGCCAGCCTGTGATGAGCTGGGGTGGAATGCTGAGGACCGTTGGATCGGCCACGTCGATGTGGTCTCGAGGGAAGGCGGAGGGACTGATGCGGAAATGGGCCTGAAAGGTGGATCTTCGGATTGGGCCTCGGCCCAGTCCGGAACACACCGTAACGAGACGAAAAATCCAATAACGCCGCACCTGGACGACGAACAAAACGAACGCTGCATGAAGACAACGAAATCACAGAAAAACACAACAAAAAAAACCTATGTGAAAAACCACTTATTTAAAAAAAACGGTGTAAAGGGGTGATTCCAGGCCAAAAATGGCCAAGAATCACCCCTTTGGCCGATGGAAGAAACAAAACTTAGAAAGACAGAGAGAGGAGAGCGCCAGGACGACGCTCAGGTTTGAGATTGAAAATTCGAAATTCATGAAAATAAGGAAATCCTATTACTCGTATAAAGGCCATTGTCAACTTTTTAGATATATGTAAAAATTGTTATCCACTTTATCAAATATTTATTTTTGTGTAAACATATCTCATAAAAACAAAATAAGCAACAACTTAAGTATTAATTTAATTTATTGAATATTTAGAAAAGTAATAATTTTTACATATTTTATGATTCCATTATAATAAAACTATATAATTATGAGTATTTTTGTTAATTTTAAGTTTCAACATAAAAATTCTTACAACATAATATAAAATTCTTACTTCCCATGTAATTTACCTGTGCATCGCACGGGTCAAACGTCTAGTTGCAGGGATAAATAAGAAATTGAGGTGAGAGTGTGGATAGGGGGAAGGGGGGTGAATGACAAAAAAGGGGGTTGCAAGTAGTTGTAGGCCTGCTCCATAGAACTAGTCCAGTTGAACTACAAAGCCCATTATCTAGTATTAACCCACTTCAAAACTTAAAAACCCTAGACAAGAGGAGAGACAACATTCTGCCCCCTTCCACAATTTTTGCCCACCGTCTTTTCATTTGAAACCCTAACCTAATGGCACCACGAAATCTTCAAGGCCAAAACCAACGCGTCAGTGCATGTTTGATTGGACGTCGAAATCGCATTGCACGAGTTCCGTTTACACGTTTTTTGAAAAGGAACAAACTCGTTCCAATCCTCAAACGGAAACTCAAACATAGCATCAGTGGTATTGTTCTTTCTGATTTCATTTGGTTTAAGAATTCAATTGTCTGTATGTTTAGAATGCTTTGTTGGCTAACTCTTGATTGACGCTGGGCTGGTGCAGGAGCGGGAACTGCATCTGGGAAAGCTAGGGTTGGGGGAAGAGGAAGACCCTCTGTTAAGGCTAAAAATCTTCAAGTTGAGAAAAGAATTACTCAGAAATCGCAATCACAAGCTGACAATATTTCAAACTCGCGGAATCATCCTAAAGAAATTGCTTTAAAATTCAGAGGTAGTAAAGAATATCAGGACTCACTGAGGACACGGAAGTCGACGCCAGGCAGACATCCACAATCACTCCTTAAACTGTATTAGGCACAAAAGAGACTTCGCATCGAACAGTTAAGATTATCCCGTGCTTTGGATGTTCATGGTAATTATTACTCCTTATCGAATTTTTTAGGTTAAAGTAATGTTTTGGTCCCTATATGTGACAGCGATTCTTAATTTAGTCCCTATACGTAAAAAATTCTTAAAACAATCCCTATACGTGACAACCGTTACCAAGTTAGTCCCTACCGTCTATCATGTTAGTTAACAGTGTCAAAAAAATCTTAGTTGGCAGTTAATTACTTACGTGGACCAACACTTGTCAATACGTGGCACTCACCTCATTCCCAATCCTACCTGTCGCAGTGCCACGCACGCCGACCCCACACCGCCACCACGCCGCGCCGTTCCTCGCCACCATCACACCGCGCCGCTCCTCGCGACGTCTTCTCACCTTCTCAACGCTCACGTATCTGGTTGAAAATGGCTTCATCATCTCACCAAGGTACGAAAATGGCGTCATCATTTCTGCTTCAAATTTCGTGTTCTCTGTACGAGTGAGTTGGACTTGATTTTTGTTTAGGGTTTCGAATTCTGTTTTGCGAGTGAGCATGTTTCGAATTCTGTTTCGTGTTCTCTGTACCAAAATAAATGTATCGGCGAGCGACTCAGGCTGTCGAGTTGGTTCTAGTTCGACAGGCTGTCGAGTTGTTTGTAGTTCGACATCGTCGAGCTGCTCGGGCTGTCGAGATGGTTCTAGTTCGAAAGGCTGTCGAGTTGGTTGTAGTTCGACATCGCCGAGCTGCTCGTGCTGTCGAGTTGATTCTACTTCGACATCGTCGAGCGGCACAGGCTGTCTAGGTGGTTCTAGTTCGACAGTCTGTCGAGTTGTTTGTAGTTCGACATCGTCGAGCTGCTCGGGCTGTCGAGTTAGGGACCATATTGATAATTAGTACCACGTATGGGGACCATATTAATAATTAATGTCACGTATAGGGACTATATTACGAATTAATGTCACATATTAATAATTAACTTGACACGTCAGATAATTAATACCACGCCGATTGTTAAACACTGTTAACTAACATGGATTGACGGTAGGGACCAAATGGGTAACGGTTGTCACGTATAGGGATTGTTTTAAGAATTTTTTACGTATAGGGACTAAATTAAGAATCGCTGTCACGTATAGGGACCAAAACATTACTTTAACCAATTTTTTATTATGCATTTTGACTGTTACTGTGTTTACCTATTCTTTGATTTATGAATTGATCAGATTCAGACGATGATTCAGACGATGTTTCAGACGATGATTCAGACAATGTTTCAGATGATGATTCAGACGATGATTTTGTCGATTATTATGTCTATAATGCAGACGATGATTCAGATTATGACTCGCAGGTTTGTTTGTAATTTTCTCAAGTTTCTTGTCATGCTCTGTCTCTCCCCCCTTTTGATTTTTTAACTATTTTTTTCAGGATGATGATAATCCAAATGATGATCCAGATTATGCTTTAGATGATGACGAGCTGGTTCGTTTGTAATTTACTCAAGTTTCTTTTCATGCTCTGTATCTCCCCTTTTTCATTTTTTAACTATTTTTTTTTCAGTATGAGCATATGGTGGCTTTATTGGGGCAGGAAGAAGCTTTGGAAGAATCTTCCGAATCTCCTGCGACAATGACAAGGGAAAGCACTTGATATAATAGTAGATGTAGTAGATGTTTGTTGCCACTTGCATGATGGCAATTATCCTAGTAGTATGTTTTAGGAGTTGCACCTTACTTCAATATTTATTTAGTTGTTATTTTGTATTTGCAACAAGGTTGGTTTAATCTGCCCAATGAATGGTATTCATTCTTAAATCCGCTTATTATGTGTACCTCATTCTTTCCCGTGATTTATTAAGGGTGGTGGCAGAGTGGTAGTGTAGTGCCATGGAGAATCAACTCCAACTGTGTAATTTGTTTCCATCCCTGGAGTATTCAGTTAAGATAGGATAAAGCATAAAAAATAGTAAAATTCGAAATTATTACTCGTATAAAGGGGATCACTTGACATTACCCCTCTCTCTTTGTGTTTGTCACTCTGTCTCTGTGTTTTCAATATTCTGCAAAATCGTAGAAGCAATAACTTCACGGCTTCTCCGACGATGCCTGTTCTGCTATGTCACAGTAACAAGTAAGAATATTTTCAACATTTAAAGATATCTTGAGTTTAATAACTGTGTGTATGCAGTAAAATGTATGTATGTGGTGTACTCTGCCTCTGCTATACAATGTAGGTATTGGATTCTGAAAGACGATTCTACGTGTTTGGATATTTACTATTTTAGTTTCTTTCCATATTTTTATTTGTAAATATCTTGTCAACTGGTGAATTGGGGGCATCTTAATTTTAGTTTTGCCATGTGGGATTCTGTGGGCTTCTTGATGAAATTACCTTCTGTGTCATCCTCTCTTTCTGCCCCCACCCATTTTTTTCAAACAGTTGTGTCTGTATTTATCCCATATGCAGTCCCTGTATGCAGCATTTGTGTGAGTGTTTTTATTGCGTCTGGGTGTCCCTATATGCATCTTTCTTATTTAGTTTGATGACTTTGTATATTGCTTTTTTTTTTTGGCACTAGGAATGGGTCCTGTGCCATGGGATATAGAGTCTAGATGTATCCTAAAAAAGTATAGAGGTTTATATGTTGTGCATGTCAGCAACAATGAACTAGGCTTGGAGTGTGATAATGTCTTCCAGCTTCCTTTCAATTGTTGATGCTTTAGTGTGTCTCAGAGTTTTATGATTCTTTTGCAAATATCTGTGATTGCAGCTAGTAATTCCTGGTTGAATTGGATCTGCCACTTTATTGGGTTGCATTTTTGTAAATATTTGGTGTAGGGATTGTGGGAAACAAGTGTGTATTTGGGTATAGAATTTTAATTTATGAAATTCAGTTTTTTTTTTGGTACATAATTTTTGTTCAATTTAGAATATTCTCAGCTGCTGTTAGGTAAATATTTGCACATATTTTGATTTTCTTTGTTGTAATTAGCTTTCATAAACTGTCATTTCTTTTGGTTTTTGAGAATTTGATTGTTTTGCTCCTAATTTGACTTGGAAATTTAAAATTATAGCCTATGATCAAGCTGTTATTTAAAGTGGAGTTTATGCTGCCATAAATTTCAATCTGATTGATTATGAGTATGATATTAGAAGGGTTAGAAAGCTCAAGCACCTGATGAATATAAAACTAGATGGATCATATGTTTTAATTTTTCACCATTTTCTTACTGATGGGAAGATGAAGAATTTATCCAAGGAGGAATTTATCCATTGCCAAAGTACTGATTTCTCTCCCCGCCGGGGGGGGGGGTGTGGTAATACCGAGGAGCAACACTCCACAAATGTGGCTTTTGGGAAGCTACAATGGGACAATTCCTTGACAAAAAGTGGGGACCTATTTTTATATCAACTGAAGTCTTATACTATAACTATATGAGATATTACGAATTCAAGTACATATCGGCCTTTAAAGCGAATCGGTTTCAATTTATTCTTAATGCAACTTTTGGCTTTTTTGTGTTTGGAGAAACGTGTCTAAGGTAGTACGATGCATGTTTCGGAGAATCGATTGGCAAGGGCGTTATGGTTATTGTTCCGGAATGGGCCGAGGCCCAATCCGAAGATCCAACGCTTTCAGGCCCATTTCCGCATGCCTCTCCGCCTTCCCTCGATGCCACATCGACGCGGCCGACCCAACGGTTCTCAGCATTAAAGGAATTTACTTCCGACTCCCGGGTTTCACGGAACGGTTACTCATCGGTAACCGTCCTCAACTCATATTTAAAGAGACCGCGTCAAACGGTCGAGGTAATTATTATTTTTCCACCTCTTCACTCACCTCTTACACACACTGACTTGAGCGTCGGAGTGTTTGCAGGTACACCACCCCAACACGCCGTCGTCATCCTCTGAAGTTCTGTTCAGAACATTGGCGCCGTCTGTGGGAATCGTTTCTGATTTCATTTTTCCTTGTCGAAGTTTTCCTTCTTCGCTCGACGATGACTGGATCGAAGCGTCAGATCGCGACTCGCAGTTCCGCTCATGCGAACGCAGATCTTGAACCACCGAATCCACCGATAGCTCCGGCGGAACCACCTCACCATGAACCTATTAAATTCATCGTTGAATATGAGAGACAGAGGAGTAACCTTCCCCCTCCGCACCAGAATGACGCCGTTTCGATCGTTGTTGCTCAAACCGATACAGGAACAGAGACTGCCACCGTCCTCATCCGTGAGTTCCGTGAATTCATTCGAAGCCATGCCGAAGCGACGCATGCTCAGAATCAACGCCTCGATCGAATGGAGAATCAGCAGAAGGAAATCTCTGCTCGCGTTGCCACACAGATCGAAAACAGAGAAGATCGTGTTTCTTGTTCTCCTCAAAGATCGAAGGAGTCTGAAAATCTCAGATCTGTTCATCGCCACCACCGTGGCACGACTCCACACCGCTCTGTGCATAGAGCACACCGCCGTAGCCGTTCTGTGGATCGTACTCCGCCTACACCCTCGAGACACTACAAGGACAGCAAATTCCAAGAACTTGGAACGCGGCAAAGATGAAGCCCTGAGATCGAGCCTCGTGCCGAGACCGCGTGCACGAGCTCGTGACAAAGCCTTGTGCCTTGCACAAGCACCTGATGATGAGATCGAGCCTCGTGCCGAGACCGCGTGCACGAGCTCGTGATAAAGCCTTGTGCCCTGCACAAGCACCTCTGCAACAGGTGGATACGCAATCCAGTACTCGGGCGACCTACCAGGCTCACCTCGGCAATTTCAATATTCAAACGGCTTTAAACTCGGCTACGTCGTTGACCTTGATTATTTGATGACCTCAACCTTGCCGCTTGGACAGCCAGATCAACTACTCTCACAGGGAAGTATAAAACTCGACTACGAGCACTTTACTCAGCATAAAAATTAATGCTAACTTTATTACATCAAGTTGTTGCAAATTGTCTATACTTTGACAGGAACAGTGCCCCAAAACCAAAGGTCGAGCCCGCCATGGAGCTCGGCACCCAGCGTCGGAAGAACCTCACTCGCAGCTCGACCCCCGTGGTCCCGAAGACCCCAGGTCAGCATAAAGGATTGGTAAGCACGAGTGCACGAGCTCGTGATAAAGCCTTGTGCCTTGCACAAGCACCTGTGATCGACCTCGTGCCGAGACCGCGTGCACGAGCTCGTGATAAAGCCTTGTGCGTCGGCACAAGCACCTGATGAAGAGATCGACCTCGTGCCGAGACCGCATGCACGAGCTCGTGATAAAGCCTTGTGCGTTGGCACAAGCACCCGATGAAGAGATCGACCTCGTGCCGAGACCGCGTGCACGAGCTCGTGATAAAGGCTTGTGCGTTTGCACAAGCACCTGTGATCGGCACAAGCACCAGATGAAGAGATCGACCTCGTGCCGAGACCGCGTGCACGAGCTCGTGATAAAGCCTTGTGCGTTGGCACAAGCACCTGATGAAGAGATCGACCTCGTGCCGAGACCGCGTGCACGAGCTCGTGATAAAGCCTTGTGCGTTTGCACAAGCACCTGATGAAGAGATCGAGCCTCGTGCCGAGACCGCGTGCACGAGCTCGTGATAAAGCTCGTGATAAAGACTTGTACCTTGCACAAGCACGTCAAGCCTCGTGTCGAGAACTGCCTCAGCAGAGGTGGAACACGAAGGTCCCGAACGAACTAATAAACAAAGCACGACCCGACGATGCTTGCAGTTCCTTACGAACAAAGACGTCGAACGTCGACATCAATGAACTTCAACAACAAGTCACCACCTCGACATTCGAGCTAGCGACTTGGGGGGCAACTGTTCCGGACTGGGCCGAGGCCCAATCCGAAGATCCAACGCTTTCAGGCCCATTTCCGCATGCCTCTCCGCCTTCCCTCGATGCCACATCGACGCGGCCGACCCAACGGTTCTCAGCATTAAAGGAATTTACTTCCGACTCCCGGGTTTCACGGAACGGTTACTCATCGGTAACCGTCCTCAACTCATATTTAAAGAGACCGCGTCAAACGGTCGAGGTAATCATTATTTTTCCACCTCTTCACTCACCTCTTACACACACTGACTTGAGCGTCGGAGTGTTTGCAGGTACACCACCCCAACACGCCGTCGTCATCCGTCGTGGACGCTGCCGTGTTGCTTCTCTCCAGTTATCCTCTGAAGTTCTGTTCAGAACAGTTATAAAGATTGCAGTGCTTTTTTTTTTTGAGCAAAAATTGATATGCAGAGGCATCACTGTGGAAAACTGACATCCCAACAAAGTTGGCACCTCAGCTACCACCAATCATCTGCAGCATACCAATGAATATGTATTAAAAAGAGGAAAAACAGAACAAAAGCAAGGGGGGACATAAACCAAAACCCCTGCAAAAACATCATTTGAATCGAAAGTTGGGAAGCCCAACTCTGTTCCTAAAAAAGTCATCCCTGATAAAAGGAGGGATGACATCCCACCAGCTAAAACCCTGTAACTGTAAGGCGTGAGAGGCAAGCCTATCTGCACAAAAGTTGCCCTCACGATAAATATGAGAAATTACAAAATGCATATTTTTAGTCAACTCAATACAATTTTTCCACCTAACTCTAAGGTGCCAAGGAGCAAGACTAACAGATTTAAAAGCCAAAACCACAAGCATGGAGTCACATTCCAGCCAAAAATTGTGCCACCCTCTCCTAGAAGCAATCTCAATGGCCACCATCGCACCAATGAGCTCCGCATGCATGGCAAAAGTAATACCAAGGTTAAGACCAAAACAGCCCAAAGCAAAGAAAGACTACTATCTGCGAAAATGCCACCACAGTGCACCCAGGAGCACCCCGAGCCGCTCCATCCAGTATTACATTTGATCCAATTGCCAAGAGGAGGCCACCAACGAACTTCAATGATCTTTGGGCCTTAGGGGCTTCTGATAATCGAGAAAAATTTCAAGATAACAAAATCACTCATAGAGGGGGAGGCCGAGTTGAGGCTAGAGTTACCTGTGAGAGCTATGTAACATTATATTCTTTTCTGAATTAAAAATTTAGTTTATAATTCTAAATCAAATATTTAAAATAGTAATATAATAATAATAATAATAATAATAAATTTTTGGTTACGCTGACTAAACTATTTTTAATATATGTTACTATACTAATATTATCATAGATATCATAGATATAATATAATACTAAACTATTACATATAGATATATTACTATACTTTTATTTTATGTTAAGTTATATTGAATAATTAATTAGGTGTAGCAGAACGTGACTTAATATAAGATTCCACTTTCTAATTAGGAGTAACCATAAGATGGGATTGTTATGCCTTCCAAAATTTTAAGTTACCCAAAGAACCAATCAACATTCATCTTTTCTATATGTGTAACGAATTAGTTGCAACAAATTGTTCCTAAAAGCTTCTGACAAGATATACTTTGATCCTGCTAATGATTACATCTTATCTTGTGATTTTATTTGGACACTCGGACAAGTTACCAACCATAGAATGCAAACTTTTTCTCCAAGAAAAGCCACCTGTACAATGAATATAGCCAATTAAATCTACCTACAGATTTAATCCCAAGATTTTATGATAAAATCTAATTTTATTTAATAAAGCATCAGTTATATAGAAGTTCACTATAAATACACTCTCTAATCCCTCCACACTCTCACACACAATCAACCACTTTACTCCCTCGTGAAAATACTTTACGTTCAAAACTATGAAGTTATCTTACACCATCAGTGTCCTATTCCATACTTTTCCCTACTAGATATACCACCCATAAGTCTTTTTCCTTTCACTTCTGTTTCCTTTTTCATCCATACCTCAAGTATAAAGAGAAAGTTACCATCCCCTGTTCAGATTGTAAAGCTTGTGGAGTTTTCCAAGGAAGAGCCTTTACCAACTAGGACAAAACAAAACTTCAGGTAATAGGGGGGGTGAGGAACTTCAACAATGATAGTAGAGTAGGAGGTGAATCATTCGAGTCAAGGGTGGCCCTATCCCTTCACTATTTCTATTATTTTTTTCTGATACAGTAATTTAATATTAGTAATGTAAAAGAGGAAATTTGAATTTACATATACTGATAGTTATTCTTAGCTTTGATGTTTTTATGAACGTCCTTGCTGAGAATGGATATTATTTTGATATTATTAAGTTGTTCATCTGATGTCTTGAAATCTGTGATTATTTTACAACGCTCTGTTATTCGGACACTGGCACACACACCCAAATCCGGTACACACGCACACACTTAACTCTGGTCAACTCTGGTGCGTGGTCAACTCTGGTCAACTCTGGTGCGTGGTCAACTCTGGTGCGTGGTCAACTCTGGTCAACTCTGGTCAACTCTGGTGGTGGTCAACTCTGGTCAACTCTGATTTTTCTTACTTGTGCAGCTTTTCTCTCTCGTAATTGAGTCTGCCTCTAGTGCAACTTTTACCATAATGGTAGTACGTGGATAATTAAGTTCAAATATGAGGAAGAGAGCTACGTTTTGGTACGAACGAGAGTGCGCAAGTGAAGGTTGTAATAACCTTGGGGGCATCACGGTGCGAAATTCCACATGTGACCAGGTGGTAGCTCCCTTGTGTCGTGGTATTCGATATCCCTCAATGATGAGCCTGACGAGACACTGCAAGAACTCAAGATCGGTGTAGAGTGTTCCGGTATAAATGTATGAATTATAAAATGAGAAAAGTACTGGGACGGAACATGTACTCCCGATCGCTCCTCCAATTTAGAGTCTCTCCATGGAGTAGATGTGGGCCCATATATATATATATATATATATATATATTACATGACATTGCATGGATCTTGTTGCATGATTATGAAATGAACTGTTGATCTTTATTTCTTTATATATCTATATATATATATATGTATATATATATAATATTATTATGATTGCCTAATGCTCTACTATATGTTATGTTGTTGATATGTACTCACCCCTTTGTTTGTTGTTTTGGATATTATTATTATGTTTGTTTAAAGATGGAGGACAACGACAATAATCACCACCCGATGGTACGTATGGAGTTCATCAACGGGATCTGGACCCCTGATTATCCCAACCTCACTGTGACCTTTGATGGAGAAATCGCTATTCACACCACTGTTGGCACATTTCCTAACTTCATCACTACCACTCGCCATCGTACTATGACATTATCCTTTTACTTACCTTTAGCTGATATGTGGGCTGCGTCTGTTATTGCACCCACAGGAACATATCCGAAGCCGCCTCTGTAACGACCCGTTTCCGGACCGCTACCGAGCTCAATACACCGAGCTCAAGTTACCCTGTATGCGATGTGTTTTAAAACGATACTCTTGTGCCCTTTAGAAAAGTACGGTCTATTATTATTATTATTATTTTATAAGACCAGCTCGTGCACATCAGAGTAATTACAGCTTTTCGAAACATGGTGCAACTAAGACACAAGACTTAAGTCCTAAATAACAACACCTTGAGTATAACAAGTACATACTTATATATACAAGATGTAAAAGTGCATACAAAAAGACAGAGTAATAATGTACAAAGAAAATACACCTAAGGTATAGCGACTTCAAGAGAGCAATCATACCCTGGGGTACTTCGGCAGACACCCACGCAGGCTGCTCCAAAAGTAAAACCACCCGATCTACCCTGTGCTCAAAATGACACCTAGCCCAAATGGTCACAACCTCACGAACACAAAAAAAAACAAAATGCAGTCATCCCAAAAACATCCAACAAACATAATCAATCACGACAAATATAGGTCGTCGCTCGATCCTCGCCGAGCTCCTCCTCGCCATCATCTCATTGCCGAGTTCCTCGCACTCGACATCGCCTGGGTAACCATCATGGATTGAAGGTACCACGGAAAGCGGTCAACTTCTCAACAATTCAAGATAAACACGACATAAAGAAATAAGCAACACAACAATGTTTATCAATCATCAAACGTAACTCAACCATCTCACTCTAGACTCGACAATTATTCCTAATGCACACGCTGCATCAGGTATCTTTGGAAAGTCCAGAAGCCTTGGGATCTTCGCTCTCCCTAGATCAACTCGGGTCCCATAGCGTGCGGGCAACGCTTAGAAGTCCCCATAAACGGAAAAGGGGACCTAGCACCCTCTCCGCTATCCGGGTCGCAACTTCAAACGCTAACGACTCGCTAAGCTCTCTCACTCAATGAACAATTCGCCGCATACGATATTCAAAGAGTTATACGCAAGATATTCAACCGCATGTCAAATAAAAAGAGCAGGCTTAACATGAAGAAACGCAATTCAAGGAATCCATCCCTCTGCAACTCAATGGAATTAACAGAGAGGTACAAACAAGTGGGGGTTGGGTTCAGCAGACCAACCACAAAGTTTTCACCCACGAATGACTCGGAATATGTTCGACCGCACGACAACAAAACGAAGGGGTTCGAAGACCCTAACTTCGAACTCGTAGAGTTCTCAGACTTCTTCGTATTTAAATAAAGCAATTTAAATAACAAAACAATAGCTTAAGCATATCCAAAGTTGTCCTTACACAGGGACATAAAATGAATCCTAAATGTCTAGAAGTGCCGCTTACCAGAACTCCAAGCTAAGCATTTGCTCGACAACGACCTCAACAATTTGTCTTCAAACGAGCTCGACAACGACCTCGACACATTTGTCTTCAAACGAGCTCAACAACGACCTCGACACGCACGGCTCTCGGTCAACCTCGGTTTCGTGTTCTCGTACACCTGATCTCCTTGCAAAGACGATCTCGAAATCACACTGCCTAATACGAGCACAACTTAGTTCTATCTATGGGTTCTAATAACACTTAGCTCTCATTATCCCAATCTTAACCACAACCCAAGTAAACATTAAAACTCAAGAACTTAAACAAATACAACCAGAATTCAAACATTACAAAATAACTCCTTTTCTCTAAAATTTTACTAAAAACTTCTTTCATACATCACCAGACAAAGCCATTTTTCCTAAGTACTAATTCAAGCTTAAAATCAAGTAACACATTAAGCACAATTTAATCAAAATCTAAGTTTATATTTCTTAAAAAAAAATACTTTCATCAGGGTCCAACAACTAAAATAAGACCATAACCAATTTTGTTAAAATTTAAAACTCAAAAAGAAATCAATTTCATAATCCCTCAAAAATCCATTTTTGCACAAAAACTAATCTAACACCAAACTAATCTTGCAACTTAATCCTAGTAGTCCTAAAATCATATTAAACATATAATCACATATTTCATGCATGATTCAAGCAAGATTAAACATATTTTCCTCTAACACAAAGTTAGGGTTTTCGATCAAAAGTTCATGAAAAAGGTTATATGATGCTATAACAAATAAATCAACAACAAACATCAACAAGAAGCAACGTACAACAAACTAGAACAAGAAATCAAAACAAACCAAGTAGGGAGGGTTTTGGGCACTGCCTATTGCAGAAAACAGAGAAAGCAATTTGTTTTACAAGCTCAAATAATTGGTTAGAAAGGTAGGTCATGTCATGAAAAAGAAAACCTATCAATATGACCTGATTTGGAAGCATATAAACTAGCTAAAATAGAGAGAAGAAGTGGCGCTAACAGTAACATGAAGAGAACTAAAATTCTATTTTTCATACCTCAAAAGATGGTCGAGATGGTGATATATGTCGAGAAGATGATAAGAAACAAGGTTGATGAAGAAAGGTTATCAAGAAGCTCAATGAAACTCAAGGTTCTTCAATGGAGGTTTGGAGAAGAGGAAACTTAGAGAAGAAGAAAGAAGAAACTGGAAAGTGAGTGTTTAAGGCGGCTAATCGTGATATTTATGGCGGTGGAGGAAACTAATCATGATATTTATCTACAGCTGGTGGAAAAAAAGAAAAGAAGAAAAAAAAAATAAACAGTTTGGTCTTATCTCCCTTAAATATCTCTTAAACAATAATTAATTACAAGAAAACCATTTTAAATGAATTTATCTTTCATAAAACCACAAATAAGCGACACCTAGATTTTAAAGTAAGATATTAATCCAAACAACAAGTCTAACCCATCTAATCTTTCCTCTCTCATAATCACCCTCTAATCTATAGACTTAAAATCTAAAACCACAGTGACGATTCTCGATGGAAAATCCCGGAAAATTAATTTACGAAAAATTAATTCTCCGCGTGATTATATCAATTTATAAATATTAGAAACAATACAATTCACTTAAAAATATTAAAAACAAGTAATTACTTTAATAAAACATAATCACAACAAAATATACTAATTAACGCTAAATAATATTCGTAAAAATACGAGTGTTATCATCTCGACACGATGTCGACCAGGATGCTCGTGCAAGCGTCTCCTCAGCTCGTCATACGACCTCGGCATACGATCGGGGTCTCGACAGGAGGTCTCGATACGATGTCCTAATACGAGGTCGATCTCGTCCTCAGGTGTTACAATCTGCTCCTCTAAAAAATTTCGTCCTCGAAATTGTAAATAAGTTACTTACCATGAAAGAGTTCAGTCTTGAGTCTTCATCTTCTCTTCCAGCTCCCAGTCGCATCTCCGGTCTTACGATCCTACCTGACTTTGACAAGTTGGATCTCTTTGTTCCGCGACATTCTGACTTTCCGATCAACAATTCTTGCTGGTGATGCTTCAAAAGATAGGTCGTCCTTCAGTTGAATCATATCCGGTTCGATAACATGAGAAGGGTCGGAAATATACTTTCGCAACTGTGAAACGTAAAAGACATCATGTATGTTCGACAAGAAGGGTGGCAAGGCAATCTGATATGCCCTTTGGACCAATACGACGAAGAATCGATAAGGTCCAATAAATTTAGGGGTAAGTTTCTTGGATTTGATCGCTCGACCAACTCGATGGTAGTGGGGTAACTCTAAGAAATACATGCTCTCCTTCCTCGAACTCGAGTGGTCGGCGTCTTTGGTGCGCATAACTCTTACATCGACTTTGAGGCGTTCGCATCCTATCTACGATCAAGCGGATCTTCTCGATGAGTCTGTTGGATCATATCCGGTCCTACAATGTAACTCTCGCCATCCTGGTACCAACAAAGAGGCGTCTGACACTTTCGTCCATACAGTGCTTCAAAAGGTGCCATTCCAATACTTGCATGGAAACTGTTATTATAGGTGAACTCCACCAATGGTAAGACATTGTCCCAACTTCCTCGGTGATCTAACGTACATGCTCGCAACAAATCTTCAAGCGATTGTATCGTTCTCTCAGTTGACCGTCGATGCGGGGATGATATGCCGAGCTAAGCTTGAGCTCGGTTCCCATCGCTTCTTGCAATTCCCTCCAAAAATGAGACGTGAACTTCGGATCTCGGTCCGACACGATTGAAGAGGGTATACCATGTAGTCGTACTATCTCCGTGATGTAGATCTCGGTCAGCTTTTCCACGTTGTATGTCGACCTCACTAGCAAGAAATGAGCAGATTTGGTCAATCGGTCGACGATCACCCAAATCGAATCATTCTTCTTCTGTGTCTTCGGCAAACCTACAACGAAATCCATGGAAATACTATCCCATTTCCATACTGGTACGTCAAGCGATTGTAGCATTCCCGCAGGTCGTTGGTGCTCCACGCTTCGGCTTTACGCACGTTAAACACGAGCTACGTGCTCGACCACTTGCTTCTTCATTAGGACCACCAAAAATGCTTCTTCAAGTCTTGATACATCTTCGTAACTCCTGGGTGAATACTAAAATTGCTCTTATACGCTTCGTCAAGTATTAACTTTCTCAGCTCCACTACGTTAGGTACACATACTCGGCCATTGCATCTTAAGATGTTGTCAGATTCAGACTTGGAATTCTGTCGCATTCCCTTGCGCTATCAACTGGACCTTCTCTTGCAGGAGCTCGTCATGAACCTGCTGGTCTCGGATCTCGTCCAACAATCTGTTAGAAATGGTAAGCATACCAAATCTCAGCTTCCCTGGTGAAACTTCCACATTCAACTTCAAGTCTCGAAACTTCTCGAGCATCTCCAACTCCTTGATCATCATTGCGGAAGCTAGAACGCTCTTCCTACTCAACGCATCTGCTACTATATTAGCTTTTCCTGGATGATATTCCAACGTAAAGTCGTAGTCCTTGAGAAATTCTGTCCATCTTCGCTGATGCATGTTGAGCTCTTTACGATCGAGCAGTACTTAAGCTCTTGTGATCGCTGAAAACAGTAAGAGTGCTCCCATAAAGATAGTGCCTCCATATCTTCAGCGCAAAAACCACTGCTGCCAGCTCCAAATCGTGAGTAGGGTAGTTCCTCTCGTGAATCTTAAGCTGTCTTGAAGCATACGCTACCACTTTCCGGTGTTGCATCAGCACGCATCCCAATCCCTGGTGTGACGCATCACAATACACCTCGTAAGGCTCTTCGGGTTGAGGCAAAATCAACACGGGCACTGTTGTCAAAAGCTCCTTCAGTCTTTGAAAACTGGATTCACACTCCTCAGTCCAAGCAAAAGGTTGATCCTTCCTCGTAAGTCGTGTAAGAGGCGCGACAATCTTCGAAAAACCTTCAATGAATCTTCGATAATAGCCTGCTAAGCCAACAAAACTTCTGATCTCGGTAACCGTCTTCGGCTGTTCCCACGCTAACACAGCCTCAATCTTAGTTGGATCCACAGCTATCCCTTCTTTGGAAATCACGTGTCCAAGAAAATTCACCTCTTCAAGACAAAATTCACACTTGGATGAGTTCGCATAAAGTTGCTTCTCACGCAATATCTGTAGTACTCGACGTAAGTGTTCTTCGTGCTCTTCTCGGTTCTTCGAATAGATCAATATGTCGTCGATGAACACTACAACGAACTGATCCAAAAACGAATGGAAAATCCTATTCATGTAGTCCATAAACACAGCTGGCACATTTGTCACTCCAAACGGCATCACTAAGTACTCATAATGCCCATACCTAGTCCTGAACGCTGTTTTGGAGACATCTTCCTCCTTCACGCGAATCTGATGGTAGCCCGACTTCAAGTCTATCTTTGAAAACATCGCCGCTCCACGAAGTTGATCCATCAAGTCGTCAATACGTGGTAACGGATACCGGTTCTTCACAGTAGCCTTGTTGAGTTGACGATAGTCCATGCACAGTCTGGATCGTCCATCCTTCTTCTTGACCAACAACACTGGAGCTCCCCACGGTGACACGCTCGGTCGTATGAATTGCTTTGACTCCAAATGCTCAATCTGGGACTTTAGTTCCTTCATCTCGGCAGGAGACATCCTGTAGGCGCTATTGAAATAGGTCTGTCCCTGGAATCAGTCGATGGAGAACTTCGACCTCTACCGCCTAGTGGTAACCCTGGCACGCGTCTTGAAAACGTCCACAAAGTCACACACGCTGCTGGTACATTCTTCACTTCGATCTGTTTGGGAAACTTACGAACTAGCGGATACATGTATTCCCTAGTTCCTTCTTTCAAAGAAACTCCAATACGTTCGTGAGAAGATAATTGGAGATTCCAAGGTCTGGAAAAATTGCTGTTTTCCGGGCCCAGTCGAAGACGACCTGGTGGTATGACAACCAATCCATCCCGAGGATGACATCTAAGCCCTTAAGAGGCAAACAAACCAAATTGACCATAAACTTTCTACTCACGAATAACCACTACACAATTAAGACATGCGGTGTTTGTGACTAAGGTTTTAGCGGGGTCGTAACTACCAATTTGAGCGGTAAAGCGAGTCACATTGATTCAAATGGTTCACACAATCGAGAAGAAATAAAGGAATGGGTTGCACCGAATCAAAGAAGGGCGGATAAGGATTTACCCTCTATCTCACATTCACCTTGAATAAGGTCATCGGCTTGTTACGCTTCCTCGCCACTCATGCAGAAGACTACCTTTAGCTACCTGACGCTTCCCTTTTGCCTTCGCGCATGCATTGCGGTTACGCTTTAGGTGTGGGACAATCCTTGGCAAAATGTCACGGCTTCTTGCGGTTGAAACATATATTCTCCTTCCGAGTGCGATCACTCGCATAATGTCTGGCCTTCCACAGCGATAGCAAATCACCTCGACAGGTCGACCTCCACTTCTCGCTCACTGGGTCATCGGACGATCATCCTCTATTATTGTTGTTCCCCGAGAGGTCGGTTGTAAGGCTTCTTAAGTTGCTTTCCTTTACGTGCAAATCTCTGTCCCATGCCACGAGGTCTCATTGGTCCACTGGGCGATCTTCTTCTTGTGGCTTACTCCTTCTACCTCGACACGGCGATCTATCGACTCTTGGAGGTTTCGAATCCTCGATGATACCAGCGACTTACGGATATCAAATCTCGGACCTCGTTGGAACCTCTCACTTAACCATCTTTGGTCATTTCGGTCACTAAATGGGTGAAGTACCTTGCTAGTGACTCAAACTTGGCTGCATACTCGGACACTTGTCCGAGCGCGCTTGCCGCAATTGAAGAAACTCTTGCTCCTTCTCATTTCGTGCGATGTCTGGGAAGTACTTGTCCAAGAACCTTTCACGGAAAAGCTCCAGGTCATCTCGCGACGTTCTGCTATAAATGTTTGCTTCACTCCTTTCCACCAATATTCTGCATCTCCCAGTAGCAGATAGGCGGCGTAGTCTACCTTTACGTTGTTCGGGCAATGGAGTGCCTCGAAGATCTTCTCGATCTCTTGCATCCAAAGATCAGCTTTATCTGGATTTGGCTCACCATAGAATTTCGGTGGATCATGCTTCCTAAAGTCGGCCAATCCTCTCGCTTCATTTAAGATTACGCTCGTTCTTTGTTCTGCAAATTCTGTGTCAACGCTGCCGTCTGTTGAGCCATCGCGTTAGACTGTTGAGTTGCAGCAGCTGATTGCTGAGCCATGGCCGCAGCCATCTCGGTCATAGCTTGAATCGCTCGTTCCATGTCGACGTTCCCAGGTACAGCCGTCGTATCCCTACGAGGTGGCATTAGATTCCACAAAGTTCAAAACCTGTCAGAATCTCACAACAAGGATGTGTTAAAACACACTGCTTCAATCAAGAAACAGTTCAAACAATTTTTCAAGCAATAAGTGCTTCACTTAATCAAACAGCAATCAATATAGTACAATTAGGTACCCAACACATATATATATATCCCGACACAGTGACCAGTCCAAATTTCCTATGCACAGCTCGGTCAGAACCGAACTGCTCTGATACCAACATTGTAACGACCCGTTTCCGGACCGCTACCGAGCTCAACATACCGAGCTCAAGTTACCCTGTATGCGATGTGTTTTAAAACGATACTCTTGTGCCCTTTAGAAAAGTACGGTCTATTATTATTATTATTATTTTATAAGACCAGCTCGTGCACATCAGAGTAATTACAGCTTTTCGAAACATGGTGCAACTAAGACACAAGACTTAAGTCCTAAATAACAACACGCAGGTATAACAAGTACATACTTATATATACAAGATGTAAAAAGTGCATACAAAAAGACAGAGTAATAATGTACAAAGAAAATACACCTAAGGTATGACGACTTCAAGAGAGCAATCATACCCTGGGGGTACTTCCGGCAGACACCCACGCAGGGGGCTGCTCCAAAAGTAAAACCACCAGTCTACCCTGTGCTCAAAATGACACCTAGCCCAAACTGGTCACAACCTCTGAACACAAAAAAAACAAAGTACAGTCATCCCAAAAAAACATCCAACAAACATAATCAATCACGACAAATATAGGTCGTCGCCCTGATCCTCGTCGAGCTCCTCCTCGCCATCATCTGCTGTCGAGTTCCCTGCACCCTCGACATCGCCTGGGTAACCATCATGGATTGAAGGTACCACGGGAAAGGGTCAACTTCTCAACAATTCAAGATAAACACGGCATAAAGAAATAAGCAACACAACAATGTTTATCAATCATCAAACGTAACTCAACCATCTCACTCTAGACTCGACAATTATTAGGAATGCACACGCTGCATCAGGTATCTTTGGAAAGTCGGTTAAGCCTTGGGAGCTTCGCTCTCCCTAGGGCGATCAACTTCGGGTCCCATAGCGTGGCAACGCTTAGAAGTCCCCATAAGCGGAAAAGGGGACCTAGCACCTCTCCGCTTATCCGGTCGCAACTTCAAACGCTAACGACTCGCTAAGCTCTCTCACTCAATGAACAATTAGCGATCACGATATTCAAAGAGTTATACGCAAGATATTCAACCGCATGTCAAATAAAAAGCGGGCTTAACATGAAGAAACGCAATTCAAGGAATCCATCCCTCTGCAACTCAATGGAATTAACAGAGAGGTACAAACAAGTGGGGGTTGGGTTCAGCAGACCAACCACAAAGTTTTCACCCACGAATGACTCGGAATATGTTCGACCGCACGACAACAAAACGAAAGGGTTCGAAGACCCTAACTTCGAACTCGTAGAGTTCTCAGACTTCTTCGTATTTAAATAAAGCAATTTAAATAACAAAACAATAGGTTAAGCATATCCAAAGTTGTCCTTACACAGGGACATAAAATGAATCCTAAATGTCTAGAAGTGCCCTTACCGAACTCCAAGCTAACGCTGCTCGACAACGACCTCAACACGGCTGTCTTCAAACGAGCTCGACAACGACCTCGACACGGCTGTCTTCAAACGAGCTCAACAACGACCTCGACACGTACGGCTCTCAGTCAACCTCGGTTTCGTGTTCTCGTACACCCTGATCTCCTTGCAGCACGATCTCGGAAATCACACTGCCTAATACGAGCACAACTTAGTTCTATCTATGGGTTCTAATAACACTTAGCTCTCATTATCCCAATCTTAACCACAACCCAAGTAAACATTAAAACTCAAGAACTTAAACAAATACAACCAGAATTCAAACATTACAAAATAACTCCTTTTCTCTAAAATTTTATTAAAAACTTCTTTCATACATCACCAGACAAAGCCATTTTTCCTAAGTACTAATTCAAGCTTAAAATCAAGTAACACATTAAGCACAATTTAATCAAAATCTAAGTTTATATTTCTTAAAAAAAAATACTTTCATCAGGGTCCAACAACTAAAATAAGACCATAACCAATTTTGTTAAAATTTAAAACTCAAAAAGAAATCAATTTCATAATCCCTCAAAAATCCATTTTTGCACAAAAACTAATCTAACACCAAACTAATCTTGCAACTTAATCCTAATAGTCCTAAAATCATATTAAACATA
This sequence comes from Calophaca sinica, assembly GCA_037113605.1. NCBI lineage: Eukaryota > Viridiplantae > Streptophyta > Magnoliopsida > Fabales > Fabaceae > Calophaca > Calophaca sinica. Next base: position 14,772,517 of record CM073736.1, read on the forward strand.
TAATCACATATTTCATGCATGATTCAAGCAAGATTAAACATATTTTTCCTCTAACACAAAGTTAGGGTTTTCGATCAAAAGTTCATGAAAAAGGTTATATGATGCTATAACAAATAAATCAACAACAAACATCAACAAGAAGCAACGTACAACAAACTAGAACAAGAAATCAAAACAAACCAAGTAGGGAGGGTTTTGGGCACTGCCTATTGCAGAAAACAGAGAAAGCAATTTGTTTTACAAGCTCAAATAATTGGTTAGAAAGGTAGGTCATGTCGTGAAAAAGAAAACCTATCAATATGACCTGATTTGGAAGCATATAAACTAGCTAAAATAGAGAGAAGAAGTGGCGCTAACAGTAACATGAAGAGAACTAAAATTCTATTTTTCATACCTCAAAAGATGGTCGAGATGGTGATATATGTCAAGAAGATGATAAGAAACAAGGTTGATGAAGAAAGTTTATGCAGAAGCTCAATGAAACTCAAGGTTCTTCAATGGAGGTTTGGAGAAGAGGAAACTTAGAGAAGAAGAAAGAAGAAACTGGAAAGTGAGTGTTTAAGGCGGCTAATCGTGATATTTATGTCGGTGGAGGAAACTAATCATGATATTTATCTACAGCTGGTGGAAAAAAAAAAAATAATAAACAGTTTTGTCTTATCTCCCTTAAATATCTCTTAAACAATAATTAATTACAAGAAAACCATTTTAAATGAATTTATCTTTCATAAAACCACAAATAAGCAACACCTAGATTTTAAAGTAAGATATTAATCCAAACAACAAGTCTAACCCATCTAATCTTTCCTCTCTCATAATCACCCTCTAATCTATAGGCTTAAAATCTAAAAACACAGTGACGATTCTCGTTAATTTACGAAAAATTAATTCTCCGCGTGATTATATCAATTTATAAATATTAGAAACAATACAATTCACTTAAAAATATTAAAAACAAGTAATTACTTTAATAAAACATAATCACAACAAAATATACTAATTAACGCTAAATAATATTCGTAAAAATACGAGTGTTATCATCTCGACACGATGTCGACCAGGATGCTCGTGCAAGCGTCTCCTCAGCTCGTCATACGACCTCGGCATACGATCTCGGCACGGGGTCTCGACAGGAGGTCTCGACGCGAGGTCTCGATACGATGTCCTAATACGAGGTCGATCTCGTCCTCAGGTGTTACAGCCTCCCTACTACCCGATCCCATAGAGGGTGAGGGAAAGAGATGTATGACTAATAATTCTGATGCAGTAGTATGTTGGACCAGCCTGATGTAGTTTTCGACGTGATCTACCTACTCTTGACAGGAGATCTTTTGATGTTGTAGAAAAAATAATGTATATAGTATAGGCTGGTTGTTATCTAGATGACTGTATGACTTCTGTTAACTAGCAGGATGATATACCGTGTACTAAAAACTATTTTGTTCAAAGGCTAATGATGCAGTATATTATAAATGTTACTCTTAGAAGTATGTTCATCTAATGTTTTTTTTTATGCTGATTCTATTGTGATAAAAAGGTTTTAAAATTAATCAGTATATGTATGTTTTATTGGATGAGATACTTGGGGGTGTCTCATTTGTGGTATCAGAGCCGGTCGAGTCTTATTGGGACTGGGTATGGACTAACTATGTTTTGCTGTGAAAGGTTGTGTAAAAAAAAAAAAAACGTAGGAATAATATAGTGATTGTTGATGAAACTATTTTTCTGATATATTTAGTTCTGTAGGAAATTATGACGCGAGGGAATAACGAAGAAATGACTGAAGCTGTTCAAGCTATCAGAAGTATGGCTGCGGCAAGGTTGCAGCAAACTCAACTGAACAATACAAGAAATGAAGGAACAACTGAATTCCAAGGTTTAACCGAATTTCGCCGTAATAAACCCTCTCAATTCAATGGAGAATACGATCCAGACAAAGCCGAGTTATGGATTCAAGAAATGGAAAAGATATTTGAGGCAATGATGTGCCCTATAGAACGAAGAGTTATTTACGCAACCTTTATGCTAATCGGAGAATTTGAATATTGGTGAAAGCAACACGTCAACTTTTCAAGCGGAAGGTCGAGAAATAACTTGGGAACTTTTTCGTAGCAAATTTTTAGAAAAGTACTTCCCAGAGGATGTAAGACACGCTAGAGAAATGGAATTTTTACAGTTGAAGCAAGGAGGAATGTCTGTAGGAGAATATGCTGCAAAATTTGAAGCATTGTCAAAATTTTCAATGTATTTTCAACACCATCCAGATGAAAGTTGGAAATGCCGAAAGTTCGAAGAAGGGTTGCGGTATGAAATTAGGGAAGCAGTAGTTTCTTTTAGCACTAGAGAATTTCCTGAATTAGTAAATAAATGTAGGATGATTGAGGACCTCAAAAAGATTAGGGAAGAAAGTCTTATAATTTTGGATCCTCGCGATTTAAGAAACGAAATGACAGATTCAGGAAGAAACCATATGAACGTCCACAAGGAAATCAATATCATAACCAGAATCAAAGAGGAAAAAGAGAATCCAGTCAAGCATATCCGACTCCGCTGAAATGTTTTAAATGTGGAGGTGCTCATGATACTAAGAATTGTTGGAATAAAGAAGTGATTTGCTTTAAATGCGACAAACCGGGACATTTTGTTAGAGATTGCAAAGCGTAAACTTCGAGTCAATAATGTGCGATCATCGAGGCCAAAGACGAAGGGAAGAGCATACACTATGAGTGGAGTCAAGCTTCTCGATCGATGACCTTATACAAGGTAAGTGTCTCATAGCAGGTAGACTTTTAAATGTACTGTATGATTCGGGGGCTACCCATTCTTTCATCTCTTATGACTGTGTAAGACAACTAAATTTACCTATTTCCCCACTTCTTTTTGATTTAATTGTTTCAACCCCCACTTCTGAACCGGTAGTCACTGCTTTAGCTTGTGTTGACTCAAGTTATCATTGAAAATAGAAATTTCACTATAACCTTAATATGTTTGCCCTTAGTCCAGCTAGATGTAATATTAGGTATGGACTGGTTATCTTCTAATCGAGTCCTACTAGATTGTTCAAATAAGTCCTTAATCTTTCCTGAATTGGAAAGCCCCGGATTACTATCTACCAATCAAACAGTTGCTTCTTTGAAAAAAGGAGCGCGAGGATATAGGTTGTTGTCTTCTTTGGAAGTTCAAGGGGTATTGGACATAAACAAAGTGCCGATCATGAGGGAATTTCCTAAGGTGTTTCCAGAAGATGTTCCAGGTCTACCCCCAGAACGAGAAATAGAGTTTGCTATTGATTTGTTGCCAGGAACTAGTCCTATATCAATAGCACCGTACCGAATGTCGCCATCTGAAATGGCGGAGCTAAAGAAACAATTGGATGAATTAATGGCAAAGAAATTCATTAGGCCTAGTGTGTCACCTTGGGGTGCTCCTGTCTTATTGGTCAAAAAGAAGGATGGAAGTTCTAGGTTGTGCATTGACTATAGGCAATTGAATAAAGTAACTATCAAAAACAAATACCCTTTACCTAGGATAGATGATTTGATGGATCAGTTGAAAGGCGCTACCATATTTTCAAAAATTGACTTGCGATCTGGATACCATCAGATACATGTGAGGCGTGAGATATACCAAAGACAAATTTTCTAACAAGATACGGCCATTATGAATATTTAGTGATGCCGTTTGGAGTTACGAATGCTCCTGCAATTTTTATGGACTATATGAATAGAATATTCCGTCCATATTTAGATAAGTTTGTCGTCGTCTTTATTGATGATATTCTTATCTATTCACGAGATCATGAGGAACACGCGGAACATCTCCGAATTGTTCTTCAGGTCTCAAGGAAAAGAAGCGATTGTATGCAAAGTTTGTCAAAATGTGAATTTTGGTGGAAGAAGTGCAATTTTGGGACATGTAGTCTCGAAGGAAGGGATCGCGGTAGATCCAAATGGCTAAGGTGGAAGCTGTTTTACAATGGGAAAGACCTAGGACAATAACAGTAAATTTGTATTTTTCTAGGGTTAGCGAGGATATTATCGGAGGTTTATTGAAGGATTTTCCAAGATAGCGTTACTCTAACCCAACTCACTCAAAAGGACAAGCGTCAGTATGGACGGATGCTTGTGAAAAGAGTTTTCGAGAATCGAAGCATAGGTTGAAAACATCACCTGTCTTAGTGTTACTCGACCCTAATGGATATTTTGAGGTATATTGTGATGCATCTCATCTTGGTTTAGGTTGTGTCCTTATGCAAGAAAGAAAGGTAGTGGCATATGCTTCTAGACAACCGAGACCTCACGAGAGGAATTACCCGACCCATGATTTGGAGTTAGCGACCATTGTTTTTGCACTTAAAATATGGAGGCATTATTTGTATGGGTCTAAGTTTGAAGTCTTCGGTGACCACAAAAGTTTGAAGTATTTGTTTGATCAAAAAGAATTAAACATGAGACAAAGGAGATGGATGGAATTTATAAAGGATTATGATTTGAATTGCAATATCATCCTGGAAAAGCAAATGTCGTAGCGGATGCATTAAGTAGGAAGAGCGTTACATGTTTCTTCTATGATGGTCAGAGATGGAACTCATTGAGAAGTTTAGAGATTTAAATTTAGCGATAGAAGTAGCAGTAACCGACTTGGGTAAATATGGTTACCGTTACAAATGGCTTGTCGAGCAGATCCGCATCAAACAAGAAGTCGATCAAGATCTTCAAGAAAAGATGGAATTGATGGAGCAAGGCAAACTTACCGAATTAGAAGGGTACTGGCGGAGTGATAAGATTTCAAGACAGGATCGTGTGCCGAGTGATCAAGAAATCAAGAAGTTAATTTTGGAAGAAGCACATAAGAGCAAGTTGAGCGTACATCCTGGAGCATCAAAAATGTATCAAGATTTAAAGAAGATGTCTTGGTGGCCAGGAATGAAGAAAGAAGTAGCACGATATGTAAATGCTTGTTTAGTCTGTCGTAAAGCTAAGATAGAACATCAAAAACCTGCAGAACGCTTACAACCACTAGACATTCAGGAATGGAAATGGGGCGGTATAGCAATGGATTTTGTGACGGGATGCGAAGGACCCCAAAAGGGCATAACTCAATTTGGGTAATTATTGATAGGTTAACAAAGTCAGCTCACTTTTTGCCTATCAATATAAAATACTCACTGGAGAAATTGACCCAGTTGTATATAAATGAAATTGTCGGGTTACATGGGGTGCCCTCAAACATAATTTCTGACAGAGATCTGAGGTTTACCTCGAGTTTTTGGGGAAGCTTACATAAGACTCTAGGAACAAAATTGCGGTTAAGCTCTACCTATCATCCACAAACTACTGGGCAATCAGAACGGATAATTCAGTCATTTGAAGATTTGTTAAGAGCGTGTGTCTTGGAATATTCAAGAAGATGGGATGGACTTTCCTAATTGAGTTTACCTATAACAATAGTTTTCATTCCAGCATAGGAATGGCTCCTTACGAAGCATTATATTGACGAAGATGTAGAACCCCATTGTGTTGGTATGAGACTGGGGAGAACCTCATTATAGGTCCAGAATTAGTGCAGCAGACCACAGAAAAAATAAAGATGGTTCAAGAGAAAATGAAAACGACACAAAGCAGACAAAAAAGTTATGCGGACAAAAGGAGAAGACCTCTTGAATTTCAAAAAGGCGATCATGTATTCTTAAAAGTTACGCCGATGACTGGAGTTGGTAGAGTAATGAAATCCAGGAAACTTACACCTAGGTTCATTGGACCCTACCAAATTCTCCGACGAGTTGGCCCTGTAGCTTACCAAGTAGCCTTACCTCCTTCCCTTTCCAATCTCCACAATGTTTTCCATGTTTCTCAACTAAGAAAGTATATTCCTGATCCTTCTCATGTAATCGAGCCCGACACAGTACAATTAAAAGAAAACTTGACATATGAGTCTTTACATTAAAGTCGCAGACAAGAGAATGAAGCAACTCAGAGGAAAGCAAATTCCATTGGTAAAAATAGTTTGGGAAGAAAATCTGGTGACGTTACGGGAATTAGAAGACAAAATAAAGGAGCAATATCCGTATTTATTTTAAGATGCATAAATTCCGAGGACGGAATTTTTATTAGAGGGAGAATTGTAACATTATATTCTTTTTGAATTAAAAATTTAGTTTATAATTCTAAATCAAATATTTAAAATAGTAATATAATAATAATAATAATAATAATAATAATAATAATAATAATAATAATAAATTTTTGGTTATGCTGAGTATACTATTTTAAATATATGTTACTATACTAATATTATCATAGATATCATAGATATAATATAATACTAAACTATTACATATAGATATGTTACTATACTTTTATTTTATGTTAAGTTATATTGAATAATTAATTAGGTGTAGCGTAACGTGACTTAATATAAGATTCCACTTTCTAATTAGGAGTAACCATAAGATGGGATTGTTATGCCTTCCAAAATTTTAAGTTACCCAAAGAACCAATCAACATTCATCTTTTCTATATGTGTAATCTAATTAGTTGCAACAAATTGTTCCTAAAAGCTTCTGACAAGATATACTTTGATCCTGCTAATGATTACATCTTATCTTGTGATTTTATTTGGACACTCGGACAAGTTACCAACCATAGGATGCAAACTTTTTCTCCAAGAAAAGCCACCTCCACAATGAATATAGTCAATTAAATCTACCTCTGATTTAATCCCAATATTTTATGATAAAATCTAATTTTATTTAATAAAGCATCAGTTATATAGAAGTTCACTATAAATACACTCTCTAATCCCTCCACACTCTCACACACAATCAACCACTTTACTCCCTCGTGAAAATACTTTACGTTCAAAACTATGAAGTTATCTTACACCATCAGTGTCCTATTCCATACTTTTCCCTACTAGATATACCACCCATAAGTCTTTTTCCTTTCACTTCTGTTTCCTTTTTCATCCATACCTCAAGTATAAAGAGAAAGTTACCATCCCCTGTTCAGATTGTAAAGCTTGTGGAGTTTTCCAAGGAAGAGCCTTTACCAACTAGGACAAAACAAAACTTCAGGTAATAGGGGGGGTGAGGAACTTCAACAATGATAGTAGAGTAGGAGGTGAATCATTCGAGTCAATGGTGGCCCTATCCCTTCACTATTTCTATTATTTTTTTTCTGATACAGTAATTTAATATTAGTAAAGTAAAAGAGGAAATTTGAATTTACATATACTGATAGTTATTCTTAGCTTTGATGTTTTTATGAACGTCCTTGCTGAGAATGGATATTATTTTGATATTATTAAGTTGTTCATCTGATGTCTTGAAATCTGTGATTATTTTACAACGCTCTGTTATTCGGACACTGGCACACACACCCAAATCCGGTACACACGCACACACTTAACTCTGGTCAACTCTGGTGCGTGGTCAACTCTGGTCAACTCTGGTGCGTGGTCAACTCTGGTCAACTCTGGTGGTGGTCAACTCTGGTCAACTCTGGTCAACTCTGGTGGTGGTCAACTCTGGTCAACTCTGGTGGTGGTCAACTCTGGTCAACTCTGGTCAACTCTGGTGGTGGTCAACTCTGGTCAACTCTGATTTTTCTTACTTGTGCAGCTTTTCTCTCTCGTAATTGAGTCTGCCTCTAGTGCAACTTTTACCATAATGGTAGTACGTGGATAATTGAGTTCAAATATGAGGAAGAGAGCTACGTTTTGAGTACGAACGAGTGCAAGTGAAGGTTGTAATAACCTTGGGGGCATCACGGTGCGAAATTCCACATGTGACGGTGGTAGCTCCCTTGTGTCGTGGTATTCGATATCCTCAATGATGAGCCCGACGAGACACTGCAAGAACTCAAGATCGGTGTAGAGTGTTCCTAAGATAAATGTATGAATTATAAAATGAGAAAGAAATCTTGGGGCCGGAACATGTACTCCCGATCGCTCCTCCAATTTAGAGTCTCTCCATGGAGTAGATGTGGGCCCATATATATATATATATATATATATATATATATATATATATATTACATGACATTGCATGGATCTTGTTGCATGATTATGAAATGAACTGTTGATCTTTATTTCTTTATATATCTATATATATATATATGTATATATATATAATATTATTATGATTGCCTAATGCTCTACTATATGTTATGTTGTTGATATGTACTCACCCCTTTGTTTGTTGTTTTGGATATTATTATTATGTTTGTTTAAAGATGGAGGACAACGACAATAATCACCACCCGATGGTACGTATGGAGTTCATCAATGGGATCTGGACCTCGATTATCCCAACCTCACTGTGACCTTTGATGGAGAAATCGCTATTCACACCGTTGGCACATTTCCTACCTTCATCGCTCCCACTCGCCATCGTACTATGACATTTTCCTTTTACTTACCTTTAGCTGATATGTGGGCTGCGTCTGTTATTGCACCCACAGGAACATATCGAAGCGCCTCCCTACTACCCGATCCCATGGGGGTGAGGAAAGAGATGTATGACTAATAATTACGATGCGATAGTATGTTGGACCAGCTGATGTAGTTTTCGACGTGATCTACCTACTCTTGACAGGAGATCTTTGATGTTGTAGAAAAAATAATGTATATAGTATAAATTGGTTGTTATCTAGATGACTGTATGACTTCTGTTAACTAGCAGGATGATATACCGTGTACTAAAAACTATTTTGTTCAAAGGCTAATGATGCAGTATATTATAAATGTTACTCTTAGAAGTATGTTCATCTAATGTTTTTTTTTATGCTGATTCAATTGTGATAAAAAGGTTTTAAAATTAATCAGTATATGTATGTTTTATTGGATGAGATACTTGGGGGTGTCTCAAGCTACACTAGCAGAAATCAAGTTCTTCGCAGCCTGAAGAGGAGTGAACACATTATCAAATCTGATTTTGTTACGGCATTGCCAAGTGGTGTAGATAACATTGATGACAGCGGCAATAACCACATCCCTGACAAGAGGGGACAACCTTCTATCACAAAGACTCAGGATACTCTGGATGCTAGAGGTGTCAATGTGGAAATTTATAGCAGAGCTAAGCCAGAACCAAAGCTGTTGGATGAAGGGGCAATCACAAAACAAATGAGTGGAAGTTTCAGCAGCCTTTCCACACAGGGAACAGACTGAAACTGTAACACAACCCCTACTCCAAAGGTTGTCATCAGTAGGAAGGCGATTATGCAAGATTCTCCAAAGCAAAAAAGATTGCAGTGCTTTTGTGCAAGAATATGTATGTTCTTTCGAATAAAATAAAATGTCAGCATTGTATTTTCTTTTTACTAATCACTTGGACCAGGATTATGTTTTGTTCTGAACAGAACTTCAGAGGATGACTGGAGAGAAGCAACACGGCAGCGTCCACGACGGATGACGACGGCGTGTTGGGGTGGTGTACCTGCAAACACTCCGACGCTCAAGTCAGTGTGTGTTAGAGGTGAGTGAAGAGGTAGAAAAATAATAATTACCTCCATCGTTTGACGTGATTCTCTTTTAATACGAGTTGAGGACGGTTACCGATGAATAACCGTTCCGTGATACCCGGGGTACCGTCAGATCGCTGCCACTGTGATGAGCTAGGGTGGAATCTCGAGGACCGTTGGATCGGCCACGGCGGCATGGTCTCGAGGGAAGCGGAGCGGCGCGCGAAATGAGTCTGGAAAGTGGATCTTCGGATTGGGCCTCGGCCCAGTCCGGAACAGTTGCCCCCCAAGTCGCTAGCTCGAATGTCGAGGTGGTGACTTGTTGTCGAAGTTCGTTGATGTCGACGTTCGACGTCCTTGTTCGTAAGGAACTGCAAGCGTCGTCGTGTCGTGCTTGTTCATTAGTTCGTTCGGGACCTTCGTGTTCCACCTCTGCTGAGGCAGTTCTCGACACGAGGCTTGATGTGCTTGTGCAAGGCACAAGGCTATATCACGAGCTCGTGCGCGTGGTCTCGGCACGATGCTCGATCACAGGTGCTTGTGCAAGGCACAAGGCTTTATCAAGAGCTCGTGCACGCGGTCTCGGCATGAGGTTCGAGCTTACCAAGCCTTTACGCTGACCTGGGGTCTTCGGGACCACGGGGGTCGAGCTGCGAGTGAGGTTCTTCCGACGCTGGGTGCCGAGCTCCATGGCGGGCTCGACCTTTGGTTTTGGGGCGCTGTTCCTATCAAAGTATAGACAATTTGCAACAACTTGATGTAATAAAGTTAGCATTAATTTTTATACTGAGTAAAGTGCTCGTAGTCGAGTTTTATACTTCCCTGTGAGAGTAGTTGATCTGGCTGTCCAAGCGGCAAGGTTGAGGTCATCAAATAATCAAGGTCAACGACGTAGCCGAGTTTAAAGCCGTCTGAATATTGAAATTGCCGAGGTGAGCCTGGTAGGTCGCCCGAGTACTGGATTGCGTATCCACCTGTTGCAGAGGTGCTTGTGCAGGGCACAAGGCTTTATCACGAGCTCGTGCACGCGGTCTCAGCACGAGGCTCGATCTCATCATCAGGTGCTTGTGCAAGGCACAAGGCTTTGTCACGAGCTCGTGCACGCGGTCTCGGCACGAGGTCGATCACAGGTGCTTGTGCAAGGCACAAGGCTTTATCACGAGCTCGTGCACGCGGTCTCGGCACGAGGTCGATCTCATCATCAGGTGCTTGTGCAAGGCACAATGCTTTATCACGAGCTCGTGCACGCGGTCTCGGCACGAGGTCGATCTCATCATCAGGTGCTTGTGCAAGGCACAAGGTTTTGTCACGAGCTCGTGCACGCGGTCTCGGCACGAGGCTCGATCTCATCATCAGGGCTTCATCTTTGCCGCGTTCCAAGTTCTTGGAATTTGCTGTCCTTGTAGTGTCTCGAGGGTGTAGGCGCCGGTACGGTCTTCTGACGATTATGCGGGCCTTCCCAGTTGGGCGTAAGTTTCCCTTGTGGGGGCGTTCTTCAGGCCAACATTAGCTCGTCGAAGAACTAGACCCCCAGCCATGAGCTCCCTGGGCACAACTCTTCGGTTGTATCTTGCTGCGATTTTCTGTTTTACTGCGACCTCGCTGAGTGCTGTAAGCTCTCTGCATTCGTCAAGGAGGTCAAGTTCTTCTTGTATACTTCGACAGTTGTCAATGTTACTCTGGGATTTATCTTTGGCTTTGATGCCATCAACTTCTCTTCGTAATTTATAAATCTCCGAGCTCGCCAGGAACTCGTTCAGGTCTTGGTTTGTCGACACCAATGTCGACGCTGAATAAACTTCCTTCGATCGGGCCTTGCTCTAGCAAGTGCGGCTTCATCTCGTCGAGCATTTCTTCACAAAAATGGCTTCTTTGTTGAAGCGCTCGACGTAGTCTCCGATAGACTCATCTTTCTTCTTTGAATTGCGGCCCGGTGCCGCTGTCGACTTGGGTTGGACTTTAGACGCAGTGAAATGCGCGGAGAACTGGTCGACGAACTCAGTCCACGAACCAATGGAATTTTCCTTAAGAGTCTGGAACCAAGACAAGGCCGCCTTCTTCAGAGTGAGGGGAAAGATTCTGCACTTTACCGGCCCTTGGGCGCCTCGATAGTCCATGACAGTGTCAAAGCAGCCAACATGTTCGTCGGGGTCGGTGGTTCCGTCGTAGGAGTCCAAAGAGGGCGGTTTCCGAAGATGCTTCGGAATCGGGAATTTCATAATCTTGGACGTAAAAGGACCAAAGGCCTCGCACGCGTCACCTGTGTCATCGCTCTGAGAAGGGGTTGATGAGACAGAATGAGCACGGCGGTGGTGAGAGGTGCGGCCAGGAGATTTGACTCGCCGCCTAGAGGCTGAGGCGGCTCTTCTAGGAGGAGTGTCGCTACTCGTGGTGGTACCTTCGCGATGAGACGCGCGCGTCGGGGAGCGGCGACGGCGCGGTGGAGAGTGTGGCATATCAGGTTCAGAAGAAAGACTTCTGGAAGAAACTCTTCCGCGGTGTGTTTGCTCATTTCTTAGTTTTGAGGCAAAGCGGATCTCGGATCCGTGGCGGTGGCGAGTACGATCTTGAGCGGTTCTGGCGGTGCGCTCTATGCACAGAGCGGTGTTGAGTCGTGCCACGGTGGTGGCGATGAACAGATCTGAGATTTTCAGACTCCTTCGATCTCTGAGGAGAACGAGAAACACGATCTTCTTTGTTTTCGATCTGTGTGGCAACGCGAGTGGAGATTTCCTTCTGCTGATTCTCCATTCAAGGCGTTGATTCTGAGCATGCATCACTTCGGCATGGCTTCGAATGAATTCACGGAACTCACGGATGAGGACGGTGGCGGCCTCTGTTCCTGTATCGGTTTTAGCAGCAACGATCGGAACGGCGTCATTCTGATGCGGAGGCGGAAGGTTACTCCTCTATCTCTCATATTCAACGATGAAATTAACAGGTTCATGGCGAGGTGGTTCCGCCGGAGCTATCGGCGGATTCGGTGGTTCAAGATCTGCGTTTGCATGAGTGGAACTGCGAGTCGTGATCTGACGCTTCGATCCAGTCATCGTCGAGCGAAAAAGGAAAACGTCGACAAAGAGAAATGAAATCAGAAATGATTCCCACAGACGGCGCCAATGTTCTGAACAGAACTTCAGAGGATGACTGGAGAGAAGCAACACGGCAGCGTCCACGATGGATGACGACGGCGTGTTGGGGTGGTGTACCTGCAAACACTCCGACGCTCAAGTCAGTGTGTGTAAGAGGTGAGTGAAGAGGTAGAAAAATAATAATTACCTCCATCGTTTGACGTGATTCTCTTTTAATACGAGTTGAGGACGGTTACCGATGAATAACCGTTCCGTGATACCCGGGGTACCGTCAGATCGTTGCCAGCCTGTGATGAGCTGGGGTGGAATGCTGAGGACCGTTGGATCGGCCAGGTCGACATGGTCTCGAGGGAAGGCGGAACGAACTGGCACGGAAATGGGCCTGGAAAGTGGATCTTCGGATTGGGCCTCGGCCCAGTCCGAAACATGTTTCACCTTTTAAGAGGTACATACACCACTGATACCTTACTCTTTCTATTTTGGTTGTTTGTTCGAGGTATTAGTATCTGTATCACTATACTATATTATTTATTGTTTTTATGATTTCCATTTCATTGTAGGATGAGGAAAGAGAAATCATATATTTGGGTAGATATCAACATAAATACAACCTTAGAAGGGTATACGTATACCAGATTGACAATATTGAAGACTGAGGGATGTTTTCTGCTAATTCAAGGGACTTTAATCAATTTGAATGCAGGACGGGTTCTTTTGCATTTCCTATGTGAGTCGATTGTGTGAGTGCTTGATTTTTGAGGTCCTATAATTGTTGTTGTGTGTGAGTCCCAAGTAGGTAGCTCGGTTGGTGAGTTAAGGGACGCTGAAGGAGTTTAAGCTGGAGGTCTCAGGTTCAAACCCGGGAAACTAACGTTTCTAGCAATTACTAACAGTTAACATTTGTCTATCAACAAAAAAAAATTATTGTTGTGTGTGAATAACACAGGTTGGGTTGGGAATGGATTGAGGGCCTTCCGCAATTGCCAAAGAAAGAAGATTTACATCTAAGGAAGTAGAATTTTTGGTCTGTGCGATTACTGTGTTATTTTGATATCTGTGTAATTCTTTTCTTTCCATTTTACCTTCCAAGAATAATTTCTTTTTTGCAGACTAGTCCACTAGGGTGAAAAAAAACCTGCTATCTATCATTAAATATTTAATTAGGCTGCCAATCTTGTCTTAACTTGCTATCCTTCATTAAATATCATTATGTAATTTCTTTACTTTCCTTTTTAAATTATCCAACTCTTTTCACATTCAGATGTGTTATGGACCGGTCCCGAGCCGAGTTCTTGTGTGCCCGCCGACCAGGGGCAGATCAGCTCGGTTCCTTCTTACCCAAGCTGGACGAATTGCCACCGATCTGAGACGCGCCAGACCCGACTTCCGGTACGACTCTCCCGACGATAACATCGAGCTGGGGAAGGGGCGACCTGACTCAGGTCTCATGAACCTTCTAGAACGAGGCGTGCCTGAGGTAACACTTGGCGCCGTTGTCACCCTAAAGATGGAAGATCACGTAGCCGGGACGTAACGGGCCTGGCAGGAGCGAAATATCATGAAGAGATCAGCTAATTCCCGAATTGTCAGGGAGGATTATCGCGTACAGAATCGGATCGGAGGTTTCCTTCCTTCCACGCAACTCCACTATATAAAGGGGCTAGACCCCTGTGTTTGCACACTCTCGACCCTCTCTCAAAACCCTAAACTCATCTCTATGATGTCGAGCTCTATGCTCACCCTAAAAAGCCCTATCTAACTTAGGCATCGGAGGGCCTTTTGCAGGTACCCCACCCGCCGGTCTGAAGGGGAATGACATCACTCCCGGAGGAGGAGTACTCACCACGGAGCCCATCGCCCAACTACCAAGCAGAGGAGCAAAGGTACGACCTTGCACCATTTTTTGCATTAACATTGGCGCCCACCGTGGGGCCCGGTAAAACTAGTCTGGGCCTCAAGAATACCACCGAGCAAGATGGTACACACAAGGAGCATGGTGAACTGGAGATCGCCATTGGAGGAACCAAGCCGAAACACCGTCAGCCACCAAGGCCCACCTAAGGATCCGATCTTGGAGCACCATAGGAGTACAACAAACACAAAGATCTCTCTTTGACGAACAAATCAATAGGACACTCGCCAAATATTTATCATTCTGGAAAGTCAGCATAATGTTTCTCATACTCGGCAAAGTTGTTTTGACCTCGGCGCATGCCAATTATGCCAAGAACATGGAAGATCAGTCTTCAAGCAAACACGCTCTCGACGTTTCCTTCGACCACCGCGTTTTAAATCAGGTGTTTTCCTTCCTATTATATTTCCTCTAGTTATCATGGATGAGATTTTTAGAATGATCTTTATGATTTCTAACAAATCATATCTCTTTATGGATATTCAAATTGGAAATATCCCATCATATCTTTACTAATCGCTTTTGGAAAAGGTCAAGATAAAGACCAAATCTTTGGGTATCCTAAGAATCGGGAATGCAAAGCCCGACCACACAAATCTTGGTAGAGATCAAGATATCTTTGGACAAAGCTCAACTAATCAACTCAATCGACCACAACTCACCACCGGTGACCTTGACCATTCAAGGATGAGTCGACCAACTATCCAGATATTCAAATTTCTAATCAACTACTTGCAAGATCTCGATTGTACAATATTCGACAGGCTTAACGAAACCAAAGGTCGAGCCCGCCACGGAGCTCGACACCCAGTGTCGAAAGTAGAACTCGACCACAGAATTACTTCGACAAATCAAATATTCGGATGACCTACCTGCTTCAATGGATGACCAGCCTGGTTCACTAGATGACCTCAAATATTTGGTGACCTCGACCATACCACATGGACAGCCAGATCAACTACTCTCTCAGGGAAGTATAAAACTTGACTACGAGCACTTTACTAACATAAAAATTAATGCTAACTTTCAAAGGAACAGTGCCCCAAAACCAAAGATCGAGCCCGCCACGGAGCTCGGCACCAAGTATCGGCAGAAACTCGACCTCAACACGACCCCCGTGTGTTCAAAAACCCAAGTCAGCATAAAGGCTTGGTGGGCTCACTCGCAGCTCGACCCCCGTGGTCCTAAACCCAAGTCAGCATAAAGGCTTGGTGGGCTCGCTCGCAGCTCGACCCCCGTGGTCCTAAACCCAAGTCAGCATAAAGGCTTGGTAAGCTCGCCATACTCGACCCCGCGTGGTTCAAGACCCCAAGTCAAAGATAAAGGCTTGGTGAGCTCGCCGCATGACTCGACCCTGAGGTTTCCAAGACACCGGGTCAGCAGAGGCCTGGCAAGCTCAAAAGCAGTTCGGAAGGTCGCCAGTCGGCCTAAACAACCCCGGTGGTTTCGAAGACACCAGGTCGGCATAAAGGCCTACAAGCTCTAAAGCAGCTCGACTAAGGTCGCCTGTCGAGCTAAACAAGACCATTGTGGTTTCAAAGACACCTTGTCAGCATAAAGACGTGCCGAGCTCAAGCACAGCGCGACAAAGACTAACCCCTACGGTTCCAAAGATTTCAGGTCAGCATAGAGGCCTGGCGAGCTCTAAAGCAGCTTGGAAGGTGATAACTCGACCTAAAGAAAAGCCTAACCAGCTCCAATCATCATAGAGACCTGACGGCAGAGCGATGCTCTCCTGATTAGACAAGCACTCGACTAATGTAGTTACGAGGGACTAATGTTCCAAACTTTCAATTTGAAACAAATCTTTCGGGGGGAAGCCACCCGAGGACTACACTACCTTACACTACCCAAGGACTACAGGAAAGCGTGAAAAGAAAGTAAAGTAAGTCATCATCACTTAGTCAAATTTCATTCACAGGAAAAGGAATTAGAGGAGGTGGCTCTCGGAAGAGCAATTACAAGATCGGAACAAAAGAAAAACAAAAAGCAGAAAAAGCACAAGTTACGCAAGGGCATCCTCTTGGCTTTCAATAACAAGATCGGGAGCGATCACCTTTGCTGGGGCCAGGGCATCATCGAAACCCTCCTAAAATTGGGGAGCACTGAAGCCCTTTTTCTCCTAGAGATGAAGCCCAACAAAGATTAACTCGCCACGAAGCCTATGGTAAAGCTCTCCGTGAGCCCACCGACGAAGACCGATTCTCCACAAGCTCAAAAAGTGACGCCCTTGTGAGCTCACCCGCAAATGGAACCTTGCCACAAAGAAGGTCGAAACTTAGTTCCCTAATCATTCCAGGTCACACTAAGACCGGGCGAGCTCTAAAGCGAGCGGGTTCGGCCGTCGCAACTTCGACCTCGTAAACACCTCTGGTCTAAATCATCAAGTCACCAAGACACTGTCGAGCTCTCTGCCGCTCCACTTAAGCTACCTCACACAAAGCATAAAAGAAAGCAAATACAAACTACTCAAGGGTATCCCTTGACTCTGCTGGGCCACCATCGGCAATAATTCTTTACGTTCGCAGCAACCGGCTTCTCCCTTGCTTCATCGGGATCACCATGGTTGGTCTTTTCGGCTTCATCCTCCTCCTCCACAATCTTGCCATCCTTCGCAGTCTTGGTGAAGTCAAGCTCTGAGATATCCAAATCGGGGCAACCACCCTGATTTGGGAAAAGGCATTATCAAAGCCCTCCTTGAACTGTAGAGCACAAAAACTCTTATACCCCTCCGCCCGAACAGCTTCGGTCGAGGATTTCTCCTTCTCAATCGCAAGGTCAAAAGCCAAGAGATCTCTCTCATTTTGCAACTCTTTTTGATCCTCCAAGTGCCTCATGTAGCTTTCACAAGTTCGGTTACAACTTGCTCGGCCACAGCGATCCCAGATCGAATAAGCTCGACCATGACCGACCATCCTGGAGAAACAACGAGGATCTTTGGAATAAGTGCAACGCGGCCTTGATTAAACAATTGGGGGCTTACGTCCCCTTATAAAGACAGGAAATAAGGTTAATGCCTGACACATGTAACACATGAACCAAGGAAGACTACGTGATCAGTCGAGGTCCAGTACGTCTCACCAACTCAGACCTCAGAAATCAGACCTCATAGGTCATCTCAGACATTTAGACATCATGCCTCGCGGATCAGATCATCCGACCAGTCATTATATTATTGACAGTCGAAACCCATGAAATCGATCGTGGCACTTAGATGGGTCCAGCCCGACCTACTACTCTCGAGAAGTGCTCAGCTGATCGGCAAGCAAGTCCCGGGGACTTATGGTTCAAAATCAACAACGGATCACTCCCCATTCTGTTACGGGCCGGTCTCGAGGCGAGTTCTAGTGTGCTCACCGAACCGGAGCGGATCAGCTCGGTTCCTGCTTATCCGAGCTCGACGGATTGCCACCGACCTGAGGCGAGCCAGACCCGACCTCCGGTAGTCCTGCCCCAATGATAACACCGAGCAGGGCGGGGCGAGCCGGCTCGTGACCCTCGAACCTTCTAGAAAGGGATACACCTGGAAACGATGCTTGGGGCCGTTGTAACTCCGTAGATTGAGGATCACGCAGCCAGTACATGGCGGATTTGGTGACTCGACTCGGATACCGACCCAAGGACATGGGATAGACCCTCCGCCCTTTCGTACGAAGAGTCTAGGGGGCTTGTGTTATGGACCGGTCCCGAGCCGAGTTCTTGCGTGCCCGCCGACCAGAAGCGCATCACCTCTGCCTTCTTACCCGAGCCGACGAATTGCCACCGATCCGAGACGCGCTGGATCCGACTTAGATGCGACTCTCCCGACGATAACATCGGTGGGAAGGGCGGTGACTTCAGGTCTCATGAACCTTCTAGAACGAGGCGTGCCTGAGGTAACACTTGGGGCCGTTGTCACCCTAAAGATGGAAGATCACGTAGCCGGCACGTAACGGGCCTGGCAGGAGCGAAATATCATGAAGAGATCAGCTAATTCCCGAATTGTCAGGGAGGGATTACCGCGCGCAGAAATCGGATCGGAGGTTTCCTTCCTTCCACGCAACTCCACTATATAAAGGGGGCTAGACCCCTGTGCTCGCACACTCTCGACCCTCTCTCAAAACCCTAAACTCATCTCTATGATGTCGAGCTCTATGCTCACCCTAAAAAGCCCTATCTAACTTAGGCATCGGAGGGCCTTTTACAGGTACCCCACCCGCCGGTCTGAAGGGGAAGGACATCACTCCCGGAGGAGGAGTACTCACCACGGAGCCCATCGCCCAACTACCAAGCAGAGGAGCAAAGGTACGACCTTGCACCATTTTTTGCATTAACAAGATGTACTATATTATAAGACACGCTTCTGGTAGCTCATACAAGTCACACTTGACCAATACAATTTTTTGAGTTCTGAGCTTGAGCCTGTTTGTGTACCTCACTCTGCAGCTTTCTATGTTACGAAAACACCTCAACCTCAAAGCTTCTCTTTATGCAGTAAAATCCGTCAAGAACTTGCAAGTAATCCCGCTTTATGAGTCACTCATCCCATGAAGCAACAGTGCCAAGAACCTAGGCCGGTGACCAATCACTTTATTCCTGGTTGTGATGCTTCACTATTAGCACTATACTTTCTTTTTATTGAACAAGCTAAGATGCTCTTTGTAACAGCTGGGTGATTCATCTAGAATAACCACTCAGACATTAACCATTATGATAAAAGAACATGATAATTAATACATTACAGTAATCCCTGGGACGCAGCCCAATAAAGTATACAAATTTATTACTGGAAAGTCGGAATTGAAGTCTGAAAATCGGACTTACTTAACATAAGTTTTCCACACAGGGCTACATAAAAATCTGACATAACAATATAAACCTAATACTACATCAGAGCAAGAAAGTAGAAACATAGAACTGAAGCTGAACTAACCACAGGCACATCTACTTAGCTTCATCTGAAAAACACATAAAGCAAACAGTGAGATGACGAATCATCTCAATAAGCACCTGCACACAAGTTGGTTAGTTTTACATGAATAATACATTTCTTGAAATGTAATTAAACCGGTAATATTCATCTTGAATTCTGTGAAAACAATGGACCAGGGTAATGGGCATGCTATGGCCCTGGTATAATCCTAAGAACCTGTCTCATAAGGTCCTTACAGGGAATTTGACATAAAAAAAATGGACTCAAGCCCCATGCCAGGCTGATGAGTCACGCTAACTCTTCCGCAGGACGTCACGCAGAGAAAGCCCTCTGATTGGGTTATACGGAGATTAGCTAAGTCTCCCCCGACCTTCATGAATTTTTTTTTTGTTGAGAATATTACCGTTTTAACCTTAAAACAAGTTGCTGCACTAACCAGTCAGTAATGGTCCGCCCTAATTCTGTACTCTGTGGTGGGCTGTAAAATCAGTTAAAAATTATTTTCAATAACTAGAGTCTCTTAGCTTTCTAACGCATGGTCACACGCCTAATTCCGACTTCGTTTGCTATCTCAACGACATTCATAAGGAAAATGTGTTGCTGCAGAAATAACAGCTGGGGAGTCTATAGGTATATTCAGTATTTTGAGCATATCTAGAGCTAGGGAGCTCCTATTGAGGTGAAACTAACGCCTTTAGTTCCCTAACATCCAGGTCTACAACTTTCATTAACGCACTTAAGTCTAATTCGGTCAGTAAAACCTAGTGGCATCTCTCTTAAGTATTCCAACAAACACTTAGCATGCATAGAGCCCTGTTTTTCTGCAATGCAGTAAGAGCTATGAATTTATGCCAAAAATACCAATCCAGTCAATTTCAATCAACGACAGCAGCCACAAAACATCATATAATCATACCAATGAAGTGAAAATCAATTAAAACAAATAGCATGCTTCAAACACATCATCAAATTATCATAATCATCAAAATTCCACCAAAAACCCATTTCCCCTCATGTCAACAATCCATTCCCAAACTTGATTTGCATGTCAACTAACCAGTTCAATTAGTGCATAATAAACTTAATTCCACTTATAGGAGGGACTCAAGGTTGCCCCATTAACAAACAAAGGTGCTTACCTCCTTTCCTAGCTCTTGAGACACTCAAAAATGGTGGTTTTATGCCTATAAACTTGAGCAGCGAAAATCCCTTGTTTCCTAATGATGCGAGCTCGAATTTGAACCCTTAGTGGACTCCTTGATGCTTCAGATTGTGCTCCTAGGTTCCACCTAATGGTTAGAATGCTTGGAAGGAAGATTGAAGTGTGGAGGTGCCTCAAAGCAAGACATGCAATGGAGATGATTATGGTGAGCTTGTGTTTGAGTTTCTCCACCAATTTCTTGGACTAGAGGGTGCTAGACCAGAAATACTCACTTGCTAGGATTGTTTTGCAAAGTGTGGAAAAGGTGGAGATGAAAAAGATTGTGATGGTGATGAAGATGGAAGCAAGAATTGAGCTCCCTCTTCTTTCCTTTCCTCTTCCTCTCTCGTGGCCCTCTTCCCTCTCTCTTACTCCTCTCCTTTCTCTTCCCATAAAATGAATGAGGGTGTGTGGGTGTATTCTGATTTTTAATTTTAAAAGGATGAGTCGAAGTGTGTGTAAGAAGGGGGGGCTGCAGCGCACAAAATGGGGGGTGAGAGAAGTGAAAGGAGATTTTGCTATTATACCACATTAGAAACTTGACTCATGGTGAGTCATAACTAAATGATGGTTGATTTACTAAATGTCTAACAAATATGGTGCTAATTCCTAGCTTAATCTCCTAATTCAATTAAGTCTCATTGATTAATTTTAATCAAATAATAGATTATCACATATAAACACACTTAATTCATACACATTCATATGATAAAATCAATTATGCATCTAATTAAATTCATTCAATACAGGATCTATTCATTTTTCATTTTTTTTTTGAATCCAAAAATATTTAAAATTTAGGGATGTTACATCCTCCCCTCCTTTTAAAATTTTTGTCCTAAAAAATGTGTCATCATACCTAATAAAACAAGTGGGGAAATCTTTCCCGCATCTCCTCCTCCATCTCCCAAGTAGCCTCCTCAGGTGTAGTGTCGTCCCAAAGGATCTTTACTATTGGAATCTCTCTGTTTCTCAAACGCCTGACCGTCCGGTCAATGAGCTAATCTAATGTTATCCCTAAGGTCGCAAGATATCACCATGTTTCGTACTAACAACTTTCCTTTCTTCCTGCACACCTGTAGGTTCAGGTCTCTGAACTTCTCTAATAGTTCCATCTCATGTATCATCATGGTCGATACATGAAGAGTCTTACGGCTGAGAGCATCAGCTACCACATTAGCTTTGCCAGGGTGGTACTTCAACTCGAAGTCATAATCTTTTAGGAATTCCATCCACCTTCTCTGTCTCATGTTTAATTCCCTTTGATCAAACAAGTACTTAAGGCTCTTATGGTCACTAAACACTTCAAACTGTGATCCATAAAGGTAGTGACGCCAAATTTTCAAGGCGAACACCACTGCAGCTAATTCCAAATCATGAGTGGGGTAATTCTCTTCATGGGATTTCAATTGCCTAGAGGCGTAGGCAACCACTTGACCATTTTGCATTAAGACACATCCTAAGCCACTTCCGGATGCGTCAGTGTATACCTGAAATCCTAAGGATGGATCTGGAATAACTAGAATAGGTGCAGAAGTTAACCGGGTCTTTAAGTCCAGAAAACTATTCTCACAGCGTTTGTCCCAGACAAACGGCTGTCCCTTGCGAGTTAACCTGGTTAAGGGTAAGGCTAGCTGAGAAAACCCTCGAATAAATCTCCGGTAATACCCAGCTAAGCCAAGGAAACTCCTAACTTCAGTTACAGTCGTGGGTCTTTCCCAATCCAACACTGCTTCAACTTTGCTGGGGTCAACAGACACACCAGCTGCAGAGATCACATGCCCAAGGAATTTTACTTCCGAGAGCCAGAACTCACACTTCTCAGGCTTTGCATACAACTGCTTATTCCTCAGAATTCCCAAAACAATTCTAAGATGTTCTTGGTGTTCTTCAACAGTCTTGGAATAAATCAGAATATCATCAATGAAGACAACAACAAACTGATCTAAATAGGGTCGGTAAATTACATTGCTCATGTAGTCCATGAACACCACAGGAGCATTAGTCACACCAAAAGGCATGACCAAAAACTCATAATGACCATACCTTGTCCTGAAAGCTGTCTTAGGTATGTCATCTGCCTTAATCCTTATCTGGTGGTAACCAGATCTTAGATCAATCTTAGAGAATACCGTGACACCTCTAAGCTGATCCAGCAAGTCATCAATTCTGGGTAAGGGGTACTTGTTCTTTATGGTCACCTTATTCAACTGACAGTAGTCAATGCACATGCGCATTGTACTGTTCTTCTTCTTTACCAGCAACACCGAAACACCCCAAGGTGATGCACTGGGTCGGATAAACTTCTTCTCAATTAAACTCTCTAATTGTGCTTTTAACTCTTTCAACTCTAGTGGAGACATCCGGTAAGGAGCAATGGAAATTGGTCCCGTACCAGGTACAAGGCGTATTTCAAATTCCACTTCTCTTTCCAGAGATAGCTGAGTCACCTCTTCAGGAAACACGTCTAAAAAATCAGTTACCACCGAAATGGTGCTTAAATCAATCCTTTCTTCAGAAACTAAGGAACAAAGAATTATATACCCCAAAGCTCCTCCTACTATGCATTCATTCAGATAAGCTATTGCAGAAGAAACCGCATCCGGATTCGTTTTCTCAATTTCAGGGTTAAATTTGGAAAAGCGTGATTTACTAAAGCAGTCTAAGGTAACATGGTTAGCTGTAAGCCAATCCATGCCTAAAATAACATCCATACCGGACAGAGGTATGCAGAAAAGATTGACAAAGAAAGTCCTTCCATTAATTGTGAGAGGATAGTTCTCACATACTATGGAAGTGTCTATTCTACCTTCCCCAGGGGTACTTACCTCTAGGGTCATCGGTAGTTGAGTGAGTGGCAATTGCATACGCAATGCACAATCACCAGAAATGAAAGAATGACTAGCACCGGAGTCATATAGTACAATTAGAGATTCATTATATAGCCAGCACATACCTTTCAGCAAACCATCAGCCTTCTTGACATTCTGAGAATTTATAGTGAAGACTCTGGCAGAGGTAGAGCTCCTTTGAGTAGCTACACCCTTACCTTTATCCTTTAGTTTGATTGGACAGTTGTGAGTCATGTGGACAGGTGCCTTGCAATAATAGCATACTTTCTGACCGAACAAACATGTACCACCATGTGACTTCTCACACTGAGAACATAACCCAGCCTTAGGAGATCCTGAAGACTGGGGTTGTTTGCCTTTGTTGTTTCCGCCCTTAGTTTTCAGCTTATCCAGAAATTTCCCAAATCTGCTTCTTTGATACGGATGAACCTGCTTAACTACTTCCTCCTCCAACAAGTTTTGTTCTGCTTCATAAGTATGGTCCGGCTTTAATGCCAATCTGAATTGTTTTACCTTCCACTGATCATTAATAGCTTCACGGTACTTGTCAGTGTACCGGGCCAACTCTTCAAATTTTTCTACAAACTCTGCTATAGTCATGTCTCCTTGTTTAAAATCTAGGAACTCTCGCTCTTTGAGTTGTTGAGTATGATAGGGAAAGTATTTTTCCAAGAACATCCTTCTGAAATTCTGCCAGTCTTGAGAAATGGCCTGACTCATCATCAACTGTTGGGTACTCTGCTACCAGTATGCAGCTCCCTTTTCTAATTTGTGAGAGGCAAACACCACCTTCTGAAATTTGTCGCAATGGACTACTTTGAATATGCAATCCATCGCTTCTAGCTACTCATGGGCATCTGTGGCCTGCCTTGCATGAGTGAAAACTGGGGGATTCAACTTATGGAATCGGAAGAAGGCTTTGTCTGCTTCATTCCCTTGGGTATTCTGATGGGCAAGGTCCTGCTGGTACTTGAGATTCTTCTCTCTCTACTTCTCGTGCTGCTCACGTATAATGCGGAGCATTTCAGCAACATTTGCATCATTGATGTTGGAGGTAGAGTTTCTATACGGTCTACCTGCCATAATTCTGCATATGATAAAAACATAAGAAGTTGATCAGACTGCCTAACATCATATCATGCTTAGAATCTAGACAGGCTAACACGCTACATGAATTGTACATGTTTAATTATCCACACCCCGACATAAGGTCGGAACAACACTGATACCATTAATGTAACACCTGGGTGATTCATCTAGAATAACCACTCAGACATTAACCATTATGATAAAAGAACATGATAATTAATACATTACAGTAATCCCTGGGACGCAGCCCAATAAAAGTATACAAATTTATTACAGGAAAGTCGGAACTGAAGTCTGAAAATCGGACATACTTAACATAAGTTGCTGCAGAAATAACAGGATTCTTCACTAACTAGTCAGAAATGTTCCACCCTAATTCTGCACTCTTTGGTGGACTGAAAAAATAATTAAAAATCATTTTCAATAACTAGAGTCTCTTAGCTTTCTAACGCATGGTCACACGCCTAATTCTGACTTCGTTTGCTATCTCGACGACATTTATAAGGAAAATGTGTTGCTGCAAAAATAACAGATGGGGAGTCTATAGGTATATTCAGTATTTTGAGCATATCTAGAGCTAGGGAGCTCCTATTGAGGTGAAACAAACGCCTTTAGTTCCCTAACATCTAGGGCTACAACTTTCATTAACGCACTTAAGTCTAATTCGGTCAGTAAAACCTAGTGGCATCTGTCTTAAGTATTCTAACAAACACTTAGCATGCATAGAGCCCTGTTTTTCTGCAATATAGTAAGAGCTACGAATTTATGCCAAAAAATACCAATCCAGTCAATTTCAATCAATGACAGCAGCCACAAAACATCATATAATCATACCAATGAAGTGCAAATCAATTAAAACAAATAACATGCTTCAAACACATCATCAAATCATCATAATCATCAAAATTCCACCAAAAACCCATTTCCCCTCATGTCAACAATCCATTCCCAAACTTGATTTGCATGTCAACTAACCAGTTCAATTAGTGCATAATAAACTTAATTCCACTTATAGGAGGGACTCAAGGTTGCCCCATTAACAAGCAAAGGTGCTTACCTCCTTTCCTAGCTCTTGAGACACTCAAAAATGGTGGTTTTGGGCCTATGAACTTGAGCAGCAAAAATCCCTTGTTTCCTAATGATGTGAGCTCGAATTTGAACCTTTAGTGGACTTCTTGATGCTTCAGATTGTGCTCCTAGGTTCCACCTAATGGTTAGAATGCTTGGAAGGAAGATTGAAGTGTGGAGGTGCCTCAAAGCAAGACATGCAATGGAGATGATTATGGTGAGCTTGTGTTTGAGTTTCTCCACCAATTTCTTGGACTAGAGGGTGCTAGACCAGAAATACTCACTTGCTAGGATTGTTTTGCAAAGTGTGAAAAAGGTGGAGATGAAAAAGATTGTGATGGTGATGAAAATGGAAGCAAGAATTGAGCTCCCTCTTCTTTCCTTTTCTCTTCCACTCTCGTGGCCCTCTTCCCTCTCTCTTACTCCTCTCCTTTCTCTTCCCATAAAATGAATGAGGGTGTGTGGGTGTATTCTGATTTTTAATTTTAAAAGGACGAGTAGAAGTGTGTGTAAGAGAGGGGGCTGCAGCACACAAAATGGGGGGTGAGAGAAGTGAAAGGAGATTTTGCTATTATACCACATTAGAAACTTGACTCAGGGTGAGTCATAACTAAGTGATGGTTGATTTACTAAGTGTCTAACAAGTGTGGTGATAATTCCTAGCTTAATCTCCTAATTCAATTAAGTCCCATTGATTAATTTTAATCAAATAATAGATTATCACATATAAACACAATTAATTCATACACATTCATATGATAAAATCAATTATGCATCTAATTAAATTCATTCAATACAGGATCTATTCATTTTTCATTTTTTTTTGAATCCAAAAATATTTAAAATTTGGGGATGTTACATCCTCCCCTCCTTTTAAAATTTTTGTCCTAAAAAATGAGTCATCATACCTAATAAAACAAGTAGGGGAATCTTTCCCGCATCTCCTCCTCCATCTCCCAAGTAGCCTCCTCAGGTGTGGTGTCGTCCCAAAGGATCTTTACTACTGGAATCTCTCTGTTTCTCAAACGCCTGACCGTCTGGTCAATGATTTGAGAAGGCGTCGGCTGATATGTTAAATCATCCCTAACTTGTACTGTTTCATGATCCAGTGGTGTAAAAGGGTCGGGGATGTATTTCTTTAACTGAGAAACATGGAAGACACTATGTAGGTTTGACAATGTTGGTGGAAGAGCAATTTGGTATGCCGAGGTACCAACTTTGCATAGAATCTGAAAAGGTCCTATGAATCTGGGATGCAATTTCCTAGCTTTCAGAGTTCTTCCAATGCCTACAGTTGGAGTCACTTTCAAGAATACATGATCCCCTTCCTCAAATTCTAAGGGTTTTCTTCTTTGGTCGGCATAACTCTTCTGACGACTCTGAGCAGTTTTAATCTTGTCCCTTATGATACGGATCTTATCCGTAGTTTGTTGGACAATTTCCGGTCCCAATAACTTAGTATCACCTGCTTCCTGCCAACATAAAGGGGTTCTACACCTTCTGCCATACAAAGCTTCATATGGATCCATGCCAATACTGGAGTGGTGAGTGTTGTTATACACAAATTCCACTAAGGAAAGATGCGTATCCCATGAACCACCGTCCTCAAGTACGCATGCTCGTAACATATCTTCTAAAGTTTGTATGGTCCTTTCTGTTTGACCATCCGTCTGTGGATGGTAAGCAGAACTAAGATTTAACCAGGTACCAAGAGCTTCTTGCAAAGCTCTCCAAATCTGGAGGTAAACTTAGGATCTCTATCTGACACTATGCTTTGAGGTATTCCATGTAACTTCACAATCTGGTCAAGATAGATCCTAGCCAACTTAGCAGTCTTATAAGTTGACTTGACAGGAATGAAGTGAGCAGTTTTTGTCAACCGTCCACGATAACCCAAATTGAATCAAACCCACTTTGAGTTTGTGGTAAGCCAGTCACAAAGTCCATTGAAATCCCATCCCATTTCCATTCTGGGATTTCTAAAGGTTGCAATAAGCCGGAGGGCTTTTGGTGTTCTATTTTGGTCTTCTGGCACACAAGGCACCTAGACACAAACTCAGCTATTTGTTCCTTCATACCAGGCCACCAATAATCCGGTCTAAGATCATGGTGCATCTTGGTAGAACCAGGATGCACCGTGAAACTACTCTTATGCACTTCCTCGAGAATCTGATCCTTCAAGCTTTCCACATTTGGGACACAGACTCTTCCTTGAAAAAGAATTATGTAACACCTGAGGACGAGATCGACCTCGTACTAGGACCTCGTACCGAGACCTCGTGTCGGGATCCCGTGCCTGCATCGGTGCCGAGGTCATATGTCGAGCTGATGAAGTCGCGTACCGAGCTGAGGAGACCGCGTGTACGAGTACCCTGATCGACATTGTGTCGAGATGATAACACTCGTATTTTTACGAACGTTATTTAGCGTTAAAGATTATATTGTTTGTAATATTTATATTATCGGTTTGCAGTTCTCGTAGCTGTGTTGTTAGATCTTAAACCTATAGATTAGAGGGTAATCATGAGAGAGGAGAGATTAGATGGGTAGAATGATTGATGGGATTAGCATCTCATAACAGTAGTTACACGTCACTTATTTGTGTTTTGTTTTAAAAAGAAAAATTCATTAAATGGTTTTCTTAACCAGCTGTATATCACGATCAGCCCTCAGAACCCTCACTTTCTCTTTTCTTCTTTCTTTTTCTCTAAGTTTCCTCCTCTTCTCCAAACTTCCATTGAAGAAACTTGAGTTTCATTGAGTTTTTGAACAGACCTTCTTCATCAACCTTGATCCTTATCATCTCCTCTACCTATATCATCATCTCGATCATCATTGGAGGTATGAAAAATAGAAATTTCTCTTCCTTCATGCTACTGTTTAGCACCCCTTCTTCCCTCCATTTTAACTAGTTTTTATGCTTTCAAATCATGTCATATTGATAGGTTTTCTTCTTCATGATATTACCTACCTCCCTAACCATTTATTTGAGCTTGAAAAACAAATTGTCTCCTCTGTTTTCTGCAGTAGGCAGCGCCCAAGACCCTCCCTACTTGACTTGTTTTGATTTCTTGTTCTAGTTTGTTGTACGTTGCTTCTTGTTGATGTTTGTTGTTGATTTATTTGTTATAGCATCATATAACCTTTTTCATGAACTTTTGATCGAAAACCCTAACTTTGTGTTAGAGGAAAAATATGTTTAATCTTGCTTAAATCATGCATGAGGTATGTGATTATGTGTTTAATATGATTTTAGGACTTATTAGGATTAAGTTGCATGATTAGCTTGGTGTTAAATTAGTTTTGTGCAAAAATGGATTTTTGAGGGATCATAAAGGTATGTAGGAAATTGATCTTTCTTTTTATGATTTAAATTCTAATATAATTGGTTATGATCTTATTTTAACTGTTGGACCATGATGAAAATATTTTTCAGAAAACATAAACTTAGATTTTGATTAATTTGTGCTTAATATGCTACTTGATTTAAGATTGAGTTAGTACTTAGGAAAAATGGCTTTGTCTGATGATATGTATGAAAGAAGTTTTTAATAAAATTTTAGAGAAAAGGAGTTAATTTGTAATGCTTGAATTCTGGTCGTACTTGTTTAAGTTTTTGAGTTTTAATGTTTACTTGGGTTGTAGTTAAGATTGGGCTATGAGAGTTAAGTGCTATTAGAAACCCATAGATAGTACTAAGTTGTGCTTGTATTAGGAAGTCTGATTCCCGAGATCGTGCGGCACGAAACCGAGGTCATTTGAGAACTGTACGTGTCGAGGTCGTTTGAGAACTGTACGTGTCGAGGTCGTTTGCGAACTGTACGTGTCGAGGTCGTTTGCAAACCGTACGTGACGAAGTCGTTGTCGAGCTCGTTTGAGGACAGCACGTAGACGAGTAGCTTGGAGTTCGGTAAGGGCAACTTTCAGATATCGTTTAGGCTTTTCGTTATTTAAATTGCTTTATTTAAATACGAAGAAGTCTGAGAACTCTACGAGTTCGAAGTTAGGGTCTTCGAACCCCTTCGTTTATTTTATCATCGTGCAGTCGAACATATTCCGAGTCATTCGTGGGTGAAAACTTTGTGGTTGGTCTGCTGAACCCAACCCCCCACACTTGTATGTTCCTCTCTGTTAATTCCACCGAGTTGCAGAGGGAGGGATTCCTTGATTTGCGTGTCAAGCATGTGATGATTGAGTTTTTGCATGTATTTAATATGAGATTGAATATATGTTGTGAATTGTGTATTGCCTGTTGAATTGTGTTTCTTCATGCAGTCGATTTTTATTGCTTAAATGATTGAATTGCGTTTCTTCATGTTAAGCATGCTCTCTTTATTTGATATGTGATCAAGTAATTTTATGTGTCACTCTTTGACTGCGGCGAGCTAATCATCGAGTGAGAGAGCTAGGCGAGTCGTATGACGTTTTTGAGTCGAGAGCCAGATAACTGAGGGTGCTAGGTCCCCTTTTTGTTTATGGTGGATTGGCTAGGCGTTGCATTATCAGTTTGGGGTTGGACCTGCTGATTAATGTATGGTATCGGTTTGGGGTTGGACCTACCGTTTACCTATTGCGTCAGTTCGGGGATGGACCAGCTGACGATATTCCGGAATAATGGTCGAGTCTAGAGTGAGATGGTTGAGTCACGTGTGGTGATTGATATATTTTGTTGTTTGCTTATTTCGTTATGCCTTGATTATCTTGATTTGTTGAGAAGTTGACCCTTTACCGTGGTGCCTTCAATCCATGACGGTTACCCAGGCGATGTCGAGGGCGCAGGGAACTCGACAGCAGATGATGGCGAGGAGGATCTCGACGAGGATCCGGGCGACGACTTCTACTTGTCGTGATTTGCTTTGTCTATTAGATGTTTTTCTTTGAGATGATTGTACTATGTTTTGTGTATAGTGGTTGTGACCAGTTGGGCCGGTTATGTTTTGTATTACAGGGTAGACTGGCGGTTTACTTTTGGAGCAGCCCCCTGCGTGGGAGTCTGCCGGAAGTACCCCCAGGGTATGATTGCTCTCTTGAAGTCGTCATACCTTAGGTGTATTTCTTTGTACATTCACTACTCTGTATTTTGTATACATTATCATTCCGAGTTGTATATATGTATATTATGCATGTATGTTTTATTAGAATTTAAGTCTTGTGTCTTAGTTGCACCATGTTTCGAAAAACTGTGATTACTCTGATGTGCCCTAGCTGGATTTATAAAAAAAAAAAATATATCGTATCTTTTTAAAGGCACAAGAGTATCGTTTTAAAACGCATCGCATTCAGGTTTAGTTGAGCTCGGTGTGTTGAGCTCGGTAACTCGAGCTCGGTATGTTGAGCTCGGTAGCGGTCCGGAAACGGGTCGTTACAAATTACACCGTCATTTGACAATGAAAATCCTTGTTGGTGTTTCTTATTCTGCAATTCTACATCATCCATTTGAGCTAATCTAATGTTATCCCTAAGGTCGCAAGATATCACCATGTTTTGTACTAACAACTTTCCTTTCTTCCTGCGCACCTATAAGTTCAGGTCTCTGAACTTCTCTAATAGTTCCATCTCATGTATCATCATGGTCGATACATGAAGAGTCTTACGGCTGAGAGCATCAGCTACCACATTAGCTTTGTCAGGGTGGTACTTCAACTCGAAGTCATAATCTTTTATGAATTCCATCCACCTTCGATGTCTCATGTTTAATTCCCTTTGATCAAACAAGTACTTAAGGCTCTTATGGTCACTAAACACTTCAAACTGTGATCCATAAAGGTAGTGACGTCAAATTTTCAAGGCGAACACCACTGCAGCTAATTCCAAATCATGAGTGGGGTAATTCTCTTCATGGGATTTCAATTGCCTAGAGGCGTAGGCAACCACTTGACCATTTTGCATTAAGACACATCCTAAGCCACTTCTGGATGCGTCAGTGTATAGGGAAAGTATATTTCCAAGAACATCCTTCTGAAATTCTACCAGTCTTGAGGAATGATCTGACTCATCATCAACTGTTGGGTACTCTGCCACCAGTGTGCAGCTCCCTTTTCTAATTTGTGAGAGGCAAACACCACCTTCTGAAATTCGTCGCAATGGACTACTTTGAATATGCGATCCATCGCTTCTAAGCACTCATGGGCATCTGTGGCCTGCCTTGCATGAGTGAAAACTGGGGGATTCAACTTATGGAATCGGAAGAAGGCTTTGTCTGCTTCATTCCCTTGGGTATTCTGATGGGCAAAGTTCTGCTGGTACTTGAGATTATGCTCTCTCTGCATCTCGTGCTACTCACGTATAATGCGGAGCATTTCAGCAACATTTGGATCATTGATGTTGGAGGTAGAGTTTCTATACGGTCTACCTGCCATAATTCTACATATGATATAAACATAAGACGTTGATCAGACTGCCTAACATCATATCATACTTAGAATCTAGACAGGCTAACACGCTACATGAATTGTACATGTTTAATTATCCACACCCCGACATAAGGTCGGAACAGCTTTGATACCATTAATGTAACACCTGGGTGATTCATCTAGAATAACCACTCAGACATTAACCATTATGATAAAAGAACATGATAATTAATACATTACAGTAATCCTTGGGACGCAGCCCAATAAAGTATACAAATTTATTACTGGAAAGTCGGAACCGAAGTCTGAAAATCGGACATACTTAACATAAGTTTGCCACACAGGGCTACATAAAAATCCGACATAACAATATAAACCTAATACTACATTAGAGCAAGAAAGCGAAAACATAGAACTGAAGCTGAACCAACCACAGGCACCTCTACTTAGCTTTATCTGAAAAACACATAAAGCAAACAGTGAGATGACGAATCATCTCAATAAGCACCTGCACACAAGTTAGTTAGTTTTACTTGAATAATACATTTCCTGAAATCTGATTAAACCGGTAATATTCATCTTGAATTTTGTGAAAACAATGGACCAGGGTAATGGGCATGCTATGGCCCTGGTATAATCCTAAGAACCTGTCTCATAAGGTCCTTATAGGGAATCTGACATAAAAAAAATGGACTCAAGCCCCATGCCAGGCTGATGAGTCACACTAACTCTTCCGCAGGACGTCACACAGAGAGAGCCCTCTGATTGGGTTATACGGAGATTAGCTAAGTCTCCCCCGACCTTCATGAATTTTATTTTTTTTGAGAATATTACTGTTTTAACCTTAAAACAAGTTGCTGCACTAACCAGTCAGTAATAGTCCGCCCTAATTTTGTACTCTGTGGTGGGCTGTAAAATCAATTAAAAATTATTTTCAATAACTAGAGTCTCTTAGCTTTCTAACGCATGACTTCGTTTGCTATCTCAACGACATTTATAAGGAAAATGTGTTGCTGCAAAAATAACAAGATTCTGCACTAACTAGTCAGAAATGTTCCACCCTAATTCTGCACTCTTTGGTGGACTGAAAAATCAATTAAAAATAATTTTCAATAACTAGAGTCTCTTAGATTTCTAACGCATGGTCACACGCTTAATTCCGACTTAGTTTGCTATCTCAACGACATTCATAAGGAAAATGTGTTGCTGCAGAAATAACAGCTGGGGAGTCTATAGGTGTATTCAGTATTTTGAGCATATCTAGAGCTAGGGAGCTCCTATTGTGGTGAAACTAACGCCTTTAGTTCCCTAAAATCTAGGGCTACAACTTTTATTAAGGCACTTAAGTCTAATTCGGTCAGTAAATCCTAGTGGCATCTCTCTTAAGTATTCTAACAAACATTTAGCATGCATAGAGCCCTGTTTTTCTGCAATACAGTAAGAGCTACGAATTTATGCCAAAAATACCAATCCACTCAATTTCAATCAACGACAGCAGCCACAAAACATCATATAATCATACCAATGAAGTTCAAATCAATTAAAACAAATAGCATGCTTCAAACACATCATCAAATTATCATAATCATCAAAATTCCACCAAAAACCCATTTCCCCTCATGTCAACAATCCATTCCCAAACTTGATTTGCATGTCAACTAACCAGTTCAATTAGTGCATAATAAACTTAATTCCACTTATAGGAGGGACTCAAGGTTGCCCCATTAACAAACAAAGGTGCTTACCTCCTTTCTTAACTCTTGATGCACTCAAAAATGGTGGTTTTGTGCCTGTGAACTTGAGCAGCGAAAATCCCTTGTTTCCTAATGATGTGAGCTCGAATTTGAACCCTTAGTGGACTCCTTGATGCTTTAGATTGTGCTCCTAGGTTCCGCCTAATGGTTAGAATGCTTGGAAGGAAGATTGAAGTGTGGAGGTGCCTCAAAGCAAGACATGCAATGGAGATGATTATGGTGAGCTTGTGTTTGATTTTCTCCACCAATTTTTTAGACTAGAGGGTGCTAGACCAGAAATACTCACTTGCTAGGATTGTTTTGCAAAGTGTGGAAAAGGTGGAGATGAAAAAGATTGTGATGGTGATGAAGATGGAAGCAAGAATTGAGCTCCCTCTTCTTTCCTTTCCTCTTCCTCTCTCGTGGCCCTCTTCCCTCTCTCTTACTCCTCTCCTTTCTCTTCCCATAAAATGAATGAGGGTGTGTGGGTGTATTCTGATTTTTAATTTTAAAAGGATGAGTAGAAGTGTGTGTAAGAGGGGGGGCTGCAGCACACAAAATAGGGGGTGAGAGAAGTGAAAGGAGATTTTGCTATTATACCACATTAGAAACTTGACTCACGGTGAGTCATAACTAAGTGATGGTTGATTTACTAAGTGTCTAACAAATATGGTGCTAATTCCTAGCTTAATCTCCTAATTCAATTAAGTCCCATTGATTAATTTTAATCAAATAATAGATTATCACATATAAACACAATTAATTCATACACATTCATATGATAAAATCAATTATGCATCTAATTAAATTCATTCAATACAGGATCTATTCATTTTT
Organism: Calophaca sinica; assembly: GCA_037113605.1. Classification (NCBI taxonomy): domain Eukaryota; kingdom Viridiplantae; phylum Streptophyta; class Magnoliopsida; order Fabales; family Fabaceae; genus Calophaca; species Calophaca sinica. Next base: position 14,807,030 of record CM073736.1, read on the forward strand.
CATTTTTTTTTAATCCAAAAATATTTAAAATTTGGGGATGTTACACTCTTATCTTTTTAGTTTCTCATGCAGAGCGGTACACTTTGTAATATGGACGTTTTGCCAAAAAAGGGAAAAAAAAAAAAAAGCTCCTAATGCTACTTATTTTTGGGTTGCTCGTTTACTCTTGCTTGATTGCCAATTAATGTATCACATTCACTTGCGCTGTGAAGAGACCATGTGCTGGCGGGCCTTGGTATCCCACATTATTCTGTCCCGATATGATTTCCTTAAGCCACACTCTATTGATACCTTATCAACAGTGGTAGATTACTAACTACTAAAATGTAAAACAACTGTGTATGGCTTAATATGTTAATGAACTACATTTTAAAGATGCTTAAAATAAAAGTATTATAATATGCTGAAGCCATTAATGAATTGTATATTTCAGTTCTCTTGTTCTGATATGAATTTGTTCATGTTTTCTCCCTGTTTTCCCGTCAGTATAACATATACCAGGCAATATACATATATGAGGTAGGATCCGTTGACACCAGGTGTAAGTTAAAAGACTTACACCAAATCTCAACCATTAAATCCAGTTGATCCTATGGTTCAAAAATATATAAGCTATCAAACTAAAAAAAAAATTAAAAAAAGAGATTTTTTCTATCCCTTTTCTCGCCGAGTTTTAAGTATTCAGTCGGTCTTTCTCACTTTAATTTCAACAAATGACAATTGTTTTCATAAAGGACGTTGAGTGACTGTTTCAGACAAAAATACTTAAATTTCAACAATGGCAATTGTTCAATGGCGTAAAAAATCACAAGATATAGCTCGCTGCTTGAAAAAAAAAGGAATACTGCTTCGTCTGAAACAAAAATATTTATAAAAATGAAAAGATGTCTTTCTATTCTAAATGTTTGCGGAACCCTCTGCTAGGGTTTCAACAGCACACCGTGGAGCCATCGTCCGAGGAAGATGATTTGAAGGTTCGGAGTTCAAAAAAGGTGAAGGATGGAGGCCATGCATACTCGGGCACGTCTTCTGTGCCTTTGGTTTACGATGGAATAGTAGACTCACACTCAAGGAGTTACAAGGACTCTGTGGTGGGGGAGACCATTGAGGAATCAGAAGAGGAGAAAGACTCGGATGAGGCGACTGAAGGAGAGCAGAATGATGAGTTTGAGGGGCTTCAAGTGATAGAACAAATGCTAGGGAAATATGAGTGCCCTAAATTTGTTTTGTCAGAGAAGGAAAAGAAACGAATCTATAGACCTTGGAGGAATGGCGTTATAGTCAAGCTATTGGGTAGGAAGATTGGTTTCAAGGCTTTGGAAACTAGACTGAAACAAATGTGGGTGAAGAGTGGCATCATCAATATCATTGATCTGGGCAATGATTACTTTCTTGTGAGGTTCTCTAATAAGGAAGACCAGCAACACGCCTTATTGGAGGGTCCGTGGTTGATCTATGATCATTACCTCACTGTAAGGGAATGGAGTCCGAACTTCAAACCTACTAGCAGTGCCATTGAGCGGGCTTCAGTTTGGGTGAGAATCTCAGGAATTCCGGTTGAATACTATGATCCTAAGATACTTCATTTTATTGGTAATCGGATAGGGAAAACGGTCAAGGTGGATAAGAACACGGTGCACCAGGAGCGAGGGAAGTATGCTCGGATTTGTGTGGAGGTGGATCTGGCGAAGCCATTACTGGCCATCTGTGAGGTGGAGGAAAGTTATTATAGGCTGGAGTATGAAGGGCTCCACCTTCTTTGTCTTTCGTGTGGCAAGTTTGGCCATTACAGGGAAGGCTGTCCGGACAAACCAGCAGAAGTTGAGGGCGAGAAGGAAGCTGAAAGCCGTCTAGGGGGAGAGGTGGGGAAGCACAATCCTAGCCTTTGGACGGTGGTGCAGAATCAGCGAAGACCACGGAGGAATAAGGATATGGTGGTGGTGCCCCATGGTGGCCTGAAAGGTGACCTGATCCCGGATGCTGGTGCATCTCCGTCAGCTGGTGTATCTCCGGGAGTAGTTAATGCTCCTGCGAAAGTTTCGGGATCTCGTTATGAGGTATTGATTGCTGATACAACGGTTTTGGAAGGAAGAGATAATGATAATAATATAGTGGAGAATAACGTTGGAGATCACGTGGATGTTGGGAATCAATTGGAACAAGATTTAAGGGAGAAGTTAGTGGTGAATGCGGCTAAATCGGATGCTGCCAGGAAAGGTAAATTGATCGATGTAGTTACCAAGAAGAATAAAGTCTTGGTTGGTCTTGGTAAACCTAGTATTCCTACTACTAAAAAGGCAGGTAATCACGTGAAAAATTCGGTGGGAACAAATAAAGGAGCACGTGGGCAAAAAAAGGATATTATGGGTGCATTTAAGAGGAATGCCAGCGATACTATCACCCAGATTTTGTAGCCAAATCATCTTGAGGATTATTTAGCTAATGCTTTTAATATGAGGAACAAGGAGGTGGGAAATACTAGTGGTCACGTGCAGAGTGCAGGGCCAAGTACGAGAGAATTAAACAACGGTGTCCCGAGAACCAATGATGGGCCGCTTGTGGTGCACCTTGGGCCGGACAGTACTAGTAGTGGTGTGGGCCCAAATGGTTTGGGCATTCTTCCGCATAATAGACCACCCGATCCTCAAGAGATCCATCAGGTGCAGCAAAACCAAAACCCGCTTGAGGAGAGTGAGCAGCATCATAACTCTCAGCCTGGAGAAACATGGCAACGTGATCATAAAGTAGCCAGCTTGGAAAATGGCGAGGAAGACATGGAGGTAGTGGTGGAGTCCCCTGGTCTCAACCATGTTTAACCTTTCCGTTGTTGATTATGGGGCATTTTTTCTTTCTATTTTTTCTTTTAATGTTAAACAAAATTATGGTATGGAATTGCCGTAGTGCGACTAGTAAGGATTTCTATAGCAATTGCAAGCAATATTTGGATATTCACCATCCAGAAGTGCTAGTAATTATGGAGACCAGAGTCAATCCCAATATGCTTAAGAGGACCTTTGAGCTCTTAGGCTTTGATGGTTTTGTGTGTTCCGTTGGGCGTGGTTTTGCAGGTGGTATTATCACGGCTTGGAAGTCGAATCTTGTTGATTTGGTGGAAGTTGACACAACTTTTCAATTCATTCATGTTCAGATTACCATGAACCATGGCTGGAAGTGGTTCTTTTCTTCAGTTTATGCTAGTCCTGATGATGAAGTTAGGGGTGTCTTGTGGAATGACTTAACTCGATATGCTCAGAACATGCAGGATCAATGGATGTTAGCTGGTGACTTTAATGATATCCTTGGTCCAAATGAGAAGAAAGGTGGTGCTCCTATTAACTTGCGGCGGTGCTCCATATTTCAAGACCGCATTAATTCTTGCCATTTGTTGGATGTAGGGTCGGTGGGCTCCAAATACACGTGGAAAGGTCCAATATATCAGCAGTATGATAGAGCCTTTGAGAGACTTGATCGAGCTCTTTGTAATGATAGGTGGAGGCTAGCTTTTCCCAACGCTATGGTCAAAGTTCTGCCTCGTATTGATTTTTCAGATCACCATCCCTTGCTTATTTGTCTTCATGGTTCTAATTACTTGAGGAGAGACAGGCCTTTCCGATTTGAGAGTGCTTGGCTGACTCATACCTCTTTCACTGAGGATCTTCGTAATTGGTGGGATAGTGGAACTGGATTACCAGAAAATTTAGCAAAGGTTGAGGATTGTGTCAAAAGTTGGAAAATTAATACTTTTGGTAGTGTGAGTGGCAGAAAGAAGAGTCTCCTAGCTAGGATAGGAGGTATTCAACGGAAACAAGAACTTGGTCAAATGAATAGATTTCTCATCAAATTAGAGGAAGCCCTCCAGAAAGAATTGGCGGAAGTTTTGTACCAAGAAGAGCTTCTTTGGTTCCAGAGGTCTCGCGCTAAGTGGCTTCAGGATGGTGATAGGAATACTAGGTATTATCACATAAAAGCTACGAACCGCAAGAGGAAAAATAGAATTCTGATGCTTAGAAATGATACTGGTGCTTGGATTGAAGAGGAGCAGGAGCTAAAAAATTTAGTTAATGATTTTTTTTAAGGGCCTCTTTAAGGAGTCAGCTCCTCCTCATTCGAGGATTTCAACAAAGTTTTCTTTTGTTCCTTTGGATGGGGAGGCGTTTGGTTCTCTTGGCAAAGAGGTGGACAAGAAGGAAATCAGGCAGGCTTTGTTTGATATGGCTCCATGGAAATCACCTGGCCCCGATGGTTTTCCTGCAGGGTTCTACCAGTCTAATTGGAAAATTATTGAGCACACGTTTTGTCAGTTTGTCTCTCATCTTTGGAAGCACCCTGAGGAGGTTGGTGAAATCAATAACACTGACATCTGCCTTATTCCTAAATTTGACAAACCTGAGTTTGTTAGTCAATTTAGGCCTATTTCGCTGTGTAACGTCAGCTACAAGGTGCTTACCAAAGTCATTGTTAATCGTTTGAAGCCTCTAATCCCAAATATTGTTTCTCCCTACCAGACAGGATTCGTGCCGACTAGAAGTATTCATGAAAACATTGTGGTTGCTCAAGAATTGGTGCACAGCATGAACAAAATGCGAGGTAAGTCGGGGTTTTTTGCTATAAAATTCGATTTAGCCAAGGCTTATAACCGCCTTCGTTGGTCTTTTATTCTTGAGGTTTTGAATGAGGTGGGCCTTCCATCAGATTTGATCAGTTGCATCATGCACTGTATTACTAGTGTCAGAACTAATGTGCTCTGGAATGTTAGTCGTTCTGAGTTTTTCTCTCCGGAGCGGGGCATCAGGCAAGGTGACCCTATTTCTCCTTATATCTTTGTCTTATGTATGGACAAGCTCACTCACCTCATTGTTGAAGAAGTGGACAAGGGTGAGTGGACGCCCATAAAAGCGGGTAGATCTGGGCCTGCGGTGTCTCATCTGATGTTTGCTGATGATTTACTTCTTTTTGGCAAAGCCTCGGAGCGTCAAATGAGATGTGTTATGTCTACTCTGAATCAATTTTGTGAGGTGTCTGGGCAGTTGGTTAGTCTAGATAAAACCTCCATTTTATTCTCTAAAAATGTTGATAGAGTCACAAGGAATGCTCTGGTGAGGTTTACTGGCTTCAAGGAGACTTATAGTTTGGGTAGATATTTGGGAATCCCTCTCATTGGTAGAGCTCCGAAAAGGCATGATTTTCAGTACTTGATAGATAAAGTCAAGAGTAAATTGTCCGGTTGGAAGGCGTCTCATCTTTCTTTTGCAGGGAGAGTGACTCTAGCAAAATCTGTAGTGCAAGCTATCCCTATTTATTCGATGATGTCTACTCCAATTCCTAAAAGTTGCTTAACTGAAATCCAAAAGCTTCAGAGAAGTTTCATTTGGGGTGAGGAGGAAAATCAACGTCGTCTTCATCTTGTGAATTGGAATACTATGACCCTTCCTAAAGATCTTGGAGGTCTAGCTATAAGGAACCTTCACAACATGAATAAAGCTTGTCTCATGAAGATGGGATGGAATCTTAGGGAGGGTGAGGATAAGTTATGGTGCAACGTCCTCAAAGGGAAATATGGTAGGAATACTCTTGAGACTGGCCAGGTTATCGCTAAGAACACAGACTCTTTCATTTGGAAGGGTATTGTAAACGCTTGGGATGATATTTCAATGCACCAGACGTGGGTTGTTCGAGATGGTAATGCGATCAACATTTGGAGGGATAGTTGGTTAGGGGAAGGGGTGCACCTTGCTGATGAAGTCTCTAGTATTCCTAATCATTTGGAGGAACTTCGGGTTAGGGACTTGGTTGATCATCAGACCGGGGGCTGGAATTTTGCTTTGTTGGAGGCTATCATTCCTGAGGCGTTTTTGCGCAAGTTACATGCGCTTCCAGTGCCTTGTGATGACTGGGGTCCGGACGTTAGAATCTGGCCTGGGAATCGCTTGGGTCAGTTCTCGATTGCTAGTGCTTATCGTTTGGTCAGTGGGTTTGATAATCTGGTTAGCCATGGGTTGTGGTCGCTGGTTTGGAAGCTAAAGGTTCCTGAGCGTACTAGGTGTTTCGCTTGGCAAATCATGCATGGTAGGTTGCCTACTAATCTTGTTTGTAGCAAGTGGGGCCATGGAAGTGCTTATTGCCATCACTGTCTCAACATTGAAGAGTCTATTTTGCATGTGTTGAGGGATTGCCCTCTTGCCTCCCAGATTTGGTCTCATCTGGTTCCAACTATTCATCGGACGAACTTTTTTGCACTCGATTTTCCTGACTGGGTGCTCTTTAATCTATGACGGTGTGGTCGATGGTGGCTGTCGGATTTGGAATAATATTTGGGCTTCGGCCTGTCATTTTTTGTGGCAATGGAGGAACAAAATGGTGCATGATCCTATGTTTGTGAGGCCTTATCACCCATCTGTTCATGTGCTTCGTTTTGTGCAGAATTACAAGCAGTGCCTTTCCGTGGATGTGGCTGGAGAGATCAAGATTTTTGATTCCATCTTGGTGCGGTGGATTCCCCCTCGGCGTAACTGGGTTGCGCTTAATTGTGACGGAGCTGCGAGGAGTTCTTCGGTGGTGGCTGGTTGTGGTGGTGTTATTCGGGATGCTGATGGTCGTTGGCTTTATGGGTTTGCAAAATTTTTAGGCGATGCTAATGCCTATATTGCGGAGCTTTGGGGTGTTCTTGAGGGTCTTCAGTTAGCTAAGGATTGTGGTTATTCCCGTATTGAGCTCAACATTGATTCGCAGGTGATTGCTCAGTGTCTGAAGGGCAAGTCCTTGGGTAGTGCTCGTGGTTGGTCCCTCCTTCAGCAGATCAGAGTCTTGCTTCAGCAGGATTGGCAAGTGCGTATTAACCATACTTATCGTGAAGCGAATAGAGTAGCAGATGCCTTGGCTAATTTAGGTTGTGAGTTAGCCTCTGGGATTTTGTTGTTTGAGTCCCCTCCTCCTCAGGTGGAGGCGTTGGTTGTTGCTGATGTTTTGGGAGTCTCTACTCCTCGTGTTATTCGTGTGTAATCTCCTTTTGGCCTTTTAGCCCCGTTTAATGTCAAAAAAAAAAAAATTTATAGCATTTGTTTTTGTATAATCATGTTCGACATCCAACGTGCTCTCCGACACGAGGTCATTTTGACATCCATCGTGCACGAGGTCATTTTAGTGCATGTGCTTTTCACACATGGCTTGTTCGACATCCAACGTGCACGAGGTCGTTTTAGTGCACCTGCTCTTCGCACGTGGCTTGTTTCAAATACACTCGTGCTCTTTACACTTGTGTGTTAGAGGGTAATCTGACTTTGCTGATGTCGAGAAGATATGATTCGCTCACTCGAAGCTGACCAGATCCGAGATCTGAGATCCGAGGTCCGAGAAGATAGGATTCACTCACTCCCAAGCTGAAGAGCTTGGAGGTGAATCCGTCCGAGGTCGATATCCGAGATCACAAGATAATCATGTTCTTGACCTCGAGCAAACACCTCGCCTCGACTTGGTGATGATTTATAACATCAGCATCCCGTATCGGCTGCTTCTACGGTGAACAAGCATGGTGGGTAACACCACCATGCACAAGTTTTATCAACTGTTGGATCAAAAAAATCCTAGATCTTATCATGCACCTTCTCCCACCGAATCAAACTTTCCTTTCCCATTTTCTTTCTCTCTCAGCCCAGCGTCGCCTTTCCCTATCATCTCTCCCTCTCATCTTCTCCATTGAACCGCCACCGCCACTGTGAGAGCCTTTCAGGCCACCGTCCAGTCTTGTTCCACCGTGCCACCACAACAAGTGCTCTCCCTGTTTTCCAGTCTCAATTCGCGATGGAAAACCAGAGGAGAACCCCACGTCGCCGCCACCTTCTGTAGGCCATAGCGCCGCCGTTTGACCTCGTCCGGCCTAGCCACTGTTGGGGTTAAACCCAGAATGTCAAGAAGAGATGATACACACACACACAGTTACTCTACGGGATGAAGGGAAAAATTGAATTTATTCACTCTGATCAATGAGTATATCTTGCTACAACGGAATGTTGTTAACTATATACTAACAATGCTGTTAACAGCTTTTACAAGAAAAACTAACATAACAGAAAACAAAAACGGTTAGGGACTAACGACCCTATAGCCCTTTAACCAATCTCGACAACGAGCAGAACCAACCAACTCGACACCGAGTAGAACCAACCAACTCGACAACGAGCAGAACCAACCAACTCGACAACGAGCAGAACCAACTAACTCGACACCGAGCTGAACCAACTAACTCGACAACGAGCAGAACCAACTAACTCGACACCGAGCAGAACCAACTAACTCGACACCGAGCAGAACTAATCTCGACAATGAACAGGCCCAACTCGACAAGGCCTAATATGATTTGGATTATATCACAATAGCCACCACCACCATTCATCTCCTCTCTCCTTCCTCTTCAAAACCCACCCATATTTCGAACAAATGGAATGAAAATAGACCCGATCGAAAACCCTAAAATCGCCACCTTCTTCTTCGTTTTTCGGCCAACCCAGACTTCGAATCGAAAAACTAGTTTGATATTTGGACTCTCCATGATCTCCTCTACGAAACTCCTCAAAAAAATCCATGAAAGGAGCAACTTGACCGTGAGCCACCGCACCGTGGAGCTTCCTCCGCCGTGCCAGAAAGCCTCACTGCGGCCACTTCTTCTTCTTCATCCCAGGGTAAGTCAATTTCTCAAATTTGGTAGGACTGATATGGTGCGGATGGACCATGGTAAGATTTGGTATGACTACTTAATCAATGGTGAAAATTACTTGTGCATGGTGGTGTTACCCACCATGGTTGTTCACCATAGAACTTGCCTCCTGTATCAGAGGTTAAAGATGCAAAACTCGTTGAACTGTGAGCAGAAACTAGGTAATAACTTACGTAGTTTATTTCAGACGAAGGCTTTCTCTTCCATTTGGGGCTTTATTTGTCATCCCCTGTTTATGAGCTACACTTTACGGGCAAGTCTAGTCAATTTGGGCCAGATTTCTGGTTCGGAACAAAAATAAAAGAAGGCCATTATTAAATGCACCCCCCCACCTGGTAGGTACACCCCCCCCCCATTTTGCATATTTCCCAAAATACCCCTCGTATAAAATCATCAAAAATCCCTTTTTTTTTTAATTCCGAACATGTTACCGGAAATTGCAATTTCCGGTATACAAATTGTATACCGGAAATTGCAATTTCCGGTAACATTGTGTGTAAAATTTGTTACCGGAAATTGCAATTTCCGGTATACAAATTGTATACCGGAAATTGCAATTTCCGGTAACAAATTTTACACACAATGTTACCGGTATACATTAAAGGATTTTGTAGTCAAACACTCATTTTTTATGTTTTTGCACGCAGACATGGTGGAGAACGCTTTCATCGTACCGGAAATACGAATTTTCGGTACGTACTTTGTTTCGTTTTGAATTTTGTTCCGGAAATTGCAATTTCGGTATACAAATTGTGTACCGGAAATTGCAATTTCCGGTATACAAAAATAACGTACCGGAAATTACCGGAAATTGCAATTTCTGGTATACACAAATAACGTACCGGAAATTGCAATTTCCGGTATACAAAAATAACGTACCGGAAATTTGCAATTTCCGGAAAAAGATTAAAAATATTGTGTACCGGAAATTTTGAATTTTCGGTACGTTATATTTTTAATCTTTTTTCGGAAATTGCAAATTTCCGGTACGTTTTTTTTTTTTCAAACTTTTTTTTCCCACGTAATAATCTATTGTTTGTTTCTTTTTAGTTTCATTGGAAATGGATGATTTTAGTGGCTTCAATTCTGACGAAGCTGACAAGCCAACCGACGTTTCCCAACATTTCGATTGTAGTGATGTATTCACTACTACACAGGTAATTTAATTATTGTTTGATATTGTGAATATGTCGTATTTTTTTTTGCAAAACATTAAGATTAATACTTTTTTGTAGATATTTCCTACACGAGATGACCTTTTGTATTGGGCTCGAGAGGTTGGGAAGGAAAACAATATAGTTGTTGTCATTGTACGATCAGACACAGAAACAGGACAAAGAGGAAGAAAAACAAAAGTCATTATGGGTTGTGAAAGGGGTGGAAAGTATAGATCAAAGTCATCAAGTTCTTCAAAGTCAACTGGATCTCATAAGTGTGAGTGTCCGTTCGCGCTTAAAGGAAGACCCTTGTCAATGGGTGAAGGCTGGATACTTAAGGTCCTCTGTGGAATTCACAACCATCGGATATGACAAAGAACAACGTAAGGCCGGGAAGCATTCTATTGACACTGAAAAGTCGCAATGTGGCCAATCTCACTACCATCAGTCAAGTATATAATGAGCGGCGTAAATTTCGATCAACACAGAAAGGTCCAAGAACTGAAATGCAACACTTGTTGAACTTAATTCAACGTGATTGATATGTGTCCTGGTATAGAAGACATGAAGGTTCTGACGTTGTTAGAGATATTTTTTGGACACATCCAGATGCCGTCAATTTATTGAATACATTTCACGTTGTCTTGTTCATGGACAGCACCTACAAAACCAACAGATATCGGCTGCCACTGTTTGAAATTGTTGGTGTTACCAGCACATCCCTTACATACACTGTGGCATTTGCCTATTTGGATTCTGAGCAGCAGGATAACTTTGAATGGGCACTCTTAAAGTTAAAAGGTCTGTTTGTGCGACAGGAATCATTTCCTCAAGTTATTCTTACTGATAGAGATCTTGCTCTGATGAATGCAATTGCGTCTGTTTTTCCAACTTCGGCCAATTTGCTGTGTCAATGGCACATAGGTAAGAATGTCTATGCGAAATGCAAGAAGTTGGTATTTCATGAAGACAAACATGAGGCAGTGAAGAATGCATGGGATGGTGTTGTTGATGCGACTGACGAGTTTGAGTATCAGCAACGGTTGATGACTTTTGAGTGTGTATGTTCAGAATTTCCTATTTTTGTTGAATATGTCAAGAATACATGGTTGAACCCCTTTAAGGAAAAGTTTGTTGCGGCATGGACCAACCAAGTCATGCACTTCGGAAATACAACAACAAATAGGTATGCTTAAACCAGTAGATAAAATTATGTTGATAATTTTGTTTTTTAAATGGTGTCATTGGTATTTGATGTGGTTTAATTTTTGTTTGTTATTAAGGCTGAGTCTGCACATTGGACATTGAAGAGGAATCTACAAAACAGTAGGGGTGACCTGTGTCATTGTTGGGAAACTATGAACAATATGATTGCACTGCAACACACTGAGATAAAAGCATCATTCGAAAGAAGCATAAACGTAGTGGAGCACAGGCACAACAACCGGTTGTTATCAGATTGCATGGATTTGTATCAAGGATCGTGATCGCAACTTCTTGCCGACGAGTGTGGCAGAGTGAATTATGTGGGTATCGATAAATCTACTTGTCGTTGCCTAATCAAAACGACACATGGGTTACCTTGTGCTTGTGGGTTGGCGGGTTACATAAGACTGTTTGCACCTATTCCATTGGAGGCCGTTCACTTGCCTTTGGAGGAGTTTACATTTTGGTGAATACCAATCGCAATAACACAAAGTTGAGACAGAAGGCGAGGTGTCAGAGGAAGAGCTTGCGCTTCAGTGGGATACATTGGTAAATGGATTTCGATCACTTAAGGTGATTGGCAGGAGGAGACTGTGTGCCAAAGTGCGTGGACTTGGATTTCGGACACAACTTCAATGTGTCCACCTCCTCAAAAGGTGAAGACCAAGGGAGCACCGAAAAAGGGTAAAGGTAAGGCCCCAGCAATGGATGGATATGATGTTAGGCGCGACCCATCATATTTTGAGCATGTGGACAACATGTATTCTGAGCATGTGGGTAACATGTATTCTGACGTACCATCTGGGAATACATCAAAGGCATCTAATCTACCATCTAATGTGCCTACAAGGAAAAAGAAACGATCTGATGTGCCATCTTATGTACATCAAACGCCTTACCTGAGCCAATTTCCTCCACAGTTTCATCGATATATTGAGCAAATAGTGGATGTCGAAGATGATGGAAACTGCGGATATCGTTCCATTGCAGCATTACTTGGTAAATCTGAGGACGGATGGCCTATAGTCCGGCAAGACTTGGAAAAAGAGATCAGAATGCATTATGATTTATATGGCCGGCTTTTTGGAGATCAATATCAAGCATTGAGGGAGTCGTTGATAGGTGTAACTGGTACCTGTTTTCGTGACAAGTGGATGACCTTACCAGACATGGGTTACGTAATAGCAACCAAATATAAATTGGTTCTAGTCTCTTTGAATGAGTGCAGTCGAACGTGTTGGACATTTTTCCCTCTTAGGGGCATGTGTCACCCAACCCAGCCAAACAACGCCATAATTTGTATTGGGTTTGTCAACAAAAATCACTGGGTACAGGTAAATTTTTTTTAACTTAAATTTATCTTTTTTTAATGTAAAATTAAACAATGTGTTTAATTAATCTGCATTTTTTCAGGTATTTCTTAAGCCCGGATGTCCATTGCCTAACGTCGCTCCCAGTTGGCGTCAATATGCTTATTCGGAGGCTCACTCATGGGCAACACCGTATCTTTGCTCGATTGCAAGAATGGTTTACATTATTTCCGCCAAGGCGTCATACTACACGACAGCATCTGATGACCATGTACGATTGACGACGATTGACTACATTGTAGTGATATGTAGTACACTTTATTGTTTTTAAATGTGGGTTTGGCGGGCAGATCAATTATGTTGTTGGTTATGCAATGTAATGTAATGTGACGTTAGTTTTTTTAGTGTTGAATTTGGCAAATTCAACAGAGGTTAAGTAATTGTTACGAGCGTAACTTCGGAGGTTGATTTGTGATGTCGAGGTCCTGGATCCGAGATGTCGAGATCCAAGGTTGTCCTCCTCATCTAGGTGAAAAGCTTGGTGGGAGAAACTTTCTTTGTCTTTGTCAAGGTCATAGATCCGAGATGTCGAGATCCGGGATCCGAGGTAATCATGATACAGGATGCTGATGTTATAAATCATCACCAAGTCGAGGCGATGTGTTTGCTCGAGGTCAAGAACTAGTGGGCGACATCAAGGACCTCTACTTTTGGGTGTAACAGGTATCGTTCTCATTGCTCGACATCGGATTCAAGAAGTTTGGAATGCCTTTGCCTTATGCAGGTGGTGAGCTTGTCGAGCTCAGTGTTTCGAACTAGAGATGTCGAACGTATTGCCGACGATGTGAACTGTGAACTGAAATCACTGTCCTTCATGCAAGATTGAACTCGTGACAAATCTACATATGCCTGCCCTTGCTTGGTGATGTAGAATGCACCTCGGTGCAGATTGACTTCGGGGTCACTTGCAAGGTGAGCTCGATATGTAGGCCGAGTTGATGGATGAGGTCGTCATTCCCTTGTGACGACCTCAGTCATAAGGACATCGTGCGATTGTGATCTCGCTCGCACGCTACTGCTGCGGAAGTATGGTAGATCGTACTTAAAAGAAAAAGTATGGTAGATCGGTAAATAAAAAAAACCTATGGTACAGAGAAAAAAAAGCCGCAAATATAACAAAATGTAAATATAACAACAGAAGTCAGAAGATGTCCAAATATAACAAAAAAAGATAATAAACATAAAAAAAACCCTATCTTCTTCGCTGTCGACGCTTCGCCCCGGATGTGGTCGCCTCCGTCCCACCCTGCGCTATCTGTAGTGCTTGGGAAATATACTGGCAAGCGTAGCGGTCCATCATCTCATAGTCGGTCTCGGAGGTCAGTCTGGAGAATCTTTGGTGATCGAGGCCACCTCTCACCATATCATCACAATGCGGCTGCAAATTATAACAAGACATCGAGAGCCATAAGAGAAAATAAACAAACACAAAAATACATAATGTATATCTAAACACTTACACAATCGGGAGTAGCCGCGGCTGAGGAGCACCGGATTGATCAGAGTGGATGCGACATCCTGCGATACCACTCCATGTACCGTCGCTGCACTCTGCCGGATACGAGGCCAGGTATAAATCGGGACGATCGACATGATAGAGTGCATAGGAAATCAGATCCATGCATCCATCATCTCTGCACTGTGGACGCGGTGGTGGTGGCCGGGAATGTCCTAGATGTAGCCGAATCGCTCGACTACCCTCTCGTGCAGTGCGGCACAATAAATGAGGCACACCGGATGTACCCAGCAGACACGCCGGATGACAACTCGCCCTAATGCCCTCCCACGGTCTCCAAACAACGTCATCGATCGCCAACGCATCCGCGCTCTCTGAAGGGCTCCACTGGCCGTCACCCTTAACCGACGACCACCTCATGGCTCGTATCATGCCCGGTGATGCCGTTATCCTTCCTCTTGCAGACGAGGGAAATACTCATATATCCATGCTCGTGACAACAATAACGAATCAACACGCCATACAATGTACTTTAAATAAATAATTGTTTACAAAAATAGGTCGCAGACGAAGAAGTGTCATGTATCCGCCAATCGCTTAGTGTCATGCGGCTAGCGCCTCCCATATATCCGTACAAGAAGGCTAGTGCAAAGACTAGCCCATGACACACTACCAACCGCTTCTCAAGTCACGTATCAGGTCCAGGTACTTAATGTCAATATATATATGGCTCTTGTGCGCCAAAATGGTACAGGCCAACAACAACATTATCATGGCCCTGGTCGCAGGTCCCACCGACCATCGTAAATGCGCTGGTCATATGTCTTCATGAAGAAGTCAATACTCATATGAGCGCCTCATAGTTGTCGTCTCCTTGTTTGCCTCTTCATATGTACACCCCAAAGAATGTCTCAGAATAAGATATGGAAATGTCTGGATCCATCCTTTGGGGTACATAAAAAGAGCCGCTCACTTTAAGGCCTAGGAGGACAGACACATCATCAAGCGTGGATCGCTATCTCTCCAAAGGGCGATGGAAGTCGCTGCCTCCGATGCCATCTCTCTGCAAAGGCTGACAGTAAGGCTCTGTCAACCATCCTAAAGCTGCAGTATAGCAAGGAGGTTAGGCCGGCCTCCGAGAGATGCTCATTTACATGAGGAGGCGGTGGTACTCTTCCACTCAACCATTTTTGCAACTTCAGGCCGTGAGAGGCCACCTTAAGCGCATCACGATCCTGCACACAAATAAACATCATTGATCATATAAAAATAATAAACATTTGATCAAATAACAACCAGATATATACCTGCCCCTGCCATATCTGATAGGCAACGTGATGCTGATAATCTGTAAGCAACGACCCATCGTAAGGTCCTCCAGGAAAGGGAGCCTGGTCTCCAACTATACCATGGTCTCCTCCAGCTATATCCTCTGGAGCCTCGTATACAAAATGGGGATCCTGGTCTCCAACTACATCCACGTGCGGCGGCTGCTAGCAATACGCCTCGACGCTCGAGAGATCACAGTGCCGTGGTTCACGTGGGGCGCACTACCAGGAGTGGAAGCTACTCCTCTCCCTCTCGACTTAGGCATATCTGAAAGACAAATAAATCAATTATATTCAAATGTAATAAAATAAATTCTGTATCGGAAATTACAATTTTCGGTATACAAATTGTATACCGGAAATTGCAATTTCCGGTGCTTTATATTTCTGTACCGGAAATTGCAATTTCCGGAACTATGTTTTGTAAATCACCGGAAATTGCAATTTCCGGTATACAAATTGTATACGGTGCTTTATATTTCTGTACCGGAAATTGCAATTTCCGGTATACAAATTGTATACCGGAAATTGCAATTTCCGGAACTATGATTAAATAACAAAAAAAAAACGTACCGAAGATTTGGAATTTCCGGTAAGAACAGAGCGTTTTCAGGGATTTAGAATTTCCGGAAGAGTGAGTGTGAGTGGATCGGGAAAGGTTGAGTTTTTGTTAAGTTATTAAGGGGCATTATGGGAAATTCGCAAATTTGTTACCGAAAATTGCAATTTCCGGTATACAAATTGTATACCGGAAATTGCAATTTCTGGTAACAAATTTTACACACAATGTTACCGGAAATTGTAATTTCCGGTATACAAATTGTATACCGGAAATTGCAATTTCCGGTAACATGTTCGGAATTAAAAAAAAAAGGGATTTTTGATGATTTTATACGAGGGGTATTTTGGGAAATATGCAAAATGGGGGGTGTACCTACCAGGTGGGGGGGTGCATTTAATAACAGCCATAAAAGAACTCAATCACTCTGACCATCGATCTCCTTTATCCAAATTATTAGTCAAGAGTATGTTAAAGAGGAATTCTTTTTTCTTGAGCGTATTATACGAACTTGCAGATTATTTTTTTAATTTTGCAAATTTAATATAGTAGCAGCAGATAGATTGGAAAAAAAAATTATCTCAACCTGAACGCCATTGTTGAAATTAAAGTGAGGAAGAAGACCAACTGAATACTTAAATCTCGGCACGAAAAGGGATGGGAAAAATCTCTTTTTATTATTTATTTTTTTAGTTTGACAGCTTGTATATTTTTGAACCGTATGATCAACTGGATTTAACGATTGAGATTTGGTGTAAGTCTTTTGACTTACACCTGGTGTCAATGGATCCTATCTCTCTCTCTCTCTCTCTCTCTCTCTCTATATATATATATATATATATATAGACACACACACACACCCCACAACAAATTATGAAAATAACAAGAAAGTTAATATGTTTGTACTCGGGGTTATTCCAGCCAATCATTGCAAAGATGCTAGCCAAAATAATAATGCTCCCCTTTTAATTTTTTTATTGAAACATATGAGCCACCTAACCAAAAGGCTGGAGGTCCCTGATGATTGAAAAACGAGGATGCCGTCTCTGCTAGGGTTTTCTCGCACGTGACTTCTTAAACTTGCTCGCTCTCCTCCCATGGCTGGTGTCAATGTTGTTTGTCCATGGAGTTTTCTCGAGCCCTCCCCAGTTCCAAATGCACCCCCTGTGCAGCCTCCTTCTCCGGGTGAATCTCAAAAATCCTTTGCGGACGCCCTGACCAAGTCGTTGGAGATTTCTTTCTCCCAACTGCCAAAACCCTGTTTCAGAGGGGACACGGTATCCATCAAAATCTCAGAAGACGAATACCTCAAAGGCCTTGAGGGAGGCAAATCAAGCCTTGATGGTCGGTTGATTCTCTCTAAAGGCGATAAACCCCTGCCATTTCATGCGCTAAAGGAGAAATTAGCTGCATTGTGGAAGATTGTTGGCCAATGGCGAATGACTTCTCTTGGCAAGGGTTTTTTCGAGTTCAACTTTGCTAACCAAGCGGACTTCAGAAGTGTTTGGACCAAGGGCACTTGGAATGTCAACCCTGGTGTTCTTCGCCTCTCAAAGTGGACTCCCGATTTCAACCCAAGGTTCCAAAAATAGACCAATGTGCAATGTTGGGTCAAGATCTACGATCTGCCTCAAGAATATTGGAGGACGAAGATCCTGTTCGAAATTGCCTCTGCCATCGGGACTCCCATTGCAATCGATGATATGACCCGGAAGAGATTCTTTGGTCACTTTGCTAGGATTCTGGTTGATTTGGATCTCACCTCTAGGCTGGTTGATGAGCTCTTGGTGGAACGAAATGACCATACGTTTTATGTGGGTGTTGAATATGAGAACCTGCCAGATGTTTGTGAGTATTGCCAAGCCATTGGACACTCCATTGAGCAATGCAACAGAAAAAAAGGCTCCTGAAGCAGCAGCAAAGAACAAAGACTGACCTTGCATCTAAGAAGAAACCTCAGGTGGATAAGGAAGCACAACTCGTTGGTTCGAACCTCAATGAAACAGTGGTTATTTCCACGCCTGATGAAAACAGGGAGATAGCCCAAGTTGTTGATACAAATCACATTGAGCAAGCTGGAGTTCTTCAACCAGGTCGAACTCCTCGTGTCCCTGCTGAGAAGTCTGTTGCCCAGAATGGTGATTCTCCCATTGGGGACACTCTTGAGCACCAGGTGGACCCAAATTCTCTTTTGGGTTATGTAGCTAATGGCACTCTTGTGCAGCAACATGCTCCCCTACAGTTGCAGCTGCAACCCGATTCTCCAACAAAGGACAGGAACGTGAATATTGCCAACGGTCGAATGGTATCCGACCTTATCTCTGCTTCATGACATCTTTGCCTGGACACATGTACGCTACTCTAATCTTGGGATAATTACGTGGAATTCGTTAAGGATACCCAGATAGCCAATAATGAAAATTGCACTAGGCCAGATCTAGTAATGACTTCAACAAGTTCTCTGCAGCTAGTTGATGGTTTACAGGAGGTTCCCATTGAGGTGGGGAGGGACATTAGAGTTCTTCAAAATTGGAATGACATGTTGGATGTGGATTCAGACTCTGAGGGTGAATCTCCATGCACCTCTAATGACCAGCCTGAACATGTCAAGGAGGGACCATTTAGTGTGGTCTTGTCTAAGCATCAGAAAAAGAAAATGAAGAAGAAAGCTTCTAAGAACTCAAACGTCAAGTAGTATTACACCGAAATAGGGCGGGGGCTTAAACACCTTGCTCAATGAAGTGTATCTATTGGAATGTTAGAGGCTTAGCCAACCCTCCACTAGGTTGGTGTTAAAAGTTATGTGCCACTCAGGCTGATTTCCTTTTTAGCGAGCCTTGGATGCAAGTTAGTCACCGCCTAGAAGATTTACGGCTCATTTGCAGATTTTTGCGATGAATAGCAAAGCAAACCTTTGGTGCCTTTGTCTTGCTCATTGGAACCCGAATGTGCTTGCTATTAATGATCAACATGTCTCTTTTTCTATCAGTGTGGATGGCAAAGATGTTGGTTTCTCAGCAGTGTATGCCTCCTATAACTACATGAATAGGAGATCTCTTTGGAATGAGCTCAACTTGTCGCAGCTGATCTCTTTGATTCCTTGGTGTTTCATTGGAGATTTCAACGTTATTCTTGGAGCTCATGAATATTGTGGGAGTGGCAGCCCCCCTAAGATTGCTAGTGAGGAGTTTCAAAGCTGGACTAATTCTAGTAATTTGATTCACCTCCCTACTAAAGGTGCCAATTATACTTGGTCCAATAAAAGAAGAGGTCGTGCTTTCACTGAAAAGCGTTTGGATAGAAGTATTTGTAATGAGGCTTGGGTTGATTTTTGGTCTTCTGTTGCTTGCTGTACTCTCACCAAGGTTAAATCGGACCATTTTCCTTTGCTCTTAGACTTAAAGAAAGAGGCCAGGCAGCATCCCTCTTCTTTCAAATTTCTTAGGATGTGGTCTAAACACCCGAACTGTCTTGCTATTGTGAAGGAGGTCTGGAACGATCCTTTAATTGGCTGCCCGATGGTGGTTCTTTCTCAAAAGCTTAAATCTTTGAAAAATAGATTGAAGGTTTGGAACAAAAATGTCGTTGGGGATGTAAATAAACAAGTGCAAGCTGTCAAAGCTAAGCTTGATGAGATCCAACAGCAGATTGATACTTCTGGTTACTCTGATGCTCTCTTTGATGCAGAAAAACTTGCTCAGCAGCACTTTGAACAAGCATTAGATACAGAGGAGCATTTTTGGCAAGAAAAGTCAAGGCTAAATTGGCATATTCATGGTGATCGTAACACCAAGTTCTTTCACAAGATGACTAAGGTCAGGAATGTAACTAAGCAAATTAACCTGCTTAAAGTGGCTGACTCGGTTATTGTCAACTCGGCTGATATTGAAAATCACATCGTCAACTACTTTGAAGGCATCTTTAGTACTAACAATACTTGCAGGGATAATGGCCTAATTGAGGAAGTGATACCTGACATTGTCTCGGCTGCTGACAACATCATGCTTACAAATTTGCCTTCCATGGAGGAAGTTAGGCAAGCTGTTTTCTCTATGAATTCTGATGGTGCCCCGGGACCTGATGGGTTTGGCGCTTTCTTCTTCCAAACTTATTGGGAGATAGTTACTGATGATGTCCTCAAGGCAGTGTTGCAATTCTTCACCACTGGTTGGATTCTTCCAAATTTTAACTCCAATCTTGTTGTTCTGATCCCTAAAGAGCCTGGGGCCGAGCGAATTGATCAATACAGGCCTATTGCTCTTGCCAACTTCAAATTCAAGATCATTACAAAGGTCCTTGCGGACAGATTAGCTAAAATTGCGCCTGATGTTATTTCCACTAGTCAGAGAGGATTCATTCAGGGACGTCAAATCTCTGACTGTATCTGTCTTACCTCGGAAGCCGTTAACTTGTTAGATAAAAAGGCTTTTGGCGGTAACTTGGCTATAAAAGTTGATATTCGCAAAGCGTTCGACACCATAGATTGGGATTTTCTCATCAAAGTCCTTCAGAAGTTTGGTTTTGACCCCAAATTTTGTGCCTGGGTGGACATTATTTTAAAATCTGCTAAACTTTCTATTTCGGTGAATGGTAAAGCCTCAGGCTACTTCTCTTGTAAGCGGGGTGTTAGGCAGGGAGATCCTCTGTCTCCTCTGTTGTTCTGCTTAGCTGAAGAAGTTCTCAGTAGGAGTATCTCCAAGCTTGTTTCTGATGGGGCTCTCAACTTAATGACAGGTCCTCGTGGCTTTAAGGTTCCCTCTCATGTTCTCTATGCTGATGATGTGATGCTTTTCTGTAAAGGGACCCGTAGAAACATTACTGCTATTAATGAGCTATTTCAGAGATATGGAGAAGTGTCTGGTCAAGTTATCAACCCCAATAAATCCACCATCTACGATGGTGCCATCTCTCCTCAGAGACAGCACACCATTGCTAATTTATTGGGGTTCTCTATTGGTCAGCTGCCCTTTATCTATCTCGGCCTTCCCATTTTCAAAGGCAGACCAAGAGCCATTCATCTTGACTGTGCCAGGCGAAATTAAAGCCAAGCTTGCTTCTTGGAAGGCCTCTCTCTTATCCATTGCCGGGAGAGTTGAATTGGTGAAAACGGTTATTCATGGTATGATGATCTACAACTTCCTTGTTTATGCTTGGCCGGTCAGTTTGCTTAATTTGGTTGACAAATGGATTCGCAATTTCATTTGGTCTGGTGATGTTAACAAACTGAAAGTGGTTACTATTGCTTGGCACAAGGTTTGCTGCCCCACTTTGGAAGGAGGTCTGGGTTTAAGATCCATTCGTTCAATTAATGACGCATCCATGGTGAAGCTTTGTTGGAATCTCTTCCAATCGAACAACCAGTGGGCTCAGCTTCTTCGAGCTAGAACTTGCAGGAATAGGAGGTTCATATCTTATCATATCAAGTCTTCTCTTTGGTATGCGCTGAAGGCTAATATCTCTTTAGTTCAAGACAATATCTCTTGGCAGCTTGGCTCCGGTAAGGATATTTTTACGATCGACAACCGTGCAAAGAACCGGTGGTTGACATGCTGCAGATTCCTCTATATCTGCATGATCAGCTCCAAGCCAAAGTTGGTCACTTCATCAGTCATGGTCAGTGGCATATTCCTCACTGCTTAGCGCAGGCGTTCCTGGCTCTTGTCCATGCCGTTAAGCAGGTCCCTATTCCTCTTTTTGATGCGCAGGATGCCTTGATTTGGAGAACAACGGTTTCTGGCGAGCTCTCCTCTAAAGATGCCTATCTCCATCTTAATCCCATTGGGCAAACCACTGCTTGGTGCAAGGTGATTTGGAACAAGGCTATTCCTCCTTCTAGATCTCTTTTGCTTTGGAGAATCTTGCATAATCGCCTTACTGATGACAACCTTTGGAGTAGGGGTTGTGTTAAAGTTTCAGTCTGTTCCCTGTGTGGAAAGGCTGCTGAAACTTCCACTCATTTGTTTTGTGATTGCCCCTTCATCCAACAGCTTTGGTTCTGGCTTAGCTCTGCTATAAATTTCCACATTGACACCTCTAGCATCCAGTATCTGAGTCTTTGTGATAGAAGGTTGTCCCTCTTGTCGAGGGATGTGGTTATTGCCGTCATCAATGTTATCTACACCACTTGGCAATGCCAGTAACAAAATCAGATTTGATAATGTGTTCACTCCTCTTCAGTGCGAAGAACTTGATTTACGCTAGTGTTGCTCTCACAGGTAACTCTAGCCTCAACTCGGCCTCCCCTCTACATGAGTGATTTTGTTATCTTGAAATTTTCTCGGTTAGCTGTAAGCCCCTAAGGCCCCCAAAGATCATTGAAGTTCGTTGGTGGCCTCCTCTTGGCAATTGGATCAAATGTAATACGGATGGAGCGGCTCGGGGTGCTCTGGGTCTCTTGCTGTGGTGGCATTTTCAGAGATAGTAGTCTTCTTTGCTTTGGTACATTTTGGTCTTAACCTTGGTATTACTTTTGCCATGCATGCGGAGCTCATTGGTGCGATGGTGGCCATTGAGATTGCTTCTAGGAGAGGGTGGCACAATTTTTGGCTGGAATGTGACTCCATGCTTGTGGTTTTGGCTTTTAAATCATTAGTCTTGCTCCTTGGCACCTTAGAGTTAGGTGGAAAAATTGTATTGAGTTGACTAAAAATATGCATTTTGTAATTTCTCATATTTATCGTGAGGGCAACTTTTGTGCGAGATAGGCTTGCCTCTCACGCCTTCTGATTCTGAGGTTTTAGTGGTGGGATGTCATCCCTCCTTTATCGAGGATGACTTTTTAGGAACAGTTGGGCTTCCCAACTTTCGATTCAAATGATGTTTTTCTGGGGTTTTGGTTTATGTCCCCCTTGCTTTTGTTCTCGCTTTTTCCTCTTTTTAATACATATTCATTGGTATGCTGCAGATGATTGGTGGTAGCTGAGGTGCCAACTTTGTTGGGATGTCAGTTTTCCACAGTGATGCCTCTGCATATCAATTTTTGCTAAAAAAAAAAAAAAACCAAAAGGCTGAATGCAGATTATGAGGACTGAACATCATGGATATCATTTAGATCAAAGAACTTGAACAATGATTGATATTCCAAGTGATATCAATAAATGACACGCAATCCAAACAGGAACTCAATGATGGATGTTATTAACAATCAAAACAACTAATCACTACCCTGATTCAATCATTTACTCACTTGAATTTAAATGCAGTAATCTAGACTAACATTTGAATGCGACTACCAGTATCTTTGATGCATCTCCCTCAATTTAGATTGGTCATATACTGCTAGAAGTTCTGTAGCATTCTATCCCACACAATTTTTCTTCAAAAAAAAAATGACATTAGCATATTATATTGAAACATTTGCAACATTTTTTTTTTTTGACCAAAAACATTTACAATATTTCTTAAGACATTTTATTTCAATCATACCCTAATAATAGGAAGGTTAGTTAGCATTTTATCTCCACTACTGATGAGTAAAACAGCCAGATTGGGGTTTGTCATAAAAAATATATATCAATATTATTACATCATACAACCCGTCATTTTGGCCTTAATTACATCATATAGGCCAAGTATTAAAAACAATACTCATGAAAAACATTGCAACAGTCAAAATTAAAAGCTACTCCCGCAGCAAAAACCACAGCATCTGTGATTTGTCAGCTCAGTTCTTTGTCTCCCAATCAAAATTAAAGGCCTCTGTCTCTCTATTCCCATATTACTTCGGTCCTATCCAATCACAACTTGTGTTATCCAACCAGGTACCATTTTTCTCCTAAACTTGCTGTTATTCTTGCCTAGCCTTGGGTCAAATATGCCTCATTTGCGAGCTTTCTCAGGAACTAGGTCAGATTGCTTGCCCAAACCTGCAAAAAATATACCAATAGTATATCATGAATTAAACATGTTGGCTGACCCAACATACATTCAATCTAAAGCTCTGTATAAAATTGCTTAGCAGTAGCACATATTACCTATCCTCTAAAGATAATATTACCATGTCCCCTCATTGTTAGGATTGGCTGATTTTTTAGTCATCTCAAATGACTAAAACCAAATGATATGGTGACAACAAAACTTGACCAATGTATTTATTAAGTATGACTTACTCATGTTTATAATCGGATTATAATTTGGTCTCAGATTCAATGATTTTGCATAAATTTCTGAAGAGGTTAATAAGATTTCTTGTGTATTTTCCATTCCCTCCAATGCTGCTATTATAATATTTTTCTGGAGTTTCAATAAGATAAAACTATCAGACACGATTGCATTTGATATGTAGCATCACTGATTACTGTCTTCTAACCTATAAGCCCAGCTGCCTCAAAACCTATTCATATTTCAAGCCAAGTGTATCTTACTGAAAAGGAAAAAAAAAAAAAAAAAAAACACATTGGCGAAGTTCAAGAAAGCAACGCTGGGGTGTAGCTACTAGCTCACCTTGTATTATCATTATTGAACTTTCCCAACTGGAATGTATGTCAAGATTGCACACATTTCTTTATATGTTAGTAAAAAATCCATAAATGGGCAGGTTTTGCTTGACAGCGCTTTATAATAACACTGAACACACACTGCTTACAATAAGATAAGGCAGCAACTGCAGAATGCAAAGCAGCATAAAAAAAGCCTCAATAGCATCCAAAAATAGAAATCCTAGATCCTACGTGATAAAGAGAACACCTTGTGTTATTGAATAGCTTGATAACTACGCAATCAAAGAAAAAACAAAGGTACCTCAAACGAAGTTGGAGTACTATGCATTCTTCCTAATTTTTTTGCAGTGCTGTAAAGAATCACATATCGTATAACCAACTTAAAATCACCAAACAACTCTAACTAACACCGTTCTAGGAATTTCAGGAAGTTGATAAACAAATATCAATTACTGCTTGCAATCAAAAGATATACTGAGGATTCAATAAGGTAGTAGCTTTGCAAAATATGGAATTAACCAAGACAGCAACCTACTTTTTCAGCTTTCCTCTCCTTACAACCCTCCTTCCCAACCCAAGAATCTCTGACTTTGGCCTCTGACAGAGCAGGTGGACAGCTGAAAGTCCTTAAAATTGCAAAAGTCACATAAAAGCAGTCTGATGGTGCAAGAGCATCCCCATTTGGCATTTGAATCTGTTTAAGAGCGAGCTTACTACCTTAGCAAGTACAGAACCTGAATTGTCACATGTCAACGGAAAAACTCAGCAAAACATGCTATCATGAGCTACAAACTCAAAGAAATAAGAGCAACAGGCCCTTAGCAACAGAAAGGCATTAAATCAATTGATGTAAATTAAAACTAATAAAAATAGAAGTAGAAGACAGGCTCTTGGCAACTAATCACTAACACTAAATAACAACCATGAATAAACACCTTTTGTGTTTGTCATTGATTTCTTTAGTAAATAGAGATCCTTTTAGTTATCTTAAACACACAAACAAACATTGTATTATTAGAGATTCTTTTTCCCAAACTCACTAAATGACAGGAGAAGTTAAAATCTCATAGATATAACCTCAAACCGGAATGGCATCCATCAACATAAAAGATAACAAAATAGATGTACAAATCCTTCGAGGGAGAAAATGGCAGAAACTTCTACAGATTAAGTAGAAGCAGAAATTGAACTCCTAAACTATTTGGCATCTCCCTTATAAAATCACTTGCTATTGGCTTTGTACATATAAGGACCTGCCACCCAAAGACAACTGTTTTTGTCCATTGTTAATCAGGCACCTAAACATGCTATTAACCAATAAGCTCATACGACATTTTGCGTATCTTTCTGGCATGATCATTGAAGTGAAATAAATGTGCTGAAAAAAGCTGAAGTCTTTTTTTATGAAGACTGATAGCTACCTCAGGAATGAAGCCAATTAGACCTCCAGGGATAAGAATGGCCGCACAGTTGTGATTAACATCAGCTCTTTTAGAAATGATTCTACGATGTAGACAACATTCTTCAGCGTCGTCTTCTTAGCAGCAACCTGAAACAAGAATTTACTGGTCAAATGATCATCTTCTGTAGCAGAATTTGCAGAGTCGTTTCTCAAAGGTCGTATTGATATCACAAACACCAATCCAGTTGGGAAGATTTCCAGTAGCCGCAACCTGAAATAAGATTTTACTAGTCAAATCATCATCTTCCGAAGCATAATTTGCAGAGTCGTTTCTCAAAAATCGTATTAATATCAGACATCAATCCAGTTAGGAAGATTTCCATCAGAAAAGAGATAAAAACAGAAAACCAAACAAAAAGCCAAAGGAGCAAACTTCTATCGGCGACAGATGCTTGCAAAATCAAAAGTTTCTCTCACTATCGGTTATAGTGTGTGCTAATAATTTTAGCTAATGTACAGAGAAGCCCTTTGAATACAAAAACTGGTCTTGCTAATGCTTGTTATACGTCCATGGGGTGTCAGCTAAGTGGTGAGAGCTTGGCCTTGTAACCCCAATATATACATATATACACATATATACATATATATATATACACACATATACATATATATATATATATACACATATACACACACACACACACACACATATATATATATACACACACACACACACATATATAATAGTACATCCCTATATAATAGTACCTTCCTGTTTCCCTGCTGTTATATGTTATACTAGCAGGGAAACAGGGAGAAAACATGAACAAATTCATATCAGAACAAGAGAACTGAAATATACAATTCATTAATGGCTTCAGCATATTATAATACTTTTATTTTAAGCATCTTTAAAATGTAGTTCATTAACATATTAAACCATACACAGTTGTTTTACATTATAGTAGTTAGTAATCTACCACTGTTGATAAGGTATCAATAGTGAGTGGCTTAAGGAAATCATATCGAAACAGAATAATGTGGGATACCAAGGCCCACCACCAGCACACGGTCTCTTCACAGCGCAGGTGAATGTGATACATTAATTGAAAAGCAAGCAAGAGTAAATGAGCAACCCAAAAATAAGTAGCATTAGGAGCTTTTTTTTGGGGCAAAATGTCCATATTATTAAGTGTACCGCTCTGCATGAGAAACTAAAAAGATAAGAGCATCTTAGCTTGTTCAATAAAAAGAGAGTACAGTGCTATTGATTCTCCTGAAGTTTTTTCCCTAGATGTCATATCTAACTCACGGTGCCTTATTCCTCAAGGGGGTTGATTTTCTAAGAAAATATTCGGATCAAATGGAAAATTTTACTATAAGTAATAAAATGATAATAGTGAAGCATCACAACCAGGAATAAAGTGATTGGTCACAGGCCTAGGTTCTTGGCAGTGTTGCTTCATGGGATGAGTGACTCATAAAGCGGGATTACTTGCAAGTTCTTGACGGATTTTACTGCATAAAGAGAAGCTTTGAGGTTGAGGTGTTTTCTTAACATAGAAAGCTGCAGGGTGAGGTACACAAACAGGGTCAACTCCCAAGCTCAGAACTCAAAAAATTATATTGGTCAAGTGTGACTTGTATGAGCTACCAGAAGCGTGTCTTATAATACAGTACATCCGAGTGTGAAAAGAGTTGAATAATTTAAAAAGGAAAGTAAAGAACTTAAATAATGATATTTAATGAAGGATAGCAAATTAAGATAAGATTGGCACTTGGCAGACTAATTAAATATTTAATGATAGATAGCAAGTTTTTTTCCCTAGTGGACTAGTATGCAAAAAAGAAATTATTCTTGTAAGGTAAAATAGAAAGAAAAGAATTATGCAGATATCAAAATAACACAGTAATCGCACAGACCAAACCTTCTACTTCCTTAGATGTAAATCTTCTTACTTTGGCAATTGCGGAAGGCCCCCAATCCATTCCCAACCCAACCTGTTTTATTCACACAACAACAACAACAATTATAGGACCTCAAAAATCAAGAACTAACCCAATTTACTCACATAGAAAATAAAGAACCGCTGGATTCAAATTGATTAAAGTCCCTTGAATTAGCAGAAAACTTCCCTCAGTCTTCAATATTGTCAATCTGGTATACATATACCCTTCTAAGGTTGTATTTATGTTGATATCTACCCAAATATATGGTTTCTCTTTCCTCATCCTACAATGAAATGGAAATCATAGAAACAATAAATAGTATGGTGATACAGATACTAATACCTCGGACAAACACCCAAAATAGAAAGAGTAAGGTGTTAGTGGTGTATGTACCTCTTAAAAGGGGAAACATAATCTTGGTCCAAGTGACTAGTAAAAAGAAAAAACAATGCTGACATTTTATTTTATTAGAAACAACATACATATTCTTGCACAAAAGCACTGCAATCTTTATAACCATAACACCCTTGCCAATCGTTTCCCAGAAACATGCATCGTACTACCTTAGATACGTTTCTCCAAACACAAAAAAGCCTAAAGATGCATTGAGAACTAAATTGAAACCGATTCACATTAGAGGCCGATATGTACTTGAATTCGTAATATCTCATATGGTCATAGTGTAAGACTTTGATATAAAAATAGGTCCCCACTTTTGTTCAAGGAATTGTCCCATTCTAGCTTCCCAACAGCCACATTTGTGGAGTGTTGCTCCTCGGTATTTTGAACACCCCCCCCGGGGGAGAAACCAGTACTTTAGCAATGGAGTGTTAACATAAATTCCTCCTTGGATAAATTCTTCATCTTCCCATCAGTAAGAAAATGGTGAAAAATTAAATCATATGATCCAACTAGTTTTATATTCATCAAGTGCTTGAGCTTTCTAACCCTTCTAATATCGTACTCATAATCAATCAGATTGAAATTTATGGCAGCATAAACTCCACTTTAAATAAGAGCTTGATCATAGGCTCTAATTTTAAATTTCCAAGTCAAATTAGGAGCAAAACAATCAAATTCTCAAAAACTAAAAGAAATGACCGTTTATGAAAGCTAATTACAACAAAGAAAATCAAAATATGTGCAAATATTTACCTAGCAGCAGCTGAGAATATTCTAAATTGAACTAAAATTATGTACCAAAAAAAAAATGAATTTCATAAATTAAAAATCTATACCCAAATACACTTGTTTCCCACAATCCCTACACCGAATAACTACAAAAATGCAACCCAATAAAGTGGCAGATCCAATCAAGCAGGAATTAGTAACTGCAATCAGAGATTCTGCAAAAGAATCATAAAACTCTGAGACGCCCTAAAGCATCAACAATTGAAAGGAAGCTGGAAGACATTATCACACTGCAAGCCTAGTTCATTGTTGCTGACATGCACAACATATAAACCTCTACACTTTTTTAGGACAGATCTGAGTCTAGATCCCATGGCACAGGAC
The DNA here is from genome assembly GCA_037113605.1 of Calophaca sinica. Classification (NCBI taxonomy): domain Eukaryota; kingdom Viridiplantae; phylum Streptophyta; class Magnoliopsida; order Fabales; family Fabaceae; genus Calophaca; species Calophaca sinica. The sequence goes on from CM073736.1 coordinate 14,836,121, forward strand.
CCATTCCTAGTGCAAAAAAAAAAAAGCAATATACAAAGTCATCAAACTAAATAAGAAAGATGCATACGGGACACCCGAACGCAATAAAAACACACACAAATGCTGCAAACAGGGACTGCATATGGGATAAATACAGACAAAACTGTTTGAAAAAATTGGTGGCGGCAGTAAGAGAGAATGACATAGAAGGCAATTTCATCAAGAAGCCCACAGGATCCCACATGGCAAAACTAAAATTAAGATGCCCCCAATTCACCAGATGACAAGATATTTACAAATAAAAATATGGAAAGAAACTAAAATAGTAAATATCGAAACACGTAGAATCGTCTTTCAGAATCCAATACCTACATTGTATGGCAGAGGCAGAGTAAACCACATACACACATTTTACTGCATACACACAGTTATTAAACTCAAGATATCTTTAAATGTTGAAATATTCTTACTTCTTACTGTGACATAGCAGAACAGGCATCGTTGGAGAAGTCGTGAAGTTATTGCTTCTACGATTTTGCAGAATATTGAAAACACAGAGACAGAGTGACAAACACAAAGAGAGAGGGGTCTTCTAGTTCCAGGCGAAGGAAAATGAACAAAAACGAGGAGGAGGAGGCAACATCAGTCTTGGTTGCGGGCTTCAATCGGTTTAGAGGCCCCCAGATGCGATGAAAAAACAGCAGGAATCACAGAGGCACAAAACAATAATGTAGACCTTTCTAGAGAAATAAACTAACATTTTTTTTTTTAAATTTTTGCATTTTTCAAAGAGATGGCGGAAACACTGTTGATGATAGTATCCAAAAATCATATAGTAATAAATAAAGATTAGAACGTATATGTCAAGAGATCCGCAGACAATGGCTTTTATACGAGTAATAGGATTTCCTTATTTTCATGAATTTTGAATTTTACTATTTTTTATGCTTTATCCTATCTTAACTGAATACTCCAGGGATGGAAACAAATTACACAGTTCGAGTTGATTCTCCATGGAACTACACTACCACTCTACCACCACCCTTAATAAATCACGGGAAAGAATGAGGTACACTGTACACATAATAAGCGGAATAAGCGGATTTAAGAATGAAAACCATTCATTGGGCAGATTAAACCAACATTGTTGCAAATCCAAAATAACAACTAAATAAATATTGAAGTAAGGTGCAACACCTAAAACATACTACTAGGATAATTGCCATCATGCAAGTGGCAACAAACATCTACTACATCTACTATTATATCAAGTGCTTTCCCTTGTCATTGTCGCGGGAGATTCGGAAGATTCTTCCAAACCTTCTTCCAGCTCCAACAAAGCGGCCATATGCTCAAACTGAAAAAAAATAGTTAAAAAATGAAAAAGGGGAGTCATCATCTGAATCATCGTCCTAATCATCGTCTGATTGATAGACTGAATAATCGACTAACTCATCGACTAACCACAGTAACAGTCAAAATGCACAATAAAAAATTCGATAAGGAGTGATAATTACCAAGATCATCCAAAACACGGGATAATCTAAACTGTTCCCAGCGAAATCTCCTTTCTGCATCATGCAGAGATATATCTGATTCTGAGTGATTGTCCACGCCGTCAAGGCCGCTCCGTGTCCTCAGTGAGTCCTGATATTCTTTACTACCTCTGAGTTTTAAAGCAAATTCTTTAACATGATTCCGCGAGTTTGAAATATTGTCAGCTTGTGATTTCGATTTCTGAGTAATTCTTTTCTCAACTTGAAGATTTTTAGCCTTAACAGAGGGTCTTCCTCTTCCCCCAACCCTAGCTTTCCCAGATGCAGTTCCCGCTCCTGCACCAGCCCAGCGTCAATCAAGAGTTAGCCAACAAAGCATTCTAAACACACAGACAATTGAATTCTTAAACCAAATGAAATCAGAAAGAACAATACCACTGATGCTATGTTTGAGTTTCCGTTTGAGGATTGGAACGAGTTTGTTCCTTTTCAAAAAACGTGTAAACGGAACTCGTGCAATGCGATTTCGACGTCCAATCAAACATGCACTGACGCGTTGGTTTTGGCCTTGAAGATTTCGTGGTGCCATTAGGTTAGGGTTTCAAATGAAAAGACGGTGTGCAAAAATTGTGGAAGAGTGCAGAATGTTGTCTCTCCTCTTGTCTACGGCTTTTAAGTTTTGAAGTGGGTTAATACTAGATAATGGGCTTTGTAGTTCAACTGGACTAGTTCTATGGAGCAGGCCTACAACTACTTGCAACCCCCTTTTTTTGTCATTCACCCCCCTTCCCCCTATCCACACTCTCGCCTCAATTTCTTATTTATCCCTGCAATCAGACGTTTGACCCGTGCGATGCACGGGTAAATTACATGGGAACTAAGAATTTTATATTATGTTGTGTTCTGAACAGAACTTCAGAGGATGACTGGAGAGAAGCCACACGGCAGCGTCCACGACGGATGACGACGGCGTGTGGTGGTGGTGTACCTGCAAACACTCCGACGCTCAAGTCAGTGTGTGTAAGAGGTAAGTGAAGAGATGGTAAAATGAAGATTACCTCGATCGTTTGACGTGACTCTCCTTTTATACGAGTTGAGGGCGGTTACCGATGAATGGCGGTTCCCGTGGAACCCGGGGTACCGTCAGATCGTTGCCAGCCTGTGATGAGCTGGGCGGAATACTGAGGACCGTTGGATTGGCCACGTCGATCTGGTCTCGAGGCAAGGCGGAGGGAACCGACGCGGAAATGGGCCTGAAGTGTGAATCTTCGGATTGGGCCTCGGCCCAGTCCGGAACAGTTGCCCCCCAAGTCGCGAGCTCGAATGTCGAGGTGGTGACTTGTTGTCGACGTCTTTTGTTCGTAATGATAATTTCTTTTTGTTCAAGAGAATTATACTTCTTTAACTTACTTGTTATTCGATCAGGGCTTTCGTGTTCCACCTCTGCTGAGGTAGTCTTCGACACGAGGCTTGATGTGCTTGTGCAAGGAACAAGGCTTTGTCACGAGCTCGTGCACGCGGTCTCGGCACGAGGTCGATCACAGGTGCTTGTGCAAGGCACAAGGCTTTGTCACAAGCTCGTGCACGCGGTCTCGGCACGAGGCTTGATCTCTTCATCAGGTGCTTGTGCAAGGCACAGGCTTTTGTCACGAGCTCGTGCACGCGGTCTCGGCACGAGGCTCGATCTCATCATCAGGTGCTTGTGCAAGGCACAAGGCTCTGTCACGAGCTCATGCACGCGGTCTCGGCACGAGGCTCGATCTCATCATCAGGTGCTTGTGCAAGGCACAAGGCTCTGTCACGAGCTCGGAGCTTACCAAGCCTTTATGCTGACCTGGGGTCTTCGGGACCACGGGGGTCGAGCTGCGAGTGAGGTTCTTCCGACGCTGGGTGCCGAGCTCCATGGCGGGCTCGACCTTTGGTTTTGGGGCAATCGTTCTGGCCAAAGTATAGACAATTTGCAACAACTTGATGTAATAAAGTTAGCATTAATTTTTATGCTGAGTAAAGTGCTCGTAGTCGAGTTTTATACTTCCCTGTGAGAGTAGTTGATCTGGCTGTCCAAGCGGCAAGGTTGAGGTCATCAAATAATCATGGTCAACGACGTAGCCGAGTTTAAAGCCGTCTGAATATTGAAATTGCAGAGATGGGCCTGGTAGGTCGGCCGAGTACTGGACTGCGTATCCACCTGTTGCAGAGGTGCTTGTGCAAGGCACAAGGCTTTATCACGAGCTCGTGCGCGCGGTCTCGGCACGAGGCTCATCATCAGGTAGTTTGTCACGAGCTCGTGCACGCGGTCTCGGCACGAGGCTCGATCACAGGTGCTTGTGCAAGCAACTGTTCCTGTATCGGTTTGAGCAGCAACGATCGGAACGGCGTCATTCTGATGCAGAGGCGGAAGGTTACTCCTCTGTCTCTCATATTCAACAATGAAATTAACAGGTTCATGGTGAGGTGGTTCAGCCGGAGCTATCGGCGGATTCGGTGGTTCAAGATCTGCGTTCGCACGAGTGGAACTGCGAGTCGCGACTTGACGCTTCGATCCAGTCATCGTCGAGCGAAGAAGGAAAACTTTGACAAAGAAAGATGAAATCAGAAATGATTCCCACAGACGGCGCCAATGTTCTGAATAGAACTTCAGAGGATGACTGGAGAGAAGCCACACGGCAGCGTCCACGACGGATGACGACGGCGTTTGGTGGTGGTGTACCTGCAAACACTCCGACGCTCAAGTCAGTGTGTGTAAGAGGTAAGTGAAGAGATGGTAAAATGAAGATTACCTCGATCGTTTGACGTGACTCCTTTTATACGAGTTGAGGGCGGTTACCGATGAATGGTGGTTCCCGTGGAACCCGGGGTACCGTCAGATCGTTGCCAGCCTGTGATGAAATGGGCGAATCTTTGAGGACCGTTGGATCGCCACGCCGATCTGGTCTCGAGGCAAGGCGGAGGGAACCGACGCGGAAATGGGCCTGAAGTGTGAATCTTCGGATAGGGCCTCGGCCCAGTTCGGAACAGTTGCCCCCAAGTCGCGAGCTCGAATGTCGAGGTGGTGACTTGTTGTCGACGTCTTTTGTTCGTAATGAAAATTTCTTTTTGTTCAAGAGAATTATACTTCTTTAACTTACTTGTTATTCGTTCAGGGCTTTCGTGTTCCACCTCTACTGAGGTAGTCTTCGACACGAGGCTTGATGTGCTTTTGCAAGGCACAAGGCTTTGTCACGAGCTCGTGCACGCGGTCTCGGCACGAGGCTCAATCTCTTCATCAGGTGCTTGTGTAAGCCACAGGCTTCGTCACGAGCTCGTGCACGCGGTCTCGGCACGAGGCTCGATCTCATCATCAGGTGCTTGTGCAAGGCACAAGGCTCTGTCACGAGCTCGTGCACGCGGTCTCGGCACGAGGCTCCATCACAGGTGCTTGTGCAAGGCACAAAGGCTTTGTCACGAGCTCGTGCACGCGGTCTCGGCACGAGGCTAGGCTCGATCTCATCATCAGGTGCTTGTGCAAGGCACAAGGCTCTGTCACGAGCTCGGAGCTTACCAAGCCTTTATGCTGACCTGGGGTCTTCGGGACCACGGGGGTCGAGCTGCGAGTGAGGTTCTTCCGACGCTGGGTGCCGAGCTCCATGGCGGGCTCGACCTTTGGTTTTGGGGCCTTTGTTCTGTCAAAGTATAGACAATTTGCAACAACTTGATGTAATAAAGTTAGCATTAATTTTTATCTTTGAGTAAAGTGCTCGTAGTCGAAGTTTTATACTTCGTGAGAGTAGTTGATCCGGATGTCCAAGCAAGGTTAGGTCATCAAATAATCATGGTCAACGACGAGCCGAAGTTTAAAGCCGTCACGAATATTGAAATTGCGAGATGGGCCTGGTAGGTCGGCCGAGTAATCGGATCGCGTATCCACATTGCGAGAGGTGCTTGTGCAAGGCACAAGGCTTTATCACGAGATCGTGCGCGCGGTCTCGGCACGAGGCTCATCATCAGGTAGTTTGTCGCGAGCTCGTGCACGCGGTCTCGGCACGAGGCTCGATCACAGGTGCTTGTGCAAGCAACTGTTCCTGTATCGGTTTGAGCAGCAACGATCGGAACGGCGTCATTCTGATGTGGAGGCGGAAGGTTACTCCTCTGTCTCTCATATTCAACAATGAAATTAACAGGTTCATGGTGAGGTGGTTCCGCCGGAGCTATCGGCGGATTCGGTGGTTCAAGATCTGCGTTCGCACGAGTGGAACTGCGAGTCGCGACTTGACGCTTCGATCCAGTCATCGTCGAGCGAAGAAGGAAAACTTCGACAAAGAAAGATGAAATCAGAAATGATTCCCATAGACGGCGCCAATGTTACGAATGTAACTTCGTGAGGATGATCGAGAGAAACCACGGCAGTCCACGACGGATGACGCGCGGCGTGTGGTGGTGGTGTACCTGCAAACACTCCGACGCTCAAGTCAGTGTGTGTAAGAGGTAAGTGAAGAGATGGTAAAATGAAGATTACCTCGATCGTTTGACGTGACTCTCCTTTTATACGAGTTGAGGGCGGTTACCGATGAATGGCGGTTCCCGTGGAACCCGGGGTACCGTCAGATCGTTGCCAGCCTGTGATGAGCTGGGCGGAATGCTGAGGACCGTTGGATTGGCCACGTCGATCTGGTCTCGAGGCAAGGCGGAGGGAACCGACGCGGAAATGGGCCTGAAGTGTGAATCTTCGGATTGGGCCTCGGCCCAGTGCGGAACAGTTGCCCCCCAAGTCGCGAGCTCGAATGTCGAGGTGGTGACTTGTTGTCGACGTCTTTTGTTCGTAATGATAATTTCTTTTTGTTCAAGAGAATTATACTTCTTTAACTTACTTGTTATTCGTTCAGGGCTTTCGTGTTCCACCTCTACTGAGGTAGTCTTCGACACGAGGCTTGATGTGCTTTTGCAAGGCACAAGGTTTTGTCACGAGCTCGTGCACGCGGTCTCGGCACGAGGCTCGATCTCTTCATCAGGTGCTTGTGCAAGGCACAGGCTTCGTCACGAGCTCGTGCACGCGGTCTCGGCACGAAGCTCGATCTCATCATCAGGTGCTTGTGCAAGGCACAAGGCTCTGTCACGAGCTCGTGCACGCGGTCTCGGCACGAGGCTCCATCACAGGTGCTTGTGCAAGGCACAAAGGCTTTGTCACGAGCTCGTGCTCGCGGTCTCGGCACGAGGCTAGGCTCGATCTCTTCATCAGGTGCTTGTGCAAGGCACAAGGCTCTGTCACGAGCTCGTGCACGCGGTCTCGGCACGAGGCTCGATCTCATCATCAGGTGCTTGTGCAAGGCACAAGGCTCTGTCACGAGCTCGGAGCTTACCAAGCCTTTATGCTGACCTGGGGTCTTCGGGACCACGGGGGTCGAGCTGCGAGTGAGGTTCTTCCGACGCTGGGTGCCGAGCTCCATGGCGGGCTCGACCTTTGGTTTTGGGGCACTGTTCCTGTCAAAGTATAGACAATTTGCAACAACTTGATGTAATAAAGTTAGCATTAATTTTTATGCTGAGTAAAGTGCTCGTAGTCGAGTTTTATACTTCCCTGTGAGAGTAGTTGATCTGGATGTCCAAGCGGCAAGGTTGAGGTCATCAAATAATCATGGTCAACGACGTAGCCGAGTTTAAAGCCGTCTGAATATTGAAATTGCAAAGATGGGCCTGGTAGGTCGGCCGAGTACTGGACTGCGTATCCACCTGTTGCAGAGGTGCTTGTGCAAGGCACAAGGCTTTATCACGAGATCGTGCGCGCGGTCTCGGCACGAGGCTCATCATCAGGTAGTTTGTCACGAGCTCGTGCACGCGGTCTCGGCACGAGGCTCGATCACAGGTGCTTGTGCAAGCAACTGTTCCTGTATCGGTTTGAGCAGCAACGATCGGAACGGCGTCATTCTGATGCGGAGGCGGAAGGTTACTCCTCTGTCTCTCATATTCAACAATGAAATTAACAGGTTCATGGTGAGGTGGTTCCGCCGGAGCTATCGGCGGATTCGGTGGTTCAAGATCTGCGTTCGCACGAGTGGAACTGCGAGTCGCGACTTGACGCTTCGATCCAGTCATCGTCGAGCGAAGAAGGAAAACTTCGACAAAGAAAGATGAAATCAGAAATGATTCCCACAGACGGCGCCAATGTTCTGAACAGAACTTCAGAGGATGACTGGAGAGAAGCCACACGGCAGCGTCCACGACGGATGACGACGGCGTGTGGTGGTGGTGTACCTGCAAACACTCCGACGCTCAAGTCAGTGTGTGTAAGAGGTAAGTGAAGAGATGGTAAAATGAAGATTACCTCGATCGTTTGACGTGACTCTCCTTTTATACGAGTTGAGGGCGGTTACCGATGAATGGCGGTTCCCGTGGAACCCGGGGTACCGTCAGATCGTTGCCAGCCTGTGATGAGCTGGGCGGAATTGTAACACCTGAGGACGAGATCGACATCGTATTAGGACGACGTATCGAGACCTCGACCAAGACCTTGTGTCGAGATCCCGTGACTAGATCGTTTGCCGAGATCATTTGTCGAGCTGATGAGAGCACGTGCACTAGCCGGCCGAAATGAGGAGGTCGCGCGTGTCGAGTTGATGAAGTCGCTGCATCGAGCCGATGAGGACGCAAGTCGAAATGAGGAGACCGCGTTCACGAACTCGTGTTAGAACCTTGTACGTTTGCACGAGCACTCTTGTCGACATCGTGGTCGAGATGATACCTCGTATTATTTGAACGCGTTACTCGGCGTTATTATTATATTGTTTGTAATTATTACATTGTCGGATTGTCGTTGACCGACGAGTAGAGGTAATCATGAGAGGAACGAGTTAACGGGTAGATGATTGATGGGATTGGCATCTTATAGCCGGAGTTACGTTTTACCCCTTTCTCGCCACCGTATACCACGACCATTTCCTCACTCTCATTTCTCTTTTCTTCTTTCTTCTTCCTTCCTTCTGCTTTGTGTTTCGTTGTTTCTTTAAAAATCTTCATCGATTTAAACCGTGAGTTCCAAATGAGATTCCGCATGCTTTCTTCATCAATTTTGTTCATCATCAACTTCTCGACCCATATCTCGTCTGACGACCATCACCGCTGAGGTATGAAGAATGATTTTCTTTCATACATTACTCTTGTTTAGCGCTAAATCTTCTTCCATTTTTAACCAGTTTTATGCTTCCAAATCATATCAAATTGATGGGTTTTCTTATTCACGATATTACCTATCTTTTTAACCGATTAATTGGGCTTGTAAAACAAATTTCTTTCTCTGATTTTCTGCAATCGGCAGTGCCCAGAAACCTCCATTTTTGGTTCATTTCGATTTCTTGTTTTTCGTTCGTTGCTTCTGAATATTGTTGTTGTCGATCTTTCTGTTGAAGCATCAGATAACTTTTTCATGAAATTTGGATCGAAATCCCTAACTTAGTGTTAGAGGAAAAATATATTTCAGTTCTTGAGTTTCATATTTTTCTAGGTTGTGGTTGAGTTTGGGGAAGAGAGAGTTAGATGTATTGGAAACCATGGATCGATCTGAGTTATGTTTGCTTTAGGAAGTCCGATTCAGAGATCGAGTGATTTCGAATCGAGGTGTGCGGAAAGCGAATCCAAGGACGCGAAGCAGAATCCAGATCAAGGATCAGACGTGTCGAGGTCGACCGAGAAGCGTCGACGTGTCAAGTCGTTGTCGAGCTCTTTGAAGGCAAATGTGTCGAGGTCGTTGTCGACCACGATTAACTTGGAGTTCGGTAAGGGCAACTTCTAGATATCTCTAAGGCTTTATTTTATAAGTCCTTATGTAAGGGTGCTTCACATTAATACTTTCGTAGTATGCTAGCATAAGGGCATTTCATATTCTACGTGGTTATGTTATTGTGTATGGATTTCCTGATTTGTGTCGAGCTGAAATGTTGTGATATGATTGAGTTTTTGCATGTATTTAATATGTGATTGAATATAGGTCGTGAATTGTGTATTGCATGTTGAATTGCGTTTCTTCATGTTGAGCTTGCTCTTTTATTTGACATGCGGTTGAATAGCTTGTGTTGAACTCTCTGAAGATCGTATGGCGCGAATTGTTCATCGAGTGAACGAGCTAGGTGAGTCGTATGACGCTTTTTGAGCCGTGACCCGGATAATCGAGGGTGCTAGGTCCCCTTTTTGTTTACGGAGATTGACTAGACGTCGCCACGCTACGGGACTGAGTTGATCGCCCTAGGGAGAGCGAGATCCCAAGGCTTCGGCTGGACTTTCCGACATACCTGACGGCGTGTGCATTCAGGAAAATTGTCGAGTCGAGAGAAAATGGATTTGTGAGTTGTGTCGAGTTTAGAGTGAGATGGTCGAGTCACGTCGGTGATTGTTATACTTTCTTGTTTGCTTATATTTTTATGTCGAGCTTATCTTAACTTGTTGAGAAGTTGACCGCTTTCCGTGGTGCCTTCAATCCATGAGCGGTTACCAGGCGATGTCGAGGCGCAGTAACTCGACAAAGAGCGATGCCGAGGAGGATCTCGACGAGGACCCGAGTGACGACCTCTATCTATCGTGATTGTTTATTTGTTGGATGTTAGTTTTTCTCGAGGACTGCCCTTGTATTTCTTTTGTGTTCGAGGTCGTGACCAGTTTAGGCGATGTTGTGTTGTTGCTCTGAGGTAGTGGTGGTCTTACTTTTGGAGCGACCTGCGTGGGAGTCTGCCGGAAGTACCCCAGGGTATGATTACTCTTTTGAAGTTGTCGTACCTTAGGTGTATTTTCTTTGCACATTTACTACTCAGATTTTGTATACATTATTATTTCGAGTGATATATATATGTGTATGTTATGCATGTATGTTTTAGTTGGATTTAAGTATTGTGTCTTAGTTGCACCATGTTTCAAAAGTCAGTAATTACTACGATGTGCACGAGTTGGTTTTATAAAAAAATATATCATATTTTTTAAAAGGCACAAGAGTTTTGTTTTTAAAACACATCTCATATAGGTTTCTGTTTGAGCTTGGTGTGTTGAGTTTCAGAACTCGAGCTCGGTATATTGAGCTTCGGTAGCGGTCCGAAAGCGGTCGTTACACTGGTATCGAAGCGATTCTGCTCGACCGAGCCGCATAGGAATTTGACCGGTCACTATGTCGGGTTGTGTTGGGTACCTAGTTGTTTTGTGTTGATTCTTTGTTTGATTAAGTGAAGCACTTATTGCTTGAGAAATTGTTTGAACTGTTTCTTGATTGAAGCAAAGTGTGTTTTAACACATCCTTGTGTGAGATTCAGCGGGTTTTGAACTTTGTGGAATCTAATGCCACCTCAGAGGAATACGACATCCAGAATCGAGAACGTCGACATGGAACGAGCTATTCAAGCTATGACCGAGATGGCGGCAGCCATGGCTCAACAATCACCGTCAGAACTCAACAGTTAACGCGATGGCTCAACAGACGGCAGCGTTAACTCAGCCAGAACTTGCAAAGAACAAAGAACGAGCGTAACGAAATGTCAAGCGAGAGGATTGGCGGACTTCAGGAAGCATGATCCAGAAGTTCTACGGTGAGCCAAATCCGGATAAAGTCGATCTTTGGATGCAAGAGATCGAGAAGATATTTGAGGCACTTCATTGCGGGACAACGTGAAGGTCGACTATGCCACTTACTTCATCGCTAGGAGACGCAGAGTATTGGTGGAGAGGAGTGAAGCAACGTTTATAGCGTAACATCGCGAGATGACCTGGGAGCTTTTTCGTGAAAGGTTCTTGGACAAGTACTTCCTGACATCGCACGAGCCGAGAAGGAGCAGGAATTTCTTCAATCTGCAAAGAAGGCAACTCGACGGTGTCCGAGTATGCGCCAAGTTCGAATCGTTGGCGCAGGTATTTCAGTCCATTTCGTGACCGAGTTGACCAGAGATGGTTAAGTGAGAGATTCCAACGGGATCGAGATTCGACATACGTAAGTCGATGGTGTCGTTGAGGATCGTAAATCTCCAAGAATCGATTGATCGATGTGTCGAGGTAGAAGGAGTGAGGAGCCACAAGAAGAAGATTGTTGTGGGCGGACCCGGTGAGACCCCAGAGTGCGGGGCGTAGATTTGCACGAAAGCGGAAACCACCGCAGAAGAGGCCTTACGACCGACCTCGGGAACAACAACAGAGGACAAGATCGTCCGATGACCCAAGTACGGAGGAGAGGAGGTCAGCCCAGTGCAGAGGTGATTTGCTACCGATGTGGAAAGTCGGGACATTACGCGAGTAACTGTACTCAGAAGGAGGAGGTGTGTTTCAATTGCAAGAAGCCAGGGCATTTTGCTAAGGATTGTCCTACACCTAAAGTCGAACCGACTATGCTTGCGCAAAGCGCCAAAGGGAAGCGTCAAGTGGCCAAAGGCGAGTTTTCTGCATGAGTGGCGAGGAAGTGAACGAGTGAAGATCTTATCCAAGGTGAATGTGAGATCGAGGGTAAATCCTTATCCGTTCTTTTTGATTCGTGCAACCCATTCCTTTATTTCTTCTCGATTGTGTGAACCATTTGAGCTTGACTGTGGATCGCTAACCGCTTAAATTAGTAGTTACAACCCCACCGCTAAAACCTTAGTCACAAACACTTTGCATGTCTTAATTGTGTAGTGATTATTCAGAGTAGAAAGTTCAGTGGTCAATTTGGTTTGTTTGCCTCTTAAGGGCTTAGATGTTATCCTCGGGATGGATTGGTTGTCACACCACCATGTCCTTTTGACTGTGCCCGTAAAAGCGTAATTTTTCCGGACACTTGGAGTCTCCAATTATCTTTCCGCCAACGTATTGGAGTTTCTTTGAAAGAAGGAACTAGGAATACATGTATCTAGCTAGTTGAAGTTTTCCAGCCAGATCGACGTGAAGAATGTTCGGTGGTGTGTGATTTTGAGGACGCTTTTTCGAAGACGTGCCAGGATTACCACCAAGACGCAGAGGTCGAGTTCTCCATCGACCGATTCCAGGAACAGGACCGATTTCAAAGCGCCGCACGGATGTCTCCGCCGAGATGAAAGAGCTGAAGTCCCGTGATCGAACACTTGGAGTCGAAGCAATTCATACGACCGAGCGTGTCACCGTGGGGAGCTCGGTGTTGTTGGTTAAGAAGAAGGATGGACGATCAAGGCCGTGGCGTGGACTATCGCGAGCTCAACAAGGTTACCGTGAAGAACCGATTATCCGTTACCACGTATTGACGACTTGATGGACCAACTCGTGGAGCGGCGATCTTTCCAAGATAGACTTGAAGCTCGGGCTACCATCGATTCGGCGTGAAGGAGGAAGATGTCGCCAAAACAGCTTTTCAGGACTAGATACGGTCACCACGAGTATTTGGTGATGCCGCTTGGAGTGACGCATCGCGCCGGTGTGTTTATGGACTACATGAACAGGATTTTCCATTCGCTTTTGGATCGATTCGTTGTAGTGTTCATCGGCGACATATTGATTTACTCGAGGAACCGAGAAGAGCACGCAGAACACCTATGCCGAGCATCGCAGATATTACGAGATAAGCAACTCTATGCCAATCTGTCGAAGTGTGAATTTTGGCTTGAAGAGGTGAATTTTCTTGGTCACGTGATTTCCGCAGAGCGGATATTTGTGGATCCAATTAAGATTGAGGCGGTGATAGCGTGGGAACGACTAAGGCGGTTCACGAGATCGGAGTTTTGTCGCTTAGCGGCTATTACCGAAGATTCATTGAAGGATTCTCGAAGATTGTCGCGCCTCTACACGATCGACGAGGAAGAATCAACCTTTGCTCGACCGAGGAGTGTGAAGCCGCTTTCAACGATCAAGGAACTTTTGACGACGGCGCCTGTCCGATTTTGCCTCAACCCAAGAGCCTTTCGAGGTGTATTGTGATGCGTCACACCAGGGATTGGGATGCATCGATGCAACATCGAAAGGTGGTCGCAGATGCTTCAAGACGACTTAAGATTCACGAGAGGAACTACCCTACTCACGACTTGGAGCTAGCAGCAGAGTTTTTGGCGCTGAAGATATGGAGGCACTACCTTTATGGGAGCACTCTTCGCTTTTCAGCGATCACAAGAGCTTGAAGCACTGTCGACCGTATGAGCTCAACATGCGCCAACGTAGATGGACGTAATTTCTCAAGGACTACGACTTTACGTTGGAATACCATCCCTAAGGCTAACGTAGTAGCAGATGCGTTGAGCAGAAGAGCGCTTTAACCTCGGTGAATGATGATCAAGGAGTTGGAGATGCTCGAGAAGTTCCGAGATTTGAAGTTGAGTGTCGGTTTCACCGGGAAGCCGAGATTTGGTATGCTTACCATTTCTAACAGATTGTTGGGCGAGATCCGAGACCAGCAAGTTCATGACGAGCTACGCAAGAGAAGATTCAGTTGATAGCGCAAGCGGAAGGCGAGAATTTCGTGCCCGAGCGACGACATCTTGAGGTGCAATGGCCGAGTGTGCATCTAACGATCCGAGCCGAGGAAGTTGATTCTCGACGAAGCGCATAAGAGCAACTTTAGTATTCATCCCGAGTTACGAAGATGTATCAAGACTTGAAGAAGCATTTTTGGTGGTCCTGAATGAAGAAGCAAGTGGCCGAGCACGTAGCTTCATGTTCGACGTGTCGTAAAGCGAAGGTGGAGCACCAACGACTGCGGAATGCTACAATCGCTTGACGATCAAAGATGGAAATGGGGCAAGATTTCCATGGACTTCGCTGTAGGTTTGCCGAAGACGCAGAAGAAGAATGATTCGATTTGGGTGATCGTCGACCGATTGACCAAATCGCTCATTTCTTGCCGGTGAGGTCGACATACAACGTGGAAAAGTCGACCGAGATCTACATCGCGAGATAGTACGACTTCATGGAATACCTCTTCGATCGTGTGGGACCAGAGATCCAAGTTCACGCCTCATTTTTGGAGGAATTGCAAGGAGCGATGGGAACCGAGCTCGAGCTTAGCTCTCAAGATATCATCCACGCATCGACGGCCGATCGAGAGAGAACGATCCAATCGCTTGAAGACTTGTTGCGAGCTTATGCGTTAGATCACCGAGGAAGTTGGGACGACGCCTTACCATTGGTGGAGTTCACATACAACAACAGCTTCCATGCGAGTATCGGGATGGCACCTTTGAAGCGCCAGATGGACGGAAATGTCGACGCCTCTTTGTTGGTACCAGGACGGCGAGCGAACCGTCAGAGGACCAGATATGATCCAGCCAGATCACCGAGAAGATCCGCTTGATCGAGATCGGATGCGAACATCTCAAAGTCGATGTAAGAGTTATGCAGATCAACGACGTCGACCACTCGAGTTTGAGGAAGGAGAACATGTATTTCTTAGAGTCACCCCACTCATCGAGTTGGTCGAGCGATCAAATCCAAGAAACTTACCCTAAATTCATTGGACCTTACCAGATTCTTCGTCGTATTGGTCGGTGGCATATCAGATTGCCTTGCCACCATTCTTGTCGAACATCCACGACGCCTTTCACGCCTCACAATTGCGAAGTATGTTTCCGACCCTTCTCATGTCATCGAACCGGATGTGATTCAAGCGAAGGACGACCTATCTTTGAAGCGTCACCAAAGAAGGATCGTTGATCTGAAAGCCAAACAGCTATGAACAAAGAGATCCAACTTGTCAAGGTTGTGGGATCAAAAGGCGGGAGATGCGACTTGGGAGCTGGAGGAGAAGATGAAGACTCAAGACTCAACTTTTCTCGAGGTAAGAATCTTATTTGCAATTTCGAGGACGAAATTTTTTAGAGGAGAGATTGTAACACCTGAGGACGAGATCGACATCGTATTAGGACGACGATCGAGACCTCGACCAAGACCTTGTGTCGAGATCCCGTGACTAGATCGTCACGAGATCATTTGTCGGTGATGAGAGCACGCACTAGCCGAGCCGGTGAGGAGGTCGCGTGTCGAGTTGATGAAGTCGCGTGCATCGAAATGATGAGGACGCAAGTCGAGCTGAGGAGACCGCGTTCACGAACTCGTGTTAGAACCTTGTACGTTTGCACGAGCACTCTTGTCGACATCGTGTCGAGATGATACCTCGTATTATTTCGAACGTTACTCAGCGTTATTATTATATTGTTTGTAATTATTACATTGTCGGATTGTCGTTGACCGACAGAGTAGAGGGTAATCATGAGAGGAACGAGTTAACGGGTAGATGATTGATGGGATTGGCATCTTATAGCTGGAGTTACGTTTTTACCCCTTTCTCGCCAGCTGTATACCACGACCATTTCCCTCACTCTCATTTCTCTTTTCTTCTTTCTTCTTCCTTCCTTCTGCTGTGTTTCGTTGTTTCTTTAAAAATCTTCATCGACGAAACCGTGAGTTCCAGCGAGATTCTGCACAAGCTTTCTTCATCAATTTTGTTCATCATCAACTTCTCGACCCATATCTCGTCTGACGACCATCACCGTTGAGGTATGAAGAACAGATTTTCTTTCATCTGTGCTACTGTTTAGCGCTAAATCTTCTTCCATTTTTAACCAGTTTTATGCTTCCAAATCATATCAAATTGATGGGTTTTCTTATTCATAATAATACCTATCTTTTTAACCGATTAATTGGGCTTGTAAAACAAATTTCTTTCTCTGATTTCTGCAATCGGCAGTGCCCAGAAAACCCCATTTTTGGTTCGTTTCGATTTTCTTGTTTTCATTCGTTGCTTCTGGTTATTGTTGTTGTCGATCTATCTGTTGAAGCATCAGATAACTTTTTCATGAAATTTGGATCGAAATCCCTAACTTAGTGTTAGAGGAAAAATATATTTCAGTTCTTGAGTTTCATATTTTTCTGGGTTGTGGTTGAGTTTGGGGAAGAGAGAGTTAGATGTATTGGAACCCATAGATCGATCCGAGTTGTGTTTGTTTTAGGAAGTCCGATTCGAGATCGAGTGATTTCGAATCGAGGTGTACGGAAAGTTTAATCCAAGGACGCTGAAGCGCAGAATCCAGATCAAGGATCGTGACGTGTCGAGGTCGATCGAGAAGCGTGCGATGTCGAAGTCGTTGTCGAGCTCTTTGAAGACAAATTGTCGAGGTCGTTGTCGGCAAAGATTAACTCGAGTTCGGTAAGGGCAACTTCTAGATATCTCTAAGGCTTTATTTTATAAGTCCTTATGTAAGGGTGCTTCACATTAATACTTTCGTAGTATGCTAGCATAAGGGCATTTCATATTCTACGTGGTTATGTTATTGTGTATGGATTTCCTGATTTGTGTCGAGCTGAAATGTTGTGATATGATTGAGTTTTTGCATGTATTTAATATGTGATTGAATATAGGTCGTGAATTGTGTATTGCATGTTGAATTGCGTTTCTTCATGTTGAGCTTGCTCTTTTATTTGACATGCGGTTGAATATCTTGTGTTTAACTCTTTGAATATCGTATGCGGCGAATTGTTCATCGAGTGAACGAGCTAGGTGAGTCGTATGACGTTTTTGAGCCGTGACCCGGATAACTGAGGGTGCTAGGTCCCCTTTTTGTTTACGGGAGATTGACTAGACGTCGCCACGCTCACGGACCTGAGTCGACCGTCCTAGGGAGAGCGAGGATCCCAAGGCTTTGGCCGACTTTTCCGACATCTGATGCGGCGTGTGCATTAGGAAAATTGTCAGTCGAGAAAATGGATTTGTGAGTTGTGTCGAGTTTAGAGTGAGATGGTCGAGTCACGTCGGTGATTGTTATACTTTGCTGTTTGCTTATATTTTTATGTCGAGCTTATCTTAACTTGTTGAGAAGTTGACCCTTTCCCGTGGTGCCTTCAATCCATGACGGTTACCCAGGCGATGTCGAGGGCGCAGGTAACTCGACAGTAGACGATGCCGAGGAGGATCTCGACGAGGACCCGAGTGACGACCTCTATCTGTCGTGATTGTTTATTTGTTGGATGTTGGTTTTTCTGAGGACTGTCCTTGTATTTCTTTTGTGTTCGAGGTCGTGACCAGTTTGGGCAGTGTTGTGTTGTTGCTACAGGGTAGACTGGTGGTCTTACTTTTGGAGCAGCCCCCTGCGTGGGAGTCTGCCGGAAGTACCCCCAGGGTATGATTACTCTTTTGAAGTTGTCGTACCTTAGGTGTATTTTCTTTGCACATTTACTACTCTGTATTTGTATACATTATTATTTCGAGTGATATATATATGTGTATGTTATGCATGTATGTTTTATTTGAATTTAAGTCTTGTGTCTTAGTTGCACCATGTTTCGAAAAGCTGTAATTACTCTGATGTGCACGAGTTGGTTTTATAAAAAAAAAAATATATCGTATTTTTTTAAAAGGCACAAGAGTTTTGTTTTTAAAACACATCTCATATAGGTTTCTGTTTGAGCTTGGTGTGTTGAGCTCGGTAACTCGAGCTCGGTATATTGAGCTCGGTAGCGGTCCGGAAACGGGTCGTTACAGGAATGCTAAGGACCGTTGGATTGGCCACGTCGATCTGGTCTCGAGGCAAGGCGGAGGGAACCGACGCGGAAATGGGCCTGAAGTGTGAATCTTCGGATTGGGCCTCGGCCCAGTCCGGAACATGTTGTAAGAATTTTCATACTGAAACTTAAAATTAACAAAAATACTGATAATTATATAGTTTTATTATAATGGAATCATAAAATATGTAAAAATTATTACTTTTCTAAATATTCAATAAATTAAATTAATACTTAAGTTGTTGCTTATTTTGTTTTTATGAGATATATTTACACCAAATAAATATTTGATAAAGTGGATAACAATTTTTACATATATCTAAAAAGTTGACAATGGCCTTTATACGAGTAATAGGATTTCCTTACTTTCATGAATTTCGAATTTTCAATCTCAAACCTGAGCGTCGTCCTGGCGCTCTCCTCTCTCTCTCTTTCTAAGTTTTGTTTCTTCCATCGGCCAAAGGGGTGATTCTTGGCCATTTTTGGCTTGGAATCACCCCTCTACAACGTTTTTTTTTTAAATAAGTGGTTTTTCACATAGATTTACCTGGTTTATTAGGACAGCAGGATATTGAACAAGAACTAGCAAATCATGCACTAAGATACTTTAACTGGATTTAATCAATCATATCTGATAAGCTGGGACGAAATGCTGAGGACCGTTGGATTGGCCACGTCGATACGGTCTCGAGGCAAGGCGGAGGGAACTGACGCGGAAATGGGCCTGAAACGTGGTTAATCGTATTGGGCCTCGGCCCAGTCCGGAACAGTTGCCCCCCAAGTCGCTAGCTCGAATGTCGAGGTGGTGACTTGTAGTCGAGGTTCGTAAGGAACTGCAAACGTCGTCCGCTGCTTTACGAAGAGAGAGTTGAAACGTTCTCGACTCCTTGGCGCGTGATGGTTAATTTCGAATTTCAAAATATTCCGTCAGCCGCCTTTGGGATTCGGGGAGATGCATTGTTTCGAGGCGTGATGATTGCTTCTTTTATAAGAGTGCCACGTGTCGTTGATCAACGGCTTGGGGAGAGGGAACGTTACATCACCCGGATCAGATCAGCGGCTGGGAATGGGAAAGGTCACGTCGCTCTATTCAGAGCTAGTGCTATAAATTCATTGCGCCCTTCCCTTTTCTTTCTTTCGCTTCTGCAAGATCTTCCCCAATTCGTGAGACGTTTTCGATTTCTTCCCTCTTCCTTCTCCGGTGGTTCGTTTCTTTGACGTTCGCGGTTGTTCGTGTTTCATTCCCAGGAAATTCCTCCGTTTCATTGTTTCAGGTAAATCCCTCTCCTCTCATCTGTTTCTACTTTCGTAGTTTCCAGAATGGGTAGCAATATTAGGGCTATTTTGAGGGATTCTTCCTCGTCTTCTTCCATCTCTGGTTTCTCTAGTTCATCTTCCTCAAATGGCCCTCCTGGGGGACCAAATGACGGTGATGTCGAAAATGGTTCCTCATCACCGGATGGCAGTGTCGTTTTAGTGAATTCTTGGGAGGAGAGTTCTTCCTCTGTAGTCTATTTTCCTGGGCTCTTCGTAGGAGATTATGAAAGTAAGAAAGTGTCCTCTGTAGACCCGGTCGAACTCGAAAATCTTTCTGTAAACTTAGAGAAGACGTTCGGACGGGCCTTCACGGAGAGGGAGGTAAAAAGTTGGTTAGTAGAGATGGATAAATATCGACCTTTTTTTCATGACAGTGCCTTGTCGAGGTCGGAGATGGGGAAGAAACTACTTCAGCGGGACGACCTCATCATGCCCCCAACTGCAGCTGATTTCCCATGGGTGGCATTGGATGCTCTCGGCACTCGCTCTGTTTTCTCCTCAAAACAGAATTTTTCTTTGATGTTGGATTCCACGGACGTCGCGGATGGAGTCCGCAAGTTCGATAACTGGAAAATACGTCGTCCTCACATTGACGATCGAATTTGTTCACAGTCGGATCTGATAGTGATGTTTATGTACGAAGTTCTTTTCAAAGAGATGGGTTTCCGGTTGCCTTTCTCGGACTTCGAAGTCTCCGTTCTGCAGCATCTGGAGCTTGCCCCCTCATGTAACACCTGATGATGAGGTCGCGTGCCGAGGTCCTATGCCGAGATGAGTAGGTCGTGTGCCGAGCTGAGGTCGCATACCGAGCTGAGTAGGTCGCGTGTCGAACTGAGGAGGCCGCGTGCACGAACTCGTGTTAGAGCCTTGTGCGTTTGCACAAGTACCCTGATCGACCTCGTGTCGAGACTGTAACACTCGTATTTTTACGAACGTTATTTAGCGTTAATGATTATATTGTTTGTAATATTTATAAATTTATATTATCGGTTTGCAGTTCTCGTCGCTGTGTTTCTAGATCTTAAACCTATAGATTAGAGGGTAATCATGAGAGAAGAGAGATTAGATGGGTAGAATGATTGATGGGATTAGCATCTCATAACAGTAGTTACACGTCACTTATTTGTGTTTTTTTTTGTTTTGTTAAAAAGAAAAATTCATTTAAATGGTTTTCTTACCAGCTGTATATCACGATCAGCCCCTCAAAACCCTCACTTTCTCTTTTCTTCTTTCTTCTTCTCTAAGTTTCATTTTCCTCTCCAGACTTCCGTTGAAAGACTTTGGGTTCCATTGAGTTTCTACACAAACCTTCTTCATTAATCTTATTTCTCATCATCTCCTCTACCTATATCATCATCTCGATCACCATTGGAGGTATGAAAAACAGAATTTTCTCTTCCTTCATGCTACTGTTTAGCGCCACTTCTTCCCTCCATTTTAACTAGTTTTATGCTTCCAAATCATGTCGTAATAATAGGTTTTCTTCTTCATGACATTACCCACCTTTCTAACCATTTATTTGAGCTTGAAAAACAAACTGTCTCCTCTGTTTTCTGCAGTAGGTAGCGCCCAAAACCCTAACCATTTGGCTTGTTTTAAGTTCTTGTTCTATGTTGTTGTATGTTGCTGCTTGTTGTTCCTTGTTGTTGATTTATTTGTTGTAGCATCATATAACCTCTTTCATGAGCAGTTGATCGAAAACCTAACCTTGAGTAAGAGGGAAAATATGTTTAATCTTGTTTGAATCATGCATGAGATATGTGATTATGTGTTTAATATGATTTTAGGACTAATTAGGATTAAGTTGCATGATTAGTTTAGTGTTAGATAAGTTTTTGTGCAAAAATGGATTTTTGAGGGACCAAAAAGGCATGTAGGAAAAATTGATCTCTTTTTATGGTTTAAATTTTAACAAAATTGGTTATGATCTTATTTTAATTGTTGGACCCTGATGAAAATATTTTCAGACAACATAAACTTAGATTTTTATTAATTTGTACTGAAGATGCTACTTGATTTTAAGCTTGAATTAGTACTTAGGAAAAATGGCTTTGTCTGATGATATGTATGAAAGAAGTTTTTAATAAAATTTTAGAGAAAAGGAGCTAATTTGTAATGCTTGAATTCTTGTTGTATTTGTTTAAGTTCTTGAGTTTTAATATTTACTTGGGTTGTAGTTAAGATTGGGGTAATGAGAGCTAAGTGCTATTAGAACCCATAGATAGAACTAAGTTGTGCTTGTATTAGGAAGTCTGATTCCCGAGATCGTGTGATTTCCGAATCGAGGTGCACGGGAGAGCGAACCCGAGGACGTGGGAGCAGTGGGATCCAGATCGAGAACTGTACGTGTCGAGGTCGACTGAGAAGCGTACGTGTCGAGGTCGATTGAGGACGGTACGTGTCGAAGTCGTGGTCGAGCTCGTTGAGGACAGCACGTAGACGAGTAGCTTGGAGTTCGGTAAGGGCAACTTCTAGATAGGTTTAGATTTTAATTTTAGTATTTAAATGCTTTATTTAAATACGAAGAAGTCTGAGAACTCTACGAGTTCGAAGTTAGGGTCTTCGAACCCCTTCGTTTTGTTGTCGTGAGGTCGAACATTTATCCGAGTCCTCGTGGGCGAGCGAAAGCTGTTGCGGTTGGTCTCCTGAACCCAACCCCCCACACTTGTATGTTCCTCTCTGTTAATTCCATCGAGTTGCAGAGGGATGGATTCCTTGATTTGGGTGTCAAGCATGTGGTGATTGAGTTATGCATGTATTTAATATGAGATTGAATATATGTTGCAAATTGTGTATTGCCTGTTGAATTGCGTTTCTTCATGCAGCTGGTTTTTATTGCTTAAATGATTGAATTGTGTTTTCTTCATGTTAAGCATGCTCTCTTTATTTGATATGCGATCAAGTAATTTTATGTGTCAGTCTTTGACTGCGGCAAGCTGTTCATCGAGTGAGAGAGCTAGGCGAGTCGTTATGACGTTTTTGAGCCGTGACCCAGATAACTAAGGGTGCTAGGTCCCCTTTTGTTTACGGGAGATTGACTAGGCGTCGCAGCGTAGGAACCAGGTACTGCATATCTAGGGAGAAGCGAAAGATCCCAAGGCTACGGCTGGTATGTCAGTTGATGGATCTGCGTCTGCTTTCCGGAACAATTATCGAGTCGAGAGAAAATGAGTCGTGAGTCGAGTCGAGTCTAGAGTGAGAGGGTTGAGTCACGGTTGGATATTGATATACATTGTGGATTGCTTATTTCTTTATGCCTGGATTATCTTGATTTGTTGAGAAGTTGACCCTTTCCCGTGGTGCCTTCAATCCATGATGGTTACCCAGGCGATGTCGAGGGCGCAGGGAACTCGACAGCAGATGATGGCGAGGAGGACCTCGACGAGGATCCGGGCGACGACCTTTATCTGTCGTGATTGGCTATGTCTATTAGATGTTTTTTTAAGATGATTGTACTATGTTTTTGTGTATAGTGGTTGTGACCAGTTGGGCCGGTTATGTTTTGTTATTACAGGGTAGACTGGTGGTTTACTTTTGGAGCAGCCCCCTGCGTGGGAGTCTGCCGGAAGTACCCCTAGGGTATGATTGCTCTCTTGAAGTCGTCATACCTTAGGTGTATTTCTTTGTACATTATCATTCCGAGTTGTATATATGTATATATTATGCATGTATGTTTTATTAGAATTTAAGTCTTGTGTTTTAGTTGCACCATGTTTCGAAAAACTGTAATTACTCTGATGTGCACTAGCTGGATTTAAAAAAAATATATATACCGTATCTTTTAAAGGCACAAGAGTACCGTTTTAAAACGCATCGCATACAGGCTTAGTTGAGCTCGGTAAGCTGAGCTCGGTAACGGTCCGGAAACGAGTCGTTACAATGTTGGTATCAGAGCAATTCGGTTCTGACCGGGCTGTGTATAGGAATTTTGGACTGGTCACTGTGTCGGGATATGTGTGTCGGGTACATAGTTGTACTATATTGATTGCTGTTTGATTAAGTGAAGCACTTATTGCTTGAAAAATTGTTTGAACTGTCTCTTAATTGAAGCAGTGTGTTTTAACACATCCTTGTTGTGAGATTCTGACAGGTTTTGAACTTTGTGGAATCTAATGCCACCTCGTAGGGATACGACAGTTGTACCCGAGAACGTCGACATGGAACGAGCAATTCAAGCTATGACCGAGATGGCGGCAGCCATGGCTCAAAGAATCACCGTGGCAACTCAACGAGGCTAACGCGATGGCTCAACAGACGGCGGCGTTAACCCAAAGAAACTTGCAAAGAACAACAATGGCAGAGCGAGCGATCTTGAGGCGAGAGGATTAGCAGACTTTAGGAAGCATGATCCACCGAAGTTTTACGGTGAGCCAAACCCAGATAAAGTTGATCTTTGGATGCAAGAGATCGAGAAGATCTTCGAGGCACTCCATTGCCCAAACAACGTGGAAGGTAGACTACGCCACCTACTGGCCGCTAGAGACGCAGAGTATTGGTGGAAGGGAGTGAAGCAAGCACCGATAGCGAACGTCGCGAGATA
Organism: Calophaca sinica; assembly: GCA_037113605.1. Taxonomy (NCBI): domain Eukaryota; kingdom Viridiplantae; phylum Streptophyta; class Magnoliopsida; order Fabales; family Fabaceae; genus Calophaca; species Calophaca sinica. Next base: position 14,859,881 of record CM073736.1, read on the forward strand.
ATCAGGGAGCTTTTTCGTGGAAGGTTCTTGGACAAATACTTCCCAGATCTTGCACGAGTGAGAAGGAGCAAGAGTTTCTTCAACTACAACAAGGCAAGATGGCGGTGCGAGTATGCAGCCAAGTTTGAGTCACTAGCGAGGTATTTCAGTCCATTTCGTGACCGAGCTGACCAAGGATGGTTAAGTGAGAGGTTCCAACGAGGATTAAGATTTGACATTCAGAAGTCAGTGGTATCATTGAGGATTAGAAACCTCCAAGAGCTGATTGATCGCTGCGTTGAGGTAGAAGGAGTAAGAAGCCACATGAAGAAGACTGTTGTAGGCGGACCGGTGAGACCCCAGAGTACGGGGCAGAGGTTTGCACAGAAGGGGAAACAACTGCAGAGGAAGCCTTACAACCGACCTCAGGGGAATTCTAATAGAGGACAGTATCGTCCGATGACCCAGGGAGCGAGAAGCGGAGGTCAGACCGGTGCCGAGGTGACTTGCTATCGTTGTGGAAGGCAAGGACACTATGCAAATAACTGCACTCAGAAGGAGGAGATATGTTTCAACTGTAAGAAGCCAGGGCATTTTGCTAAGGATTGTCCCACACCTAAAGCTGAACCGGCAATGCTTGCGGCAAAGGCCAAAGGGAAGCGCCAGGTAGCTAAAGGCAGAGTCTTCTGCATGAGCGGCGAGGAAGCAGAGCAAGCTGATGATCTTATTCAAGGTGAATGTGAGATTGAGGGTAAATCCTTATCCGTCCTCTTTGATTCGGGTGCAACCCATTCCTTTATTTCCTCTGATTGTGTGAATCATTTGAACTTGACTGTGATCGCCATCTTGCTCAAATTGGTAGTTACAACCCCACCGCTAAAACCTTAGTCACAAACACTGCATGTCTTAATTGTGTAGTGGTTATTCAGAGTAGAAAGTTTGTGGTCAATTTGGTTTGTTTGCCTCTTAAGGGCTTAGATGTCATCCTCGGGATGGATTGGTTGTTACACCACCATGTCCTCTTGGACTGCGTCAGAAAGCGTAATTTTCCTGCACCTTGGAGTCTCCAATTATCTTTCTACCGAACGTATTGGAGTTTCTTTGCAAGAAGGAACTAGGGAATACATGTATCTGGCTAGTTGAAGTTTCCCAGATCGAAGTGAAGAATGTACGGTGGTGTGTGACTTTGTGGACGTTTTCCCGAAGACGTGCCAGTGGTTACCACCAAGCGGAGGTCGAAGTTCTCCATCGAAGTTGATTCCAGGAACAGACCGATTTCCAAAGCGCCATACGGGATGTCTCCCGCCGAGATGAAAGAATCGAAGTCCCAGATCGAACATTTGGAGTCAAAGCAATTCATACGATCGAGCCGTGTCACCGTGGGGAGCTCGGTGTTGTTGGTTAAGAAGAAGGATGGACGATCAAGGCTGGCGTGGACTACCGCGAGCTCAACAAGGTTCTCGTGAAGAACCGGTATCCGTTACCCCGTATTGACGACTTGATGGATCAACTTCGTGGAGCGGCGATATTTTCCAAGATAGATTTGAAGTCTGGTTATCATCAGATTCGCGTGAAGGAGGAAGATGTCCCCAAAACAGCTTTCAGAACTAGGTATGGTCACTACGAGTATTTGGTGATGCCGTTTGGAGTGACAAATGCGCCAGCTGTGTTTATGGACTATATGAACAGGATTTTCCATTCGTTCTTGGATCAGTTTGTAGTAGTGTTCATCGACGACATCTTGATCTACTCGAAGAGTCGAGAAGAGCACGAAGGACACCTACGCCGAGTATTGCAGATATTACGAGAGAAGCAACTCTATGCCAACCTTTCGAAGTGTGAATTTTGGCTTGAAGAGGTGAATTTTCTTGGACATGTGATTTCCAAAGAAGGGATAGTGGATCCAACTAAGATTGAAGTCGTGCTAGCGTGGGAACAAATGAGACGATCCAGCGATATCAGGAGTTTTGTTGGCTTAGCAGGCTATTATCGAAGATTCATTGAAGGTTTCTCGAAGATTGTCGCGCCTCTTACACGGCTTACGAGGAAGGATCAACCTTTTGCTTGGACTGAGGAGTGCGAATCCAGTTTTCAAAGACTGAAGGAGCTCTTGACAACAGCGCCTGTGTTGATTTTGCCTCAACCAGAAGAGCCTTACGAGGTTTATTGCGATGCGTCACACCAGGGATTGGGATGCGTGCTGATGCAACACCGGAAAGTGGTAGCGTATGCTTCAAGACAGCTTAAGATTCACGAGAGGAACTACCCTACTCACGATTTGGAGCTGGCAGCGGTGGTTTTTGCGCTGAAGATATGGAGGCACTACCTTTATGGGAGCACTCTCACTGTTTTCAGCGATCACAAGAGCTTGAAGTACCTGTTCGATCAGAAAGAGCTCAACATGCGTCAGCGAAGATGGACAGAATTTCTCAAGGACTACGACTTTACGTTGGAATACCATCCCGGTAAGGCTAACGTAGTAGCAGATGCATTGAGCAGAAAGAGCGTTTTAGCCTCAGCAATGATGATCAAGGAGTTGGAGATGCTCGAGAAGTTCCGAGACTTGAAGTTGAGTGTGGAAGTTTCACCGGGGAAGCTGAGATTTGGTATGCTTACCATTTCTAACAGATTATTGGACGAGATCAGAGACCAGCAGGTTCATGACGAACTTCTGCAAGAGAAGATACAGTGTGTAACGACCCGTTTCCGGACCGCTACCGAGCTACACTAAACCTGTATGCGATGTGTTTTAAATATGAACTCTTCTGCCTAGTATGAGAAATGCGGTATTTTTTTTTTTTAAATAAGAAGAATGATTCCCGCATACGCACTCAGAGTCATTACAGCTTTTCGAAACATGGTGCATAGAAACTCGAGACTAAGCACAGAATAACAACATGCATATACATAATATAGATAGTCACCTTATCAAGGTACACAAAATAGGGACATAATAAAATGCAAAGAAAATACACCTAAGGTATGACGACCCTCTATGGGTGATCATACCCCGGGGTTACTCCCGGCAGACACCCGCGCAGGGGGCTGCTCCAAAAGTAAACCACCAGTCTACCCTGAGCTCAAAATAATAATCGCCCGACCGGGTCACGACATACTATTTCCAAAAGAGACACAACTACGGTCATCCATAAGATATATACTTGATTATCCAAAAGGAAATATCACACAACGCCAACTATTCGCAACACACTACACCCATCACGACAAATAGAAGTCATCGTTCGGATCCTCGAAGAGTCCTTCTCGCCGCCATTATTTGTCGGGTCCCTCGCGTCCTTGCCACCATCTGGGTAACCATCATTGATTGAAGGCACCACGGGAAAGGGTCAACTTCTCAACAAATCAAGATAATCAAGGCATACAGAAATAAGCCAAACGACAATATATAACATTCACCAAACGTGACTCAACCATCTCACTCTAGACTCAACTCGACTCACGACTCATTTTCTCTCGACTCGACAATTGTTCCGGAAAGCAGACGCAGATCCATCAACTGACATACCAACCGTAGCCTTGGGATCTTTCGCTTCTCCCTAGATATCGATGCCCGGTTCACGCATTGCGACGCCTAGTCAATCTCCCGTAAACAAAAGGGGACCTAGCACTTTAGTTATCCGGGTCACGGCTCAAAAACGTCATAACGACTCGCCTAGCTCTCTCACTCGATGAACAGCTCGCCGCAGTCAAAGAGTGACACATAAAATTACTTGATCGCATATCAAATAAAGAGAGCATGCTTAACATGAAGAAACACAATTCAATCATTTAAGCAATAAAAACCAGCTGCATGAAGAAACGCAATTCAACAGGCAATACACAATTCGCAACATATATTCAATCTCATATTAAATACATGCATAACTCAATCACCACATGCTTGACACACAAATCAAGGAGACCAACCGCAACAGCTTTCGCTCGCCCACGAAGACTCGGATAAATGTTCGACCTCACGACACAAAACGAAGGGGTTCGAAGACCCTAACTTCGAACTCGTAGAGTTCTTCACTATCTTCGTATTTAAATAAAGCAATTTAAATAACAAAGCAAGAGTTCCAGCATATCCAAAGTTGTCCTTACACAGGGACATAAAAATGAATCCTAAATGTCTAGAAGTGCCCTTACCGATTTCCACTGCTAACACTGCTCGACAACGACCTCGACACGGCTGTCTTCAATCGAGCTCGACAACGACCTCGACACGGCTGTCTTCAATCGAGCTCGACAACGACCTCTCTCAATCGACCTCGGTTTCCGCTCCACACGACCTCGGGTCACTTGAGCCTAACACCACGAACAACTTAGCACAATCTATAATTCTATCTAACTTAAGCTCTCAACTAAGCCCTCTTTCTAACCAATAAACCACTCAAGCATTTAAATCATTAACTACTTGAAAAGAAATAAGGTTTTAAAACCAAAACACTTCTTGAAAATTAACTTATCACATAACAATTTAGAAATCTCAACTTACTTGAAAAGTAAAGTTTTTGAAACTAAAAATCTTTCTTGAACCTCAAAGCAAGATCATGCAAATAACCATTTTCATAAATTTCAAGGTCTAAACACATATTCATACAAGCATTTATACAAATTAGCAAACCAAGATTTCTTTTCCAATTCCTCCATGGCCTCACGGCCTCAAATTTCTTTTTTCTTTCAAAAAAAAACATTTGCAAAAACTTCTTTTTATAATTACATCAATTCCAAGTCATTTTCAAATACACTTCAAGCATCAAAACATCAAGACAACACTAAACATAACTTAAGCACATTTAAGGACATGGTTTAAAACAGTTTCCAATAACAAGTTAGTGCCATTTCTATAGCCTTTTTCCTTTCAAAAACAAGTCATGCTCAAAGCCAATTTACAAGTTTCCTAGTTCACTTACTTAAAAACAATTCCAAAACAAGAGTTCTTACAGGGTTCTTTCAATTAGGCCAATTTCAAAAGTCTCCAAAAACATTTAAATCATGCCAATAATCATGCTAAGAATTTAAAGACAACATGATCAAGTCCTACATGCCATTCTAATCCTTCCAAAATCACTTTTGCACAAAACATAAACTAACTTTTATACTTAAACTTGCATCACTACTCCAATAGCAACTAAATCACCCAAAACATTTTTCACAAAACAACAATCATGTTGGAAATTCAAAGAACAAAAATGATCATTTCCCTACATGTCATTCTAGTTCCTCAATAAACAATTTTTACATATACATAAGCTAACACCTATACTAATTCATGCATATCAATTCCAATAACCTTAGAATTAATCTAAACATGTTATCAAATACTTAAACACCTAAACTAACATCAAAACCACATAATTTCCATAATTCAAGAATAGGTGAATGTTTAAAATTGCAAGTTACATAAGCAAATTACAAACTATGACCTTAATAAACATCAAACCACTTCCAATAACACCAAACAACATCAAATAGTTGATTTAAATTAGGATCACAACTTTTCCCCCTTCTCAAGCCTAGGGTTTTCGCCCTAGAGAGGTAAAATGGTGCTCATCTCCTAACAATCATGAATCAACATACAAACAACAACCAAAACAACAATTATCAGGACATAAAGCAACAAAATCAAGAATAAAAAAACATAGAAATGTTGGCGCTGATATGAACAGTGTTTTGGGGAAGAAAAATTTGATTTTTCCTTACTTGGATAGTTGGATGAAGATGATGAAGTAGAAGAAGAACTAGGAGCAAGAAGTGTTGCAATTTGGAGATGAAAGGAAGCTAGAAACCTTAATGAAGCTTGGAACTATGGAGGACATGGAAGCTTCTCTCTCTAGGCATGAAGAAGATGAAGATGATGGGTTTAGAGAGTGGGGATGTTTGGCTGAATCAATAAGGAAAGGAAGAAAGAAATAAAATGAGGAGTAAGATGGGAGGTGGTTCACGCTCAAGGAGAAGAAAGGGGTGGGAGTCATGGAAGTACCTTGTTTCTCACTCAAAGGCAAGGTGAGAAGGTGAAGGTGAAGTGAATATTGGGGATGGGGGTTAGGGTCGCAGACCTGTTCTCCAAATAGGGGAGGGATTACTATTGTATACAACAATTAAGAAAAAGAAAAGATTAAATAGACTTTCACTTGGCCTAAGGGAAAAAAAACATTTAATGGAAATAAAAATGAATGAGTAAAAGAAGGGGAGGGGAGACTCACGCTGGTCAGCAAAAAGGAATGATAAAAAAAATATAATCAAAAGAAATTTTACTTGGTTCAAAACAATTGTGTGGTTTTCCATGCTTCCCTTACTTGTCATAAAAAAAAAACAATCAAAAGGTGACACCTACACCAAAGCCCATACTTCCCTTACCCACTCTAATCTCATCTAATCTCACTCTCTCATAGCTACCCTCTAATCTAGAGTCTTAAAATCTAAAAGCGGTGTGGCGAAAAACCGAATTGTTTCTCGCCGGAAAAATCCCGGAAAATTAACTCGCGAGGAATTAATTCTCCGCGTGATAATATTATATTATATAAAAATAATAATAAAAAAAAATCATTTCAAAACACTCACAATAAGTTACGATTCGATTTTCATCGAAATCGGGGCTCGTTTTAAATTTTATCTCATATAGAATCGCGTGATTTGAAACGGCGATTTAAATTTCAATAGAACATTTCGACAACACTCAAACCATAAGTTAATATTAAAATATTAACTCTCATTTATTTTAGCTCTTGATTTAATTAAATCACTTTCTTAGGGAACAAGTAATTGCTTTACTAAAGCATAATTACAACAAAATATACTAATTAACACTAAATAACGTTGGTAAAAATACGAGTGTTACAGTCTCGGCACAAGGTCGATCAGGGTGCTTGTGCACGCGGTCTCCTCAGCTCGGTACGCGACCTCATCAGCTCGACATATGACCTCGGCACGCGATCTCGGCACGAGGTCTTGGTACGAGGTCTCGACACGAGGTCGATCTCGTCATCAGGTGTTACAGATAGCGCAAGGGAAAGCGACAGAGTTCAAAGTCGGAGCGGACAACATTTTAAGGTGCAATGGCCGAGTGTGTGTACCTAACGTAGCAGAGCTGAGGAAGTTAATACTTGACGAAGCGCATAAGAGCAATTTTAGTATTCATCCAGGAGTTACGAAGATGTATCAAGACTTGAAAAGCATTTTTGGTGGTCCGGAATGAAGAAGCAAGTGGCTGAGTACGTAGCTTCGCGTTTAACGTGTCAGAAAGCGAAGGTGGAGCACCAACGACCAGCGGGAATGCTACAATCGCTTGACGTACTTTTTGGTGGTCCGGAATGAAGAAGCAAGTGGTCGAGCACGAGCTCGCGCCGTGTTAACGTGTCGGCGAAGGTGGAGCACCAACGACCCGGGAATGCTACAATCGCCGACGCATCAAAGATGGAAATGGAACAAAGATCTCCATGGATTTCATTGTAGGTTTGCCGAAGACGCAGAAGAAGAATGATTCGATTTGGGTGATCGCCGACCGATTGACCAAATCTGCTCATTTCTTGCCAGTGAGGTCGCCGTACCACGTGGAAAAGGTGACCGAGATCTACAGCGCGGCGATAGTGCTACTTCATGGTATACCCTCTTCAATCGTGTCGGACCGAGATCCGAAGTTCACGTCTCATTTTTGGAGGGAATTGCAAGAAGCGATGGGAACCGAGCTCAGGCTTAGCTCGGCATATCATCCCCAAACTGACGGTCAGACTGAGAGAACGATCCAATCGCTTGAAGATTTGTTGCGAGCGTGTACCTTAGATCACCGAGGAAGTTGGGACGATGTCTTACCATTGGTGGAGTTCACCTACAATAACAGTTTCCATGCGAGTATTGGAATGGCACCTTTTGAAGCACTGTATGGACGTAAATGTCAGACGCCTCTTTGTTGGTACCAGGATGGTGAGAGTTCTGTTGTGGGACCTGATATGATCCAGCAGACTACTCAGAAGATCCGTCTGATCAGAGATAGGATGCGAACGTCTCAGAGCCAACAGAAGAGTTATGCCGACCTAGGACGTCGACCGCTAGAGTTCGAAGAAGGAGAACATGTATTTCCTAGAGTCACCCCCACTACTGGGGTTGGTCGAGCGATCAAGTCCAAGAAACTTACCCCTAAATTTATTGGACCTTACCAGATTCTGCGTCGTATCGGTCCAGTGGCATATCAGATTGCCCTGCCACCCTTCCTATCAAATATTCATGACGTCTTCCACGTCTCACAATTGCGGAGATATATTTCCGACCCCTCTCATGTCATCGAACCAGATGTGATTCAACTGAGGGACGACTTATCCTTCGAAGCATCACCAGCAAGGATCGTTGATCGGAAAGCCAAACAGTTGCGGAACAAGGAGATTCAACTTGTCAAAGTTGTGTGGGATCAGAAGACTGTAGATGCGACTTGGGAGCTGGAAGAGAAGATGAAGACTCAGTACCCTGAACTTTTCCGCGGTAAGTGTCTTATTTGCAATTTCGAGGACGAAATTTTTTTAGAGGGAGAGTATTGTAACACCTGATGATGAGGTCGCGTGCCGAGGTCCTATGCCGAGATGAGTAGGTCGTGTGCCGAGCTGAGGTCGCGTACCGAGCTGAGTAGGTCGCGTGTCGAACTGAGGAGGCCGCGTGCACGAACTCGTGTTAGAGCCTTGTGCGTTTGCACAAGTACCCTGATCGACCTCGTGTCGAGACTGTAACACTCGTATTTTTACGAACGTTATTTAGCGTTAATGATTATATTGTTTGTAATATTTATAAATTTATATTATCGGTTTGCAGTTCTCGTCGCTGTGTTTTTAGATCTTAAACCTATAGATTAGAGGGTAATCATGAGAGAGGATAGATTAGATGGGTAGAATGATTGATGGGATTAGCATCTCATAACAGTAGTTACACGTCACTTATTTGTGTTTTTTTTTTGTTTTGTTAAAAAGAAAAATTCATTTAAATGGTTTTCTTACCAGCTGTATATCACGATCAGCCCCTCAAAACCCTCACTTTCTCTTTTCTTCTTTCTTCTTCTCTAAGTTTCATTTTCCTCTCCAGACTTCCGTTGAAAGACTTTGGGTTCCATTGAGTTTCTACACAAACCTTCTTCATCAATCTTATTTCTCATCATCTCCTCTACCTATATCATCATCTCGATCACCATTGGAGGTATGAAAAATAGAATTTTCTCTTCCTTCATGCTACTGTTTAGCGCCACTTCTTCCCTCCATTTTAACTAGTTTTATGCTTCCAAATCATGTCATATTGATAGGTTTTCTTCTTCATGACATTACCCACCTTTCTAACCATTTATTTGAGCTTGAAAAACAAACTGTCTCCTCTGTTTTCTGCAGTAGGTAGCGCCCAAAACCCTAACCATTTGGCTTGTTTTAAGTTCTTGTTCTATGTTGTTGTATGTTGCTGCTTGTTGTTCCTTGTTGTTGATTTATTTGTTGTAGCATCACATAACCTCTTTCATGAGCAGTTGATCGAAAACCTAACCTTGAGTAAGAGGGAAAATATGTTTAATCTTGTTTGAATCATGCATGAGATATGTGATTATGTGTTTAATATGATTTTAGGACTAATTAGGATTAAGTTGCATGATTAGTTTAGTGTTAGATAAGTTTTTGTGCAAAAATGGATTTTTGAGGGACCAAAAAGGCATGTAGGAAAAATTGATCTCTTTTTATGGTTTAAATTTTAACATAATTGGTTATGGTCTTATTTTAATTGTTGGACCCTGATGAAAATATTTTCAGACAACATAAACTTAGATTTTTATTAATTTGTACTGAAGATGCTACTTGATTTTAAGCTTGAATTAGTACTTAGGAAAAATGGCTTTGTCTGATGATATGTATGAAAGAAGTTTTTAATAAAATTTTAGAGGAAAGGAGTTATTTTGTAATGTTTGAATTCTTGTTGTATTTGTTTAAGTTCTTGAGTTTTAATATTTACTTGGGTTGTAGTTAAGATTGGGGTAATGAGAGCTAAGTGCTATTAGAACCCATAGATAGAACTAAGTTGTGCTTGTATTAGGAAGTCTGATTCCCGAGATCGTGTGATTTCCGAATCGAGGTGCACGGGAGAGCGAACCCGAGGACGTGGGAGCAGTGGGATCCAGATCGAGAACTGTACGTGTCGAGGTCGACTGAGAAGCGTACGTGTCGAGGTCGATTGAGGACGGTACGTGTCGAGGTCGTGGTCGAGCCCGTTGAGGACAGCACGTAGACGAGTAGCTTGGAGTTCGGTAAGGGAAATTTCGAGATATGTTTAGATTTTATTTTTAGTATTTAAATGCTTTATTTAAATACGAAGAAGTCTGAGAACTCTACGAGTTCAAAGTTAGGGTCTTCGAACCCCTTCGTTTTGTTGTCGTGAGGTCGAACATTTATCCGAGTCCTCGTGGGCGAGCGAAAGCTGTTGCGGTTGGTCTCCTGAACCCAACCCCCCACACTTGTATGTTCCTCTCTGTTGATTCCATCGAGTTGCAGAGGGATGGATTCCTTGATTGTGTGTCAAGCATGTGGTGATTGAGTTATGCATGTATTTAATATGAGATTGAATATATGTTGCGAATTGTGTATTGCCTGTTGAATTGCGTTTCTTCATGCAGCTGGTTTTTTATTGCTTAAATGATTGAATTGTGTTTTCTTCATGTTAAGCTTGCTCTCTTTATTTGATATGCGATCAAGTAATTTTATGTGTCACTCTTTGACTGCGGCGAGCTGTTCATCGAGTGAGAGAGTTAGGCGAGTCGTTATGATGTTTTTGAGCCGTGACCCGGATAACTAAGGGTGCTAGGTCCCCTTTTGTTTATGGGAGATTGACTAGGCGTCGCAGCGTAGGAACCGGGTACTGCATATCTAGGGAGAAGCGAAAGATCCCAAGGCTACGGCTGGTATGTCAGTTGATGGATCTGCGTCTGCTTTCCGGAACAATTGTCGAGTCGAGAGAAAATGAGTCGTGAGTCGAGTCGAGTCTAGAGTGAGAGAGTTGAGTCACGGTTGGTGATTGATATATATATTGTGGATTGCTTATTTCTTTATACCTGGATTATCTTGATTTGTTGAGAAATTGACCCTTTCCCGTGGTGCCTTCAATCCATGATGGTTACCCAGGCGATGTCGAGGGCGCAGGGAACTCGACAGCAGATGATGGCGAGGAGGACCTCAACGAGGATCCGGGCGACGACCTCTACTTGTCGTGATTTGCTTTGTCTATTAGATGTTTTTTTTTGAGATGATTGTACTATGCTTTGTGTATAGTAGTTGTGACCAGTTGGGCCGGTTATGTTTTGTTATTACAGGGTAGACTGGCGGTTTACTTTTGGAGCAGCCCCCTGCGTGGGAGTCTGCTGGAAGTACCCCCAGGGTATGATTGCTCTCTTGAAGTCGTCATACCTTAGGTGTATTTCTTTGTACATTCACTACTCTGTATTTTGTATATATTATCATTCCGAGTTGTATATATGTATATATTATGCATGTATGTTCTATTAGAATTTAAGTCTTGTGTCTTAGTTGCACCATGTTTCGAAAAACTGTAATTACTCTGATGTGCACTAGCTGGATTTATAAAAAAAAAAAAATATACCGTATCTTTTCTAAAGGCACAAGAGTACCGTTTTAAAACGCATCGCATACAGGCTTAGTTGAGCTCGGTAAGCTGAGCTCGGTAGCGGTCCGAAACGGGTCGTTACAAACAAGTTGGTCGAGGAGCCTGCCCAGCTTTCACAAAAGATTCAGGACTTCCAGAAATTGGAAGAAAACATGAAGCTGGAGGCTCTCGAGTACCAACGCAAGGTCGAAGGGTTGAACTCGGAGGTCGACCTCCTTACTAAGGATAATCAGCAGCTCCCTTCGCTGAGCGAGAAGGTTGCAAAGTTGGAGGAAGAAAAGAAATCGATTGTGGAGATGTTCTTGAAGGCTGGTGACGATTTGTTCGCCAACGCTGTTGCTCAGATTCGGTTTCTCAACCCTGGTCTTATCTTCAACACTGCAGGAATGAACCCCGATGCTGTCGTTGAGGGCGATAAGCTCGTGGACGCTGAGACCAAGGAGGTTCTCCTCAGTGGGCCCGGTTCATCTTCGGAGACAGTTATCCTTCTAGCTTTGGCTGTTCCTCCTCCTTCTACCTCTGTAGGCGATTTGTCGACCGGGGCGTTTGTGCCTCCTAAGTCTTAGGGTTTTATTTCGCTTTTTCTTTGTCACTTGTAAAGAATAATTTGTTCGTAATGATAATTACTTTTTGTTCAAGAGAATTATACTTCTTTAGCTTACTTGTTATTCGTTCGGGGCTTTCGTGTTCCACCTCTGCTGAGGTAGTCTTCGACACGAGGCTTGATGTGCTTGCGCAAGGCACAAGGCTTTATCGCGAGCTCGTGCACGCGGTCTCGGCACGAGGCTCGATCACATGTGCTTGTGCAAGGCACAAGGCTTTATCGCGAGCTCGTTGTAACACCTGATGAAGAGATCGACCTCGTACCGAGACCGCGTGCACGAGCTGATGAGGTCGCGTGCCGAGGTCGTATGCCGGTGAGGAGATCGCGCGGCAGGCTCGTGATAGAGCCTTGTGCGCTTGCACAAGTACCCTGATCGACCTCGTGCCGAGACTGTAACACTCGTATTTTTACGAACGTTATTTAGTGTTAATTAGTATATTTTGTCGTAATTATGCTTTAATAAAGTAATTACTTGTTCCCTAAGAAAGTGATTTAATTAAATCAAGAGCTAAGATAAATGAGAATTAATATTTTAGTATTAATTTATGGTTTGAATGTTGTCGAAATATTCTATTGAAATTTCGTCGCGTTTCAAATCGTAGGCGATTCTACGCATTGATAAAATTTAAAATGAGCCCTGATTTCGATGAAAATCGAGTCATAACCTGTTTTAAATATTTTTTTAGTGAATTATATTGTTTCTAATACTTATAAATTGATATTATCACTCGGAGAATTAATTTTTCGTAAATTAATTTTCCGGGATTTTCCGGCGAGAAATTAATCGGTTTTGCGCTTTTTCGTCAGTGTTTTTAGATCTTAAGCCTATAGATTAGAGGGTAATCATGAGAGAGGAGAGATTTGATGGGTAGAATGAGTGATGGGATTAGCATCTCATAATAGTATTTATATGTCACTTATTTGTGGTTTTATAAATGGTTTTCTTTTAATTAATTATTGTTGAGTGTTATTTAAGGGAGAAAGGACCATAATGCCCCTTCCCTCACCAGCTAAATATCACGATCAGTCCCCTCAAACCCTCACTTTCTCTTTTCTTCCATTGAGTTTTTGCACAAACCTTCTTCATCAATCTACGAGTTCGAAGTTAGGGTCTTCGAACCCCTTCGTTTTGTTGTCGTGAGGTCAAACATTTATCCGAGTCTTCGTGGGCGAGCGAAAGCTGTTGCGGTTGGTCTCCTGAACCCAACCCCCCACACTTGTATGTTCCTCTCTGTTAATTCCATTGAGTTGCAGAGGGATGGATTCCTTGATTTGCTTGTCGAGCATGTAATGTTGTGATATGATTGAGTTATGCATTATTTGATATGAGATTGAATATATCTTCGCTAATTGCGTGTTCTTTGTTGAATTGCGTTCTTCATGCGGTGGTGTTTTTATCGCTTAAAATGTCAGTGCGTTTTCTTCATATTAAGCATGCTCTCTTATTTGATATGCGGGCAAGTAATCTTATGCGTCACTCTTTGAATATTGTAAGCGGAGAGCTGTTCATCGAGTGAGAGAGCTAGGCGAGTCGTTATGACGTTTTTGAGCCGTGACCCGGATAACTGAGGGTGCTAGGTCCCCTTTTGTTTACGGGAGATTGACTAGACGTCGCAGTCAGAGGAACCATCTGCATATCTAGGGAGAAGCGAAAGATCCCAAGGCTACGGCTGGTATGTCAGTTGATGGATCTGCGTCTGCTTTCCGGAATAATGGTCGAGTCGAGAGAAAATGGATCGCGAGTTGAGTCGAGTCTAGAGTGAGAGGGTTGAGTCACGTTTGGTGAATGATATACATTGTTGTTTGCTTATTTCTTTACGCCTTGATTATCTTGATTTGTTGAGAAGTTGACCCTTTCCCGTGGTGCCTTCAATCCATGATGGTTACCCAGGCGATAGCGAGGACGCAGGGAACCCGACAGCAGGTGATGGTGAGGAGGACCTCGTCGAGGATCCGGACGACGATCTCTATTTGTCGTGATTGATTATGTCTACTAGATGTTTTCTTGGGATGATTGTAGTATGTCTTTTGTGTACTGTGGTTGTGACCGTTTGGGCCGGGTGTTATTTTTTAGCACAGGGTAGGCTGGCGGTTTACTTTGGAGCGACCCGCAGTGTGGGTGTCTGAGTACTCAGGGTATGATCACTCTTCTGAGGGTCGTCATACCATAGGTGTATTTCTTTGTACATTACTACTCTGTCTTTTTTTTTTTCTTTTTTTTTGTATGCACTATTTTATATCTGGTATATATATAAGTATGTATGAGTTATGCATGCGTGTTGTTATTTAGTATTAAGATTTATGTCCTAGTTGCACCATGTTTCGAAAAGCAGTAATTACTCTGAGTGCGCTTACGGGAATGTATAAATGTTTTTTTTTAAAAAAAACAAGTATACCGTATTTTTCTGAAAGGGCACAAGAGTACCGTTTAAAAAACGAGTCACATTTAGGTTTAATTTTAGTTCGTAGCGGTCTGGAAACGGGTCGTTACACTCGTGCACGAGGCTCGATCAGAGGTGCAAGGTTTTGATAGTAAATGAATAAATGATGGTTGCGTATTTCTTCAATCATACTTTATTGTTTCACATTTGTGTGTTTCGGATACATTTGTTTCAACTATAATATTTCTTCATCTTTGCTGCGTTCCAAGTTCTTGGAATTTCTTTGCCCTCGCATGATGTCTCGAGGGTGTAGGCGCCAGACTGTCTTTGCGACGATTACATGCACGCCTTCCCAATTGGGTGCAAGTTTCCCTTGTGGGGCGTTCTTCAGCCAACATCGGCTCGTCGAAGAACTAAATCCCCAGGCATGAATTCCTGGGTACAAAACTTCGGTTGTATCTTGTCGCGATTTTCTGTTTCATCTGCGACCACCGAAAGTGCCGCAAGCTCTCGTGATTCGTCAAGGAGGTCGAGTTCTTCTCGTATAATCTGACAGTTGTCAATGCTACTCTGGGGATGCGAGGTTCTCCAACTAAGTTCCCCAATCTCGACAGGAATAACGGCCTCTGTCCCATATGTGAGACGAAAAGGGGATTCTCCTGTCGTTGAATGTGGAGTAGTCCGATACGCCCAGAGCACTCGGGGAAGCTCTTCTGCCCAGTTGCCTTTGGCCTCATCCAATCTTCGTTTCAGACCTCGTAAAATAACCCTGTTCGCGGCCTCAGCTTGACCGTTCGTCTGGGGGTGTTCTACCGAGGTGAAGTGCTGTTTGATGTCGAGGTCTTCCAAGGTCTTTCGGAATCCGCGGTCTGCGAATTGTGTTCCGTTGTCGCGATGTGATCACCTTGGGAATCCGAACCTTGTCGAATATATCTTTTGAAGAACTTAATCAAGTTCTTTGCGGTTATCTTCGCTAGGGCTCGCCAACCCACTTGGTAAAGTAATTCATCGCAGCGCCAGGTACTTGACTGTCAGGAGCCATTGGAAAAGGTCCAAGTATATCAATCCCCCACAGTCATCGTCGAGCGAAGAAGGAAAACTTCGACAAAGAAAGATGAAATCAGAAATGATTCCCACAGACGGCGCCAATGTTCTGAACAGAACTTCAGAGGATGACCGGAGGGAAGCAATACGGTTGCGCTCGCGACGGACGTCGACGGTGTGTGGTGGTGGTGTACCTGCAAACACTCCAACGCTCAAGTCAGCGTGTGTCAGAGGTGAATGAAGAGGTGAAAATATTAAGATTACCTGGATCGTTCAACGTGATTCTCCTTTTATACGAGTTGAGAACGGTTACCGGTGAATAACCGCTCCCGTGGGATCCGGGGTACCGTCAGATCGTTGCCAGCCTATGATGAGCTGGGACGAAATGCTGAGGACCGTTGGATTGGCCACGTCGATACGGTCTCGAGGCAAGGCGGATGGAACTGACGCGTAAATGGGCCTGAAACGTGGTTAATCGTATTGGGCCTCGGCCCAGTCCGGAACACATATATACATATATATGTATGTATACATATATACATATATATATATATACATATATATATATATGTATACATATGTATGTATACATATATACATATAGATATATATATCTATACATACATATGTATACATACATATGTATATATATATATATGTATATATATATATATATATCTTTTGAAACATTGTATAAATCTATTCTAATATTTCTTTCCTACTACCTTCTGCTTTTTCAATTTTCTTTTCTAGTTGTTCCTCAACTTGGTGTTTATAATAGCAAATAATAATTTTAATTTGCAAAAGCTCTTTTGTAGTAAAATCGTATATATCTAAACCATCTAATTGACTACATGGTTCGGTCATATTTTGTAATAAATCATAATTTTCAGAACTACTTGTTTCAGCTATATCATTATCTATATACATGTGAATATAATGATTAGTTTTATAAGGCTAGATTTAGTCAAAGTTCAGCAGAATATGATTTTTATTCAAAGCTTTATTATGAAAAATTACCAGAACTATTTAAAACTAGATTAATAACAGATTTTGGGAAAACTAATTTACAGGTTGCTACACTAGGGAGTAGTAAAATTGAAGTACTCATCAGTGATTGTGGCTGCTAGGGTTTCTGTCGGCTGCTAGGGTTTGTCAGGTCTGGCCGCACCAATGCCGGAGCTGCCGTGGAGCTGCCTTGCTCCACCCCCCTCTCATCATTCTGCCTCTATATTGAATCACGCTGAACCACATACTCCATTCGTTCAGGGTGGAAGCCAGACAAAGCTCTCTTATGCGCAAGCCATGAAGGGCAAGATATGTGATGTATCTCCAAGCCAACTTCCTAAGGCATGTGTCAAGGGTGATCAAATCTCGATCAAGATCCCAGAGGAGGAATACAAAATTGGATTAGAGAAGTGTAAAAACAATTTGCATGGAAGATTGATTCTGATGAAGGGTGACTTGGCTCCCAAGATTCAAGACTTGCGATCCAAGTTATCTGTGGCATGGAAACCGATCAGGCAGTGGGGCATCATCTCTCTTGGCAAGGGTTTCTTTGAATTCACTTTCTCCAATGTGGATGATTTGCGCAGGATCAGAACGTCGCCTTCCTGGAATTTGAAGCCAGGTACTCTTAGGTTGTTTGCTTGGACACCAGACTTCAATCCTTTTAATCAGAGGCAAACCAATTCTCAGTGCTGGATTCGGATCTTTGGTCTTGCTCAAGAATATTGGCGGCCAAGGATTATCTTTTCTATTGCTGGAAGTCTTGGAACTCCTCTATGTCTTGATGATACAACCAGCAAATCCATGGTGGATCGCAATTTTGGACATTTTGCCAGAATTTTGGTGGATGTGGATCTAAGTGGGCAATTCTTTAACCAAGTGCTTGTTGAAATGGATGGATATGAATTCTTTGTTGCTGTTGAATATGAAAAGCTCCCAGAATTTTGCTCTACGTGCCAAATGATTGGTCACTCTTTTTCCAATTGTAGAAAAATCATGGGTGTGAATCATAGAAATGAGGTTATGAGAAACAAGGATATTCAAGATCAATTGGCTGATAAATCTAAAGCTGTGCATAAGAAACAACCAGTGTCTCAAATGCCCAGGCAAAAAGGTGTTATTTTCAGAAGGGTAGAGCAAGCTCAAGGTAATTCCAGTGTCTTAAATCAAGACCCTACCACTGCTATGCATACTGCAGCAGTGGTTACTAATTCAGAAATAATTGCACCGGATTTCAATAATGCAGTAGTGGTTACGGCTCCTGCTACTGCATCAGTTAAGGATAAAGGTAAGGCCATTGCTTTTGATGTCAATAATGAGAATGACCCTTCAAGATTCAAAGGTGTTAATAATGTTTCATACTCGGAAGATGAATTTCCCCCTGGTTTTAATCCTTTACTGGGATTTGTCAAGGATGTGGAATTAGCTAATACTAGTGGTGAGCACAATTTTAACAAAGTTGATCATTTGGTTCCTGATAATGTTGTGCACAATTCCCCTAATAATATGCCCACTAATGCTATTGATGCTCCTAGTGATGATCCAAATACCATAGCAGCTGAGCAATTTGTTCTCGATCGGGAAGGTGCATTGGTCAATTCTAATGCTAATGTTGCTCAGAGTTCTCAAATATCTGATAATTGCATATCACCATCAGTTGTGCATAGTTCGGCCAGCTCAGAACAATCAACTCCAGTTCATCAATCAGCGGTGGTGACTCCACAACCCGAGGCGTGCTTGAGTTTAGATTCACTTGCGAGTCATTCCCGCAAATGGCCGATCAAGATAGCAATCCGAATGTGATGCATGACATGGCCATTGTGGGGAGATTGTGGAGTAACCAGGCTGAGAGTGAAGAGGAAGAGGAGGCTGAAGCTAACCAGTTCATCCCAGCCCTATCCAAGTCTCAAAAAAAGAAGCTTAAGAAGAAACAAATATATGTCAACACCAGTGAGTATAGAACCCGATCAAGGGCAGCTTCCTCCTCCAATTCTCAATGAGGATTCTGTACTGGAATGCCAGAGGAGTAGCGAATCCGGCTACTAGATTAGTCATCAAGAGATTGGTGATTGCTAATAATCCAGATTTCTTTTTCCTAGCTGAACCGTGGATCAAAATTGCTCAATTCCCTAACAGATTTTAGAGTAATTTGGGTTACAAAATCTTTGCCATGACAGACAGGAATAATAGGATTCCTAACCTGTGGTGTTTGTGTAAGTCTTCTATCACTCCTAATATTATTATTGCATCTAACCAGCATGTCTCTTTTTCAGTGGCTTGGCAAAATCAAACCATTTTCTTGGCTGCTATCTATGCTTCTACAAGTTATTTAAACAGGAGGGCTTTATGGCATGAGCTGCAGCTGCTGCAGGATAATAATATTGGGCCTTGGTGCTTCATAGGTGACTTCAACTCGGTGTTAGGGGCTCATGAGCAACGAGGACTTGGCTCTCCTTCCCAGACTGCTTGTAGAGACTTCAATGCTTGGACTGATAGCTATAATATTACTCATATAGAGACTAGAGGTACCTTTTACACTTGGTCGAATGGTCGTAGGGGAGCTGCCTTAACTGAGAAGAGGTTAGATAGGGCTTGTTGCAATGATACTTGGTTAGATCACTGGTCTAAAATTACTTGCTGCACACTGACTAGGAACAGATCGGATCACTTCCCTCTCCTTCTTACTATGCAACATAATGATGAATCTTATGCATCCTCTTTCAAATTTTTTCGCATGTGGGCAAGCCATGAGGATTGCTATCGAATAATTGCAGATACTTGGCAGCAGGATGTAGTGGGCTGTCCAATGTTCATTCTTTCTCAAAAATTAAAGTTGCTGAAAGGAAATTTAAAAAATTGGAATAAGCAACAATTTGGTAACGTCCATCACAAGGTAGATCTTGCTGCTCAGTCCTTGGATAGTATTCAGAAGCAAATCAACGATCTAGGCTACAATGATGATCTTCTTGATCAAGAGAAGCATGCTCAATTTACCTTGAACCAAGCTTTGTTATTCCAAGAAGAATTCTGGAAAGAAAAATCCAGAATTGATTGGCATACTTCTGGGGATCGTAACACTGCCTTCTTTCACAAGATTACTAAGATTAGAAATTCCATGAATTCTCTTCACATGGTAAGAATGGAGGATGGCTCGATCATCTCTAACTCGGCTGACATTGAATCTCATGTGGTGGATTTCTACTCCTCTTTATTTGCCTCAGAAAATGTTTGTATTGACAATGATTTAATTGACACTGTCATTCCCACTTCTATTAGTAGAGAGGACAATTTAATGCTTACCAACCTTCCTTCTCTGGAGGAGATAAAAAATGCAGTTTTCTCTATGAATGCTAATGGCGCTCCTGGTCCTGATGGTTTTGGGGGATTTTTTTTTTGCAGACCTACTGGGATATCATTGGTGCGGATGTGTCTAATGCGGTGATTCAATTTTTCAAGCAAGGTTGGTTGCTGCCTAATATGAATTCCAATTTGTTGGTGCTGATTCCAAAGTTTCCTGGAGCTGATACTTTAGGTAATTTCCGACCTATTGCCCTGGCAAATTATAAGTTCAAGATTATTACTAAAGTTCTAGCAGACAGACTAGCTTTAATTGCTCCAAAGATTATTTCCCAACAACAAAGGGGGTTTATTAAAGGTAGGCAGATAATTGATTGTATTAGTGTAGCCTCTGAAGCGGTGAACCTTTTAGATAAAAGGTCTTTTAGGGGGAATATAGCCCTCAAGATTGATATTAAAAAGGCCTTTAATACCATGGATTGGGGATTTTTGCTCAAAGTTCTAGCCAAGTTTGGTTTTGACCCTACTTTTTGTAAGTGGGTCAAGGTGATCCTAGAATCTGCCAGACTTTCTATTTCTGTGAATGGAAAAGCTTGTGGTTACTTTGCTTGTCAGAGAGGGGTAAGACAAGGTGACCCACTTTCCCCGCTTTTGTTTTGCTTGGCTGAAGATGTGTTAAGTAGCGGACTTTCTCTTCTTGTCTCCCAGAAGAAGCTTCTTCCTATGTCTAGCCCTCGGGGTTACTCTGTGCCGAGTCATGTTCTTTATGCAGATGATATTCTTAATTTTTGCAGGGGCACTAAAAAAAACTTGGATAATCTGAAGGCTCTTTTTCAAGAATATAGTGCAGCTTCTGGCCAGATTATTAGCAGTGATAAATCCAAGTACTATGCAGGAGCAATTCCTAGTAATAAGCTTACTAGGATTACTAATAATTTGGGTTTTCGTGCTGGTAGGCTTCCTTTCATTTATCTTGGAGTCCCTCTCTTTAAAGGGAAGCCCAAGAAATGCCATCTTCTCCCTATTGCAGACAGAATCAAAGCCAAGCTTGCAGCTTGGAAGGGTAGCTTATTATCCATCATGGGGAGAATTCAGCTAGTCAAATCCGTAATTTATGGTATGCTTATCTACTCTTTTCATGTCTATGCTTGGCCTATCTCCTTATTGAATGAAATTGACACTTGTGTGAGAAATTTTATTTGGTCTGGAGACACCGAGACTAGGAAAATTGTGACAGTAGCCTGGCATAAGGTTTGTACTGTTTATAATGAAGGGGGTCTTGATTTACGGCCTTTAAAAGCTATTAACAAAGCTGCTATGATCAAACTTTGCTGGGAGTTATTTTCCACTGACAAAGATTGGGCTTTATTGTTGAGGGCAAGAGTACTCAAGAATAATTTGCCTATTAGCTATCATGTGAGCTCCTCAATTTGGTCTGGCTTGAAAGAGCATGTTAATACTGTGTTGGAAAACTCTAGATGGCATCTTGGAGATGGTACTACAATTAATTTTTGGCGAGATAAATGGCTTTCCAACCCAATTGTTGATTTGATGAATATTCCTCCTAATCTCCATTCCCAGTTGTATGCTACAGTTAATGACTTTTTCCAAGGCGGTCAATGGCAAATTCCAGATGAATTGTGTAGGCGTTTCCCTGCCATGGTTGCGGAAATTAAAAAGGTTACCATTCCTATTGTAACTTATTGATTATCTTGTTTGGGAATCATTGACTCAGTGTTCTTACTTTAAAAGAAGCTTATCGATTTACTAGGCAATCTCTTCCTGCCTATTCTTGGGGTAAACTTCTCTGGAGAAGTTCCATTCCCCCTTCTAAATCCTTCTTGATCTGGCGGCTTATTCATGATAAATTTCCAACGGATGACCAGCTTTGGAAACGGGGATGTAATATTGTGTCTGCCTGCAGCCTCTGTGGGAATCATTATGAAACTACTAATCATTTGTTCTTCTCTTGCTCCTTTGCTTCTCGTCTTTGGGGCTGGTTAGGTAAATGTTTAGACTTATTGATTGATACCACTTCTATTCATTCTGTCTTGAAGATTTGTGAGCATAATTGGAGTTCTCAAACTGCTGATGTAGTCCTTGCTGGGGTGTGCAACATTATTTGGGGCATTTGGCTGGCCAGGAATAAATGTCGCTTTGATAATTTAGCTATTCCCTTTGGTAGTCTTATAAACATGATCTCTGCTAACATTTCCATGACAGGGAATTCTTCGAAGGGTCATATGAACTCTAGTTGTGCGGAATTGATTATTCTAAAGAAATTCAATATCAATATTAATCCTCCAAAATCCCCTGTGATTAAAGAGGTGGCTTGGAGTCCTCCTATTTGCTACTGGACTAAGGTGAATACTGATGGTGCAGCGAGAGGTACTCCTGGTTTAGCTTCTTGTGGTGGAATTTTCCGTGATAAAAGCGCCGCTGTTCTAGGTTGCTTCGGTTTTCACATTGGAGAGGCTATGGCTCTTCATGCTGAGTTAATTGGTGCCATGATGGCAATCGAGCTTGCTTATCAAAAGGGTTGGCTTAAGCTCTAGTTGGAATGTGACTCAATGCTGGTTGTAAATGCTTTCACGGATTTAAAGATAGTTCCCTGGCATCTTAAAAATAGGTGGCTAAATTGCTTGCATCTCACTAGGAGTATGACTTTTGTTTACTCTCATGTTTATAGAGAAGGTAATGCTTGTGCTGATAGACTTGCTAACTTCGGTGCTTCTATTACGGGTTTTATGTGGTGGGATTTGGTTCCGGATTTTATAAAGGAGGACTTTTTCCGTAATAGGCTGGGCCTCCCTGCTTACAGGTTCTGCTAATTTCATGTTGAATTCCTTCTTCCTTTTTTTGTTTTTAATTTTGGTGTGCTGCAAATGATGGTTAATACCTTTGGTGCCAACATAGTTGGGATGAAATGTATTATAGTGATGCTTTTGCATGCCATTTCTGTTTTTCCTAGCCTTAGAATCACCACTTTTGGCTGGAGTTTCTTTCTTTATGGTGTGTCTTGTAATTTTTTCCATGGGTTTTGGCCTAGTCCCCCCATGTACCTTGTTTCTTCTTTTTTCATTTTGTTAATAAATTTAGAGGGGGGTACTCTTTTTCCTTCATGATGTTTTTTCCCTAAGGAGGGTTTTGCATCAGAAGGTTTTAACGAGGCCCCTTCTCAGTTTAAAAAAAAAAAAAGGTTGCTACACTAGGAGCTAGAATATGGTTTGCAAAAAAGAAAATTACAGAATATTGTTTACAAGCAAAAGAACAAAGACAAATTTATAGATATCAAAAGAAATGGTTATGTTGTCCCAAGAATAGTGAAATAGGACAATATGGATGTTATGACAGAAAGCCCTATAAAAAGAATAAATGGAAGTTTAGGAAATCTAGATTTAAGGGATATGATTATAAAAATAAATTTAAGAATAAAAAACGATATTTTAGAAAAAAGAGACCTAATAATTTTAATAGGATAAATAGACAAAAAATAAAAAGATGTACTTGTTTTATATGTAAGGAAGAAGGGCATTATGCTAATGAATGTCCAAAGAGAAATAGACAAAATATAAAAGGTTTTAGAAACAATAGATAAATATGGATATGAGCCAATAGAATCTGAAATAGAATCAGGAGTAGATTCGGATTATAGTATTTATAGTGCTAATATTAAAACAGGAAATTCCAGTGATAATGAATAATGAAATAGAAAAAAAAATTTATGATAAAAGTGTAGAATTTTCTACTATTCAAGAACATGAAAAACTAGAAGAAATAAAGAAAATGGATCTAGATATAGAACTGTTCCGGACTGGGCCGAGGCCCAATCCGGAGATCCAGCATTCACAGGCCCAACGGCTTCCCTCAATGCCACGTCGTCCGCATGCCTCTCCGCCTTCCCTCAACGTGGCCGACCCAACGGCTTTGTGCATTAATGGAATTTAATGCCGACTTCCAGGTTTCACGGGACGGTTACACATCGACAGTAACCGTCCTCGACTCATATTTAAAGAAGACCGCGTCGAACGGTCGAGGTAATCTTCTTTCTACCACCTCTTACTCACCTCGACACACACTAACTTGAGCGTCGGAGTGTTTGCAGGTACACCACCCAACACGCCGTCGTCCTCCGTCGCGAGCACAACCACCTTTGCTTCCTCCGGTCATCCTCTCAAGTTACGCTTGAACATTGGCGCGCCGTCTGTGGGAATCGTTTACGATTCCATCTTCTTTGTCGAAGTCTCCTTCTTCACTCGGCGATGGTGGATCGCCGTCGGTCGCGACTAGCGCTCCACTCATGCGAACGCAGATCTTGAACAACCAAACCAGCCGATAGCTCAAGCGGAACCACTTCTCCAAAGATGGCGCCGTTCGATCGTTCTGTCGCCAAACCGAAGCCATGCCGAAGCGATGCATGCTCAGAATCAACGCCTCGATCGAATGGAGAATCAGCAAAGGAACTCTCCGCTCGCGTTGCCACCCAAATCGGAAAAAGAAAAGATCGAGCCTCTCATTCTCCTCCGACGTCGAAGGGGGCTGGAAATCTCAGATCTGTTCATCACCACCACCGCGGGCACGACTCCACGCCGCTCGTGCATAGAGCACTCCGCCGTGCTCATTCTGTTTCATCAACTCCTCGGGCGATGACACGAGTGACTCGGCGGGACCTTTGGTCCTTTACATCCGAGATCATGAAATTCCCGATTCAAGCATCTTCGAAACCACCCGCTTTGGACTCATCTGACGGCACCACCGACCCCGACGAGCATGTTGGTTGCTTTGATCTTTGTCATGGGCTATCGAGGCGCCAAGGGCCGGTGAAGTGCGTAATCTTTCCCCGACTCAAGAAGGCAGCGTTGTCTTGGTTCCGGACTCTTAAGAAAAATTACATTGGTTCGTGGGTGAGCTCGTCGACCAGTTCTCGCGCATTTCGCTGCGTCTAAAGTCCAACCCAAGTCTCACAGCGACGGCCGCAATTACAGAAGAAAGATGAGTCTATCGGAGACTACGTCGAGCGCTTCAACAAAGAAGCCATTTTGGTGAAGAAATGCTCTGACGAGATGAATTTGTACTTGCTAGAGCAAGGCCTGGTCGAAGGAAGTTTATTCGGTCGACATTGGTGTCGACAAACCGAGGTCCTCGACCGAGTTCTGAAGCGAGCTTCGAAATTTATGAATTACGAAGAGAAGTTGATAGCCTCAAAGCGAAGACAAATCCCGAGTAACACCGACAAGCAAAGATGAAGAAATATAATTAAGTTGAAATAAATGTATCCTAAACACATAAGTGTGAAGCGGTGAAGTATGATTGAAGAAATACACAATCGGCATTTATTTACTATCAAAACCTTGCACCTCGATGGAACCTGCGTGCCGAGACCGCATGCGAGATCGTGATAAAGCCTTGTGCCTTGCACAAGCACACGATGAAGAGATCGAGCCTCGTGCGAGATCGGCGTGCACGAGGTCGTGATAAAGCCTTGTGCGCTGCACAAGCACCTGCGCAATGTGGATACACAGTCCAGTATTCGAGCGACCTACCAGGCCCACCTCTGCAATTGCAAAATTCAGACGACCTTAAACTCGGCTACGTCATGGACCTTGATTATTTGATGACCCCGACCTTGCCGCTTGGACAGCCAGATCAATTACTCCCACAGGGAAGTATAAAACTCGACTACGAGCACTTTACTCAGCATAAAATTAACGCTAACTTAATTACATCAAGTTGCTGCAAATTGTCTATACTTTGACAGGAACAGCATCGACCTCGTGCCGAGACCGCGTGCACGAGCTCGTGATAAAGCCTTGTGCGTTGGCACAAGCACCTGATGAATGAAGAGATCGACCTGCGTCTGAGACCGCGAGCGCACGCGAGCTCGTGATAAAGCCTTGTGCGTTGGCACAAGCACCTGATGATGAAGAGATTGACCTCGTGCCGAGACCGCGCGCACGAGCTCGTGATAAAGCCTTGTGCGTTGGCACAAGCACCTGATGAATGAAGAGATCGACCTCGTGCCGAGACCGCGCGCACGAGCTCGTGATAAAGCCTTGTGCGTTGGCACAAGCACCTGATGATGAAGAGATCGACCTCGTGCCGAGACCGCGCGCACGAGCTCGTGATAAAGCCTTGTGCATTGGCACAAGCACCTGATGAAGAGATCGACCTCGTGCCGAGACCGCACGCACGAGCTCGTGATAAAGCCTTGTGCGTTGGCATAAGCACCTGAGATCGACCTCGTGCCGAGACCGCGTGCACGAGCTCGTGATAAAGCCTTGTGCGTTGGCACAAGCACCTGATGATGAAGAGATCGACCTCGTACCGAGACCGCGCGCACGAGCTCGTGATAAAGCCTTGTGCGTTGGCATAAGCACCTGATGAAGAGATCGACCTCGTGCCGAGACCGCGTGCTCGAGCTATCTGATGAAGAGATCGACCTCGTGCCGAGACCGCGTACACGAGCTCGTGATAAATCCTTGTCGACCTCATGCCGAGACCACATGCACGAACTCATGATAAAGCCTTGTGCCTTGCACAAGCACATCAAGCCTCGTGTTGAGAACTGCCTCAGCAGACGTGGAACACTAAGGTCCCGAACGAACTAATGAACAAGCACGACATGACGACACTTGCAGTTCCTTACGAACAAGGACGTCAAACGTCGACATCAACGAACTTCGACATCAAGTCACCACCTCGACATTCGAGCTAGCGACTTGGGGGGCAACTGTTCCGGACTGGGCCGAGGCCCAATCCGGAGATCCAGCATTCACAGGCCCAACGGCTTCCCTCAATGCCACGTCGTCCGCATGCCTCTCCGCCTTCCCTCAACGTGGCCGACCCAACGGCTTTGTGCATTAATGGAATTTAATGCCGACTTCCGGGTTTCACGGGACGGTTACACATCGACAGTAACCGTCCTCGACTCATATTTAAAGAAGACCGCGTCGAACGGTCGAGGTAATCTTCTTTCTACCACCTCTTACTCACCTCGACACACACTGACTTGAGCGTCGGAGTGTTTGCAGGTACACCACCCAACACGCCGTCGTCCTCCGTCGCGAGCACAACCGCACTGCTTCCCTCCGGTCATCCTCTGAAGTTCTGTTCAGAACAAGAACCAACAAAGAATTTAATAGAAAGATTTGGAAAATATATTGGACAAACTGTAAGAATACAGAAAATTAATGAATCAAGTGTAGAAATAGAAGAAGCTAAAAGAAAAGGAAGAATTCCTTTGATAACTAAGGAAATAGTTGATTCAGTTTTAAAGAAATTAGATAAAGACAAGAGAAAGAAAATGAAGGTTGTTGACTTAATAAAAGTACAGGTTATGATAAAAGGATATTTTCAAGAAAAATTAGATAGTCCAATAGCAATTTATCTTATTGATGAAAGAATTATACATAATATTCAAGATGCATTATTTAGTGCTGCTATGGGTAATTTATATTATGGAAAAATAATCTTTGAGTATGAACCTAATTTTAGTATTTCTATAAATGATAGAAATATTTTTTTTTTGGTCTTATGGCCCAGCGGCCTACTACGCACTCCAAAGAGCGCTGAAAGGGGGCGTAGCGGGTTCGAACCCGCGCCCAAGCGTCCAAGCGGCAAATACTTTGCCAGTTGTGCTAAGCACCACGAACATAAATGATAGAAATATAGATAAAGCATTAGTATTATACCATAAATTAGAAAATTTTGAGATGCCTAAAGGTAGTCATTGTTATTCAATTACATATAGAACAATTTTCGGTATTAGTCCAAGTCACCATACTATGAAATTTAAACCAAAAAAAATTAATTTTAGAAATATTTTTGATGGATTAATTGAATGGATACCTCCAAAGAGATTAAATCCTAAACAAAACTTATATTGATGAAATTAGAACAGATGAGATTCCAAGAATTACTGATAGTTCCTCGGAAATCACAGGAGATAGTTCAAGAGCTATTATACGAAGATCTAGTTCTATGAATAAGTATCCTAGTAGTAATCTAAAATTTGAAAATACTTTTAGGAAAAGTTTAGATTTAACAGAGAAAAAAGGACAAGGTAGTTCTCAATATTTTATTGAAGTTGGAATTAAATTAGGAAGAAACCCTATTAGATGTTTGATAGATACAGGAGCAGGTACTAGTCATATAACTATAGATTTATTACAAGGTATACCTATTAAAGAATTAGATAATAAATATTTTTATCTAGATTATTATAATAATAAACATCATATTACTCATAAAACTGACTGCTCCTCAATACTTATCTGATGCATTTGTTTCAATATAAGGATCATCTTCTTCTCTTGGTAATGGTAATCTATCTAGATACTTAACTTTCTTTTTTATATTCTGCACCTATTGAGTATCCTCTTCAGTCCATTCAAACCTTTTATGTTTTCTTATTTTTTCTTGTAATTTACTCTTGAGCTTAGCACAATCTTTAATAAATTGTGAAGCATAATTAATATGTCCTAAGAAAGATTGAACTTGCTTCAGACCTTCTAATTTTTCGGGAAATTATAATATTTTCTCCGATATATGAGGCTGAAGTTTTATTATTCCTTCATCAATGATTAATCCTAAATAATCAATCTTCTTTTTAGCAATTTCAGCTTTCTTTTTACTTAATACTAAATCATTTTCATAGGCCTTCATAGCAAATATAAATAAATGCTTATTATGATCTTTCATATTCTGACTATAAACCAGAATATCATCAATGTAAATAATAATAAAATTGTAACAATCCTTATAAATCTTATCTAATCTTTCTTGAAAAATACCGGGACTAGTTTTTAATCCCATAGGTAAAACATTCAATTCATATCGACCTTGTGGAGTTAAAAGTTGTACAAAGCTTTACTTTCTTCTTCCAAGAGAATTTGATAAAAACCTGATTTTAAATCAAATTGAGAAAATATCTTTCCATCCTTAATTTTTTCATAAATCATGCCTTTTCTTGGTTGGGGATAAGAATAATCTTTAACAATTTTATTTAAAGGTTTATAATTAATAACCATTCTTGGTTCTCCTCTTTTAATTTTATTATGATTTCTAACCAAGAAACTATATATATATATAACTATTTATATATATACATATATATATATATGTAAACATATATACATATAGATATATATATCTATATATATATACACATATGTATGTATACATACGTATATGTATGTGTATATATATATTATAACTATTTATATATCTATATGTACATACATACATATATACATATATATGTACATACATACATATATACATACATATATATATGTATGTATACATGTATACATATAGATATATATATATATATAGATATATATATATATATATGTATATATACATATGTATGTATACATATATATATATATATATGTATATCTCTATATATATATATATATATATATATATATATATATAAAGAGATAGGATCCGTTGACACCAGGTGTAAGTCAAAAGACTTACACCAAATCTCAATCGTTAAATCCAGTTGATCATACGTTTCAAAAATATACAAGCTGTCAAACTAAAAAAATAAATAATAAAAAGAGATTTTCATAATTTGTTGTGGGGTGTGTGTGTGTGTGTGTCTATATATATATAGGAGGGATATAGTTACTCGAGGAGTAACTCTTATGAGAGTTACTCCGCTTAATAACTCTCTATAGACATTGAATTTTATCAATCAAACCGTTGAATTATAAGTTCTTATTGAGTAGATCAACTCCAGAAAATTTCATGAAATTTTAAAATTATTTGATACATCATCGAATAACTCCAATTCAACGTATGATAGGCGGCGAGTTAAATCTCCTGGGCACACCTCTCACCGCCACCGTGCTCATTCTGTTTCATCAACTCCTTCTCGGAGCGATGACACGAGTGACTCATGCGAGGCCTTTGGTCCTTTCACGTCCAAGATCATGAAATTCCCGATTCCGAAGCATCTTCAGAAACCACCCGCTTTGGACTCATACGACGGCACCACCGACCCCGACGAGCATGTTGGTTGCTTTGACATCGCCATGGGCTATCGAGGCGCCCAAGGCCGGTGAAGTCGCGAGAATCTTTTTCCTCACTCAAGAAGACAGGCGTTATCTTGGTTCAGGACTCTTAAGAAAAATTCCATTGGTTCGTGGATCGAGCTCGTTAGCCGCTTCTCGCGCATTTCACTCACGCCTAAAGTCCAACCTGTCGACGGCGGCTGGCCGCAATTCAGCCAGAAGAAAGATGAGTCTATCGGAGACTACGTCGGCGTTTCAACAAAGAGGCCATTCGGTGAAAAATGCTCGACGAGATGAAGTCGCATTTGCTAGAGCAAGGCCTGATCGAAGGAAGTTTATTCAGCGTCGACATTGGTGTCGACAAACCGAAGACCCTAAACGAGTTCCTGAAGCGAGCTCAGAAGTTTATGAACTATGAAGAAAAGTTGATGGCATCAAAAGCCAAAGGTAAAACCCAGGAGAAAGCAGGTGGACAATGCGAAGACAAGTCGCGTAGGGAGAAGGAAAGCCGTGGTCCAAAGAGGTATGACGAATATACCCCCTGAACACTACACCCAAGCGCATACTGAATGAGTGCGCGAACACCGAATTCCGCGATGCCGGAGTCAAATTTCCCCAGAAGGGGAAAGAGAAGCCGAACGCTGATAAGTCGAAATACTGCCACTTCCACAAGTGTATTGGGCATGAAACTGATGAATGCTTTCACCTGAAGGACGTCATAGAACAACTAATCCAGAAAGGGAAGTTGACTAAATACGTGAAAGGAAAACCAAGATCCGGGGATAGAAGGTCTAGATCTAGATCACCTCGACCTCAAAAGAAAGAATCAGCTTCTGTGACGCAGCACGAAGGAGCAGCTCGGGCATCCGAGGAGAAATCTCGTCCTCCTCCTGTCGCCATGGTCATTTCCGGAGGATTCTCCGATAAGGGAGGAGCGAGCATCAATTCGGCAAAACGGAAGTTGAGAGAAGCGATGGCCGTTTCTACTGTTTTTCCTTCATCAAGCCGGCATAAGGGAAGACCACCCCTAGCCTTCTCTGACGAGGACTTGGTGAATGGAAGGCCGAACTACTTGATTCCCCTATTGGTGAAAGCCTATATGGCTAACTTTGACGTCCGAAGAATCTTGATAGACCAGGGGAGCTCGGCGGATATCATGTTCCACGACTTGTTTAATGTAACGACCCGTTTCCGGACCGCTACCGAGCTCAACATACCGAGCTCAAGTTACCGAGCTCAACACACCGAGCTCAAGTAAACCTGTATGCGATGCGTTTTAAAACGATACTCTTGTGCCTTTAAAAAGATACGGTATTTTTATTTTATTTTTTATAAATCCAGCTCGTGCACATCAGAGTAATTACAGCTTTTCGAAACATGGTGCAACTAGGACATAAATCTTAATACTAAACGACATCACGCATGCATAACGAGTTCTTAATTATATATATATACAAGATATAAAATAGTGCATACAAAGAAAACAGAGTAGTAATGCACAGAGAAATACACCTAAGGTATGACGACTTCAAGAGAGCAATCATACCTGGGGTACTTACAGAACTCCCACGCAGGGTCGCTCCAAAAGTAAACCGCCAGTCTACCCTGTAATAACAAAACATAACCGGCCCAACTGGTCACAACCTCTACACACAAAACATAGTACAATCGTCCCAAAAAAAAACATAACATAGACAAGCAAATCACGACAAGTAGAGGTCGTCGTCCTGATCCTCAACGAGGTCCTCCTCGCCATCACCTGCTGTCGAGTTCCCTACGTCCTCGCCATCGTCTGGGTAACCATCATGGATTGAAGGCACCACGGGAAAGGGTCAACTTCTCAACAAAACACGATAATCCAGGCATAAAGAAATAAGCAATCAACATATATATATATCATTCACCAATCGTGACTCAAACATCTCACTCTAGACTCAACTCAACTCGACACTTTTCCGGAATGCACACGCCGTACCGTATGCTGAGAAGTCCAGCCGAAGCCTTGGGATCCTCGCTCTCCCTAGGACAGCCAACTCAGGTCCCATAGCGTGGCGACGCCTAGTCAATCTCCCGTAAACAAAAGGGGACCTAGCACCCTTAGTTATCCGGGTCACGGCTCAAAAACGTCATAACGACTCGCCTAGCTCTCTCACTCGATGAACAGCTCGCCGCATGTCAAAGAGTGACACATAAAATTACTTGATCGCATATCAAATAAAGAGAGCATGCTTAACATGAAGAAAACGCAATTCAACATTTAAGCAATAAAACTAACTGCATGAAGAAACACAATTCAACAGGCAATACACAATTCACAACATATATTCAATCTCATATTAAATACATGCAAAAACTCAATCATCACATGCTTGACACGCAAATCAAGGAATCCATCCCTCTGCAATTTGGTGGAATTAACAGAGAGGAACATACAAGTGTGGGGGGTTGGGTTCAGCAGACCAACCACAAAGTTTTCACCCACGAAAGACTCGGAAAATGTTCGACTGCACGACAATAAAATGAACGAAGGGGTTCGAAGACCCTAACTTCGAACTCGTAGAGTTCTCAGACTTCTTCGTATTTAAAGAAAGCAATTTAAATAACGAAAGCCTAAACGATATCTCAAAGTTGCCCTTACCGAACTCCAAGCTACTCGTCTACGTGCTGTCCTCAACGAGCTCGACAACGACCTCGACACGTACGCTTCTCAGTCGACCTCGACACGTACAGTTCTCGATCTGGATCCCACTGCTCCCACGTCCTCGGGTTCGTTTTCCCGCACACCTCGATCTCGGAAATCACACGATCTCGGGAATCAGACTTCCTAATACAAGCACAACTTAGTACTATCTATGGGTTTCTAATAGCACTTAACTCTCATAGCCCAATCTTAACTACAACCCAAGTAAACATTAAAACTCAAAAACTTAAATAAGTACGACCAGAATTCAAGCATTACAAATTAACTCCTTTTCTCTAAAATTTTATTAAAAACTTCTTTCATACATATCACCAGACCAAGTCATTTTTCCTAAGTACTAACTCAAGTTTAAATCAAGTAGCATATTAAGCACAAATTAATCAAAATCTAAGTTTATGTTTTCTGAAAATTATTTTCATCATGGTCCAACAGTTAAAATAAGATCATAACCAATTATATTAAAATTTAAATCATAAAAAGAAAGATCAATTTCCTGCATACCTTTATGATCCCTCAAAAATCCATTTTTGCACAAAACTAATTTAACACCAAGCTAATCATGCAACTTAATCCTAATAAGTCCTAAAATCATATTAAACACATAATCACATACCTCATGCATGATTTAAGCAAGATTAAACATATTTTTCCTCTAACACAAAGTTAGGGTTTTCGATCAAAAGTTCATGAAAAAGGTTATATGATGCTATAACAAATAAATCAACAACAAACATCAACAAGAAGCAACGTACAACAACATAGAACAAGAAAACAAAACAAACCAAGTGGTTAGGGTTTTGGGTGTTACCTACTGCAGAAAGCAGAGGAAACAATTTGTTTTTCAAGCTCAAATAAAGGGTTAGAAAGGTAGGTAATGTCATGAAGAAGAAAGTCTATCAATATGACCTGATTTAGAAGCATAAGACTAGCAAAAATGGAAGGAAAAAGAGGCGGTAAGCAGTAGTGTGAAGGGAGAAGAAATTGCTTTTTCATACCTCAAATGATGGTCGAGATGATGATATAGGTAGAGGAGATGATGAAAAACAGGATTGATGAAGAAGGTTTATGCAGAAGCTCAATGGGACTCAAAGTCTTCCAACGGAAGTCTGGAGAGGAGGATGAAACTTAGAGAAAAGAAAGAAGAAAAGAGGAAGTGAGGGTTTTGAGGGGCTGATCGTGAGATACAGCTGGTAAAGAAACCATTTAAATGAATTTCTCTTTTTAAAAAAAAACAACACAAATAAGTGACAGCTAACTATACTTATGAGATGTTAATCCCATCAATCATTCTACCCATCTAATCTCTCCTCTCTCATGATTACCCTCTAATCTATAGGCTTAGGATCTAACAACACGGCATCGAGAACTGCAAACTGATAACATAAATATAATAAACAATATAATTCACTTAAAAAATATAAAACAGGATACGACTCGACTTTCATCGACGTCGGGCTCATTTTAAATTTTTATCAGCAGCGATTTGAACGCGACGAAATTTCCAAAGAACATCTCGACAGCACTCAAACCATAAGTTAATATTAAAATATTAACTCTCATTTATTTTAGCTCTTGATTTAATTAAATCACTTTCTTAGGGGACAAGTAATTGCTTTATTAAAGCATAATTACAACAAAATATACTAATTAACGCTAAATAGTATACGTAAAAATACGAGTGTTATCATCTCGACACAATGTTGATCAGGGTACTCGTACACGCGGTCTCCTCAGCTCGGTACGCGACTTCATCAGCTCGACATATGACCTCGGCACGGGGTCTCAACACGAGGTCTCGGTACGAGGTCCTAGTACGAGGTCGATCTCGTCTCAGGTGTTACAATCTCTCCCTCTAAAAAAATTTCGTCCTCGAAATTGCAATAAGATACATACCGTGAAAAAGTTCAGGGTACTGAGTCTTCATCTTCTCTTCCAGCTCCCAAGTCGCATCTCCAGTCTTCTGATCCCACACAACTTTGACAAGTTGGATCTCTTTGTTCCGCAACAATCTGACTCTCCGATCAATGATCCTTGCTGGTGATGCTTCGAAAGATAGGTCGTCCTTCAGTTGAATTACATCTGGTTCGATGACATGAGAGGGGTCGTAAATATACTTTCGTAACTGTGAGACGTGGAAGACGTCATGTATGTTCGGCAAAAAGGGTGGCAAGGCAATCTGATATGCCACTGGACCAATACGACGAAGAATCTGATAAGGTCCAATGAATTTAGGGGTAAGTTTCTTGGACTTGATCGCTCGACCAACTCCAGTAGTGGGGGTGACTCTAAGAAATACATGATCTCCTTCTTCAAACTCTAGTGGTCGACGTCCTTGGTCGGCATAACTCTTCTGTCGACTCTGAGACGCTCGCATCCTCTCCCTGATCAAACGGATCTTCTCAGTAGTTTGCTGGATCATATCTGGTCCCACAACAGAACTCTCACCATCCTGGTACCAACAAAGAGGCGTCTGACACTTCCGTCCATACAGTGCTTCAAAAGGTGCCATTCCAATACTCGCATGGAAACTGTTGTTGTAGGTGAACTCCACCAATGGTAAGACATCGTCCCAACTTTCTCGGTGATCTATGGTACACGCTCGCAACAAATCTTCAAGCGATTGAATCGTTCTCTCAGTCTGACCGTCAGTTTGGGGATGATATGCCGAGCTAAGCCTGAGCTCGGTTCCCATCGCTTCTTGCAATTCCCTCCAAAAATAAGACGTGAACTTCGGATCTCGGTCCGACACGATTGAAGAAGGTATACCATGAAGTCGCACTATCTCTGCGATGTAGACCTCGGTCAGCTTTTCCACGTTGTATGTCGACCTCACTGGCAGGAAATGAGCAGATTTGGTCAATCGGTCGACGATCACCCAAATCGAATCATTCTTCTTCTGCGTCTTCGGTAAACCTACAACGAAATCCATGGAGATACTGTCCCATTTCCATCTTGGGTACGTCAGCGATTGTAGCATTCCCGCAGTCGTTGGTGCTCCACCTTCGCTTCGACACGTTAAACACGAAGCTACGTACTCAGCCACTTGCTTCTTCATTCCGGACCACCAAAAATGCTTCTTCAAGTCTTGATACATCTTCGTAACTCCTGGATGAATACTAAAATTGCTCTTATGCGCTTCGTCCAGTATTAACTTCCTCAGCTCGGCTACGTTAGGTACACACACTCGGCCATTGCACCTTAAAATGTTGTCCGCTCCGACTTCGAACTCGGTCGTTTTCCCTTGCGCTATCAACTGCATCTTCTCTTGCAGAAGCTCGTCATGAACCTGCTGGTCTCTGATCTCGTCCAACAGTCTGTTAGAAATGATAAGCATACCAAATCTCAGCTTCCCCGGTGAAACTTCCACACTCAACTTCAAGTCTCGGAACTTCTCGATCATCTCCAACTCCTTGATCATCATTGTTGAGGCTAAAACGCTCTTTCTTCTCAATGCATCTGCTACCACGTTAGCCTTACCGGGATGGTATTCCAAAGTAAAGTCGTAGTCCTTGAGAAATTATGTCCATCTTCGTTGACGCATGTTGAGCTCTTTATGATCGAACAGGTACTTCAAGCTCTTGTGATCACTGAAAACAGTGAGAGTGCTCCCATAAAGGTAGTGCCTCCATATCTTCAGCGCAAAAACCACCGCTGCCAGCTCCAAATCGTGAGTAGGGTAGTTCCTCTCGTGAATCTTAAGCTGTCTTGAAGCATACGCTACCACTCTCCGGTGTTGCATCAGCACGCATCCCAATCCCTGGTGTGACGCATCGCAATAAACCTCATAAGGCTCTTCAGGTTGAGGCAAAATCAACACAGGCGCTGTTGTCAAAATCTCCTTCAGTCTTTGAAAATTGGATTCACACTCCTCAGTCCAAGCAAAAGGTTGATCCTTCCTCGTAAGTCGTGTAAGGGGCGCGACAATCTTCGAAAAACCTTCAATGAATCTCCGATAATAGCCTGCTAAGCCAACAAAACTCCTGATCTCGGTAACCGTCCTCGGCTGTTCCCACGCCAAGACAACCTCGACCTTCGCTGGATCCACTGCTATTCCGCTCTTAGTAATGACATGCCCAAGGAAGTTCACCTCCTCAAGCCAGAATTCACACTTCGAAAGGTTGGCATAGAGTCGCTTCTCTCGTAATATCTGCAATACTTGGCGCAAGTGTACTTCGTGCTCTTCTCTGCTCTTCGAGTAGATCAGGATGTCGTCGATGAACACTACTACAAACCGATCCAAAAACGAATGGAAAATCCTGTTCATGTAGTCCATAAACACAGCTGGCGCATTGGTCACCCCAAACGGCATCACCAAGTACTCGTAGTGACCATACCTAGTCCTGAAAGCTGTCTTGGGAATATCCTCTTCCTTCACTCGTATCTGATGGTAGCCCGACTTCAAGTCTATCTTAGAAAACATCGCCGCTCCACGAAGTTGATCCATCAAGTCGTCAATACGGGGTAATGGATACCGGTTCTTCATGGTAACTTTGTTGAGTTCGCGGTAGTCCACGCACAGTCTTGATCGTCCATCCTTCTTCTTGACCAACAACACTGGAGCTCCCCACGGTGACACGCTCGGTCGTATGAATTGCTTTGACTCCAAATGCTCGATCTGGGACTTCAGTTCTTTCATCTCGGCAGACGACATCCTGTATGGCGCCTTGGAAATCGGTCCTGTTCCTGGAATCAACTCGATGGAGAACTCGACCTCGCGCACTGGTGGTAACCCTGGCACGTCTTTGGGAAAAACGTCCACAAAGTCACACACCACTGGTACATTCTTCACTTCGATCTGCTGAGAAACCTCTGAACTAGCCAGATACATGTATTCCCTAGTTCCTTCTTGCAAAGAAACTCCAATACGTTCAGAAGAAAGATAGTTGGAGACTCCAAGGTCTGGGAAAATTACAGTTTTACGGGCACAGTCCAAGAGGACATGGTGGTGTGACAACCAATCCATCCCGAGAATGACATCTAAGCCCTTAAGAGGCAAACAGACCAAATTGACCACAAACTTTCTACTCTGAATAACCACTACACAATTAAGACATGCAGTGTTTGTGACTAAGGTTTTAGCAGCTGGGGTTGTAACTACCAATTTGAAACGAAAGCAGCGATCCATCCAAGTTCAATTGGTTCACACAATCAGAGGAAATAAAGGAATGGGTTGCACCCGAATCAAAGAGAACGGATAAGGATTTACCCCCAATCTCACATTCGCCTTGGATGAGATCATCAGCTCGCTCAGCTTCCTCACCGCTCATGCAGAAGACTCTGCCTTTAGCTACCTGACGTTTCCCTTTTGCCTTTGCTGCAAGCATTACTGGTTCAGCTTTAGGTGTGGGGCAATCCTTG
Source organism: Calophaca sinica (assembly GCA_037113605.1). Classification (NCBI taxonomy): domain Eukaryota; kingdom Viridiplantae; phylum Streptophyta; class Magnoliopsida; order Fabales; family Fabaceae; genus Calophaca; species Calophaca sinica. The sequence continues at coordinate 14,897,912 of CM073736.1, forward strand.
GCAAAATGCCCTGGCTTCCTACAGTTGTAGCACACATCCTCCTTCTGAGTGCAGTTATTTGCATAATGTCCCGACTTCCCACAACGATAACAAGTCACCTCGACACCGGTCTGACCTCCGCTCCTCGTTCCCTGGGTCATCGGACGATACTGTCCTCTATTGTTGTTGTTCCCCTGAGGTCGGCTGTAAGGCTTCTTAAGTTGCTTCCCCTTCTGTGCAAACTTCTGCCCCGCACCCTGGGGTCTCATCGGTCCACCTGGGCCAGTCTTCTTCTTGTGGCTTCTCACTCCTTCCACCTCGACACAACGATCAATCAACTCTTGTAGATTTCTGATCGTCAATGACACCACTGACTTCTGAATGTCAAATCTTAATCCTCGTTGAAACCTCTCACTTAACCATCTCTGGTCAGCTCGGTCACGAAACGGACTGAAATACCTCGCCAATGACTCAAACTTGGCTGCATACTCGGACACTGTCGAGCTGCCTTGCTGCAGTTGAAGAAACTCTTGCTCCTTCTCAGCTCGTGCGGTATCTGGGAAGTACTTATCCAAGAACCTTTCACGGAAAAGCTCCCAAGTCATCTCTCGACGTTCTGCTGTCAGTGTCTGCTTCACTCTTTTCCACCAATACTCTGCGTCTCCTAGCAGCAAGTAGGTGGCGTAATCTACCTTCACGTTGTCCGGGCAATGGAGTGCCTCGAAGATCTTCTCGATCTCTTGCATCCAGAGATCAGCCTTATCTGGGTTTGGCTCACCGTAGAACTTCGGTGGGTCATGCTTCCGAAAGTCCGCCAATCCTCTCGCCTCAGCACTCCGCTCTGCTCTCTGTTGTTGCTGCAAGTTTTGCTGGGTTAACGCTGCCGTCTGTTGAGCCATCGCGTTAGCCTGTTGAGTTGCAGCAGCTGATTGCTGAGCCATGGCCGCCGCCATCTCGGTCATAGCTTGGATTGCTCGTTCCATGTCGACGTTCTCAGATACAGCTGTCGTATCCCTACGAGGTGGCATTAGATTCCACAAAGTTCAAAACCTGTCAGAATCTCACAACAAGGATGTGTTAAAACACACTACTTCAATCAAGAAACAATTCAAACAATTTCCAAGCACTAAGTGCTTCACTTAATCAATCAGCAATCAATATAGTACGACTATGCACTCGACACACATACATATCCCGACACAGTGACCAGTCCAAATATCCTATGCACAGCTCGGTCAGAACCGAACTGCTCTGATACCAACATTGTAACGACCCGTTTCCGGACCGCTACCGAGCTCAACATACCGAGCTCAAGTTACCGAGCTCAACACACCGAGCTCAAGTAAACCTGTATGCGATGCGTTTTAAAACGATACTCTTGTGCCTTTAAAAAGATACGGTATTTTTTTTTTTTTATAAATCCAGCTCGTGCACATCAGAGTAATTACAGCTTTTCGAAACATGGTGCAACTAGGACATAAATCTTAATACTAAACGACATCACGCATGCGTAACGAGTTCTTAATTATATATATATACAAGATATAAAATAGTGCATACAAAGAAAACAGAATAGTAATGCACAGAGAAATACACCTAAGGTATGACGACTTCAAGAGAGCAATCATACCCTGGGGGTACTTCCGGCAGACTCCCACGCAGGGGGCTGCTCCAAAAGTAAACCGCCAGTCTACCCTGTAATAACAAAACATAACCGGCCCAACTGGTCACAACCTCTACACACAAAACATAGTACAATCGTCCCCAAAAAAAAACATAACATAGACAAGCAAATTACGACAAGTAGAGGTCGTCGTCATGATCCTCAACGAGGTCCTCCTCGCCATCACCTGCTGTCGAGTTCCCTGCGTCCTCGCCATCGTCTGGGTAACCATCATGGATTGAAGGCACCACGGGAAAGGGTCAACTTCTCAACAAAACACGATAATCCAGGCATAAAGAAATAAGCAATCAACATATATATATATCATTCACCAATCGTGACTCAACCATCTCACTCTAGACTCAACTCAACTCGACACTTTTCCGGAATGCACACGCCGTACCGTATGCTGAGAAGTCCAGCCGAAGAAAACATAAAGAGAGCATGCTTAACATGAAGAAAACGCAATTCAACATTTAAGCAATAAAACCAACTGCATGAAGAAACACAATTCAACAGGCAATACACAATTCACAACATATATTCAATCTCATATTAAATACATGCAAAAACTCAATCATCACATGCTTGACACGCAAATCAAGGAATCCATCCCTCTGCAATTCGGTGGAATTAACAGAGAGGAACATACAAGTGTGGGGGGTTGGGTTCAGCAGACCAACCACAAAGTTTTCACCCACGAAAGACTCGGAAAATGTTCGACTGCACGACAATAAAATGAACGAAGGGGTTCGAAGACCCTAACTTCGAACTCGTAGAGTTCTCAGACTTCTTCGTATTTAAAGAAAGCAATTTAAATAACTAAAGCCTAAACGATATATCAAAAGTTGCCCTTACCGAACTCCAAGCTACTCGTCTACGTGCTGTCCTCAACGAGCTCGACAACGACCTCGACACGTACGCTTCTCAGTCGACCTCGACACGTACAGTTCTCGATCTGGATCCCACTGCTCCCACGTCCTCGGGTTCGTTTTCCCGCACACCTCGATCTCGGAAATCACACGATCTCGGGAATCAGACTTCCTAATACAAGCACAACTTAGTACTATCTATGGGTTTCTAATAGCACTTAACTCTCATAGCCCAATCTTAACTACAACCCAAGTAAACATTAAAACTCAAAAACTTAAATAAGTACGACCAGAATTCAAGCATTACAAATTAACTCCTTTTCTCTAAAATTTTATTAAAAACTTCTTTCATACATATCACCAGACCAAGTCATTTTTCCTAAGTACTAACTCAAGTTTAAATCAAGTAGCATATTAAGCACAAATTAATCAAAATCTAAGTTTATGTTTTCTGAAAATTATTTTCATCATGGTCCAACAGTTAAAATAAGATCATAACCAATTATATTAAAATTTAAATCATAAAAAGAAAGATCAATTTCCTGCATACCTTTATGATCCCTCAAAAATCCATTTTTGCACAAAACTAATTTAACACCAAGCTAATCATGCAACTTAATCCTAATAAGTCCTAAAATCATATTAAACACATAATCACATACCTCATGCATGATTTAAGCAAGATTAAACATATTTTTCCTCTAACACAAAGTTAGGGTTTTCGATCAAAAGTTCATGAAAAAGGTTATATGATGCTATAACAAATAAATCAACAACAAACATCAACAAGAAGCAACGTACAACAACATAGAACAAGAAAACAAAACAAACCAAGTGGTTAGGGTTTTGGGTGTTACCTACTGCAGAAAGCAGAGGAAACAATTTGTTTTTCAAGCTCAAATAAAGGGTTAGAAAGGTAGGTAATGTCATGAAGAAGAAAGTCTATCAATATGACCTGATTTAGAAGCATAAGACTAGCAAAAATGGAGGTAAGAAGTGGCGTTAAGCAGTAGTATGAAGGGAGAAGAAATTCTGTTTTTCATACCTCAAATGATGGTCGAGATGATGATATAGGTAGAGGAGATGATGAAAAACAGGATTGATGAAGAAGGTTTATGCAGAAGCTCAATGGGACTCAAAGTCTTCCAACGGAAGTCTGGAGAGGAGGATGAAACTTAGAGAAAAGAAAGAAGAAAAGAGGAAGTGAGGGTTTTGAGGGGCTGATCGTGAGATACAGCTGGTAAAGAATCCATTTAAATGAATTTCTCTTTTTAAAAAAAACAACACAAATAAGTGACAGCTAACTATACTTATGAGATGTTAATCCCATCAATCATTCTACCCATCTAATCTCTCCTCTCTCATGATTACCCTCTAATCTATAGGCTTAGGATCTAACAACACGGCATCGACAACTGCAAACCGATAACATAAATATAATAAACAATATAATTCACTTAAAAAATATAAAATAGGATACGACTCGACTTTCATCGACGTCGGGCTCATTTTAAATTTTTATCAGCAGCGATTTGAACGCGACGAAATTTCCAAAGAACATCTCGACAGCACTCAAACCATAAGTTAATATTAAAATATTAACTCTCATTTATTTTAGCTCTTGATTTAATTAAATCACTTTCTTGGGGGACAAGTAATTGCTTTATTAAAGCATAATTACAACAAAATATACTAATTAACGCTAAATAGTATACGTAAAAATACGAGTGTTATCATCTCGACACAATGTTGATCGGTACTCATTACACGCGGTCTCCTCAGCTCGGTACGCGACTTCATCAGCTCGACATATGACCTCGGCACGGGGTCTCAACACGAGGTCTCGGTACGAGGTCCTAGTACGAGGTCGATCTCGTCTCAGGTGTTACATTTAACACCTTGAAACTGCCAGAAAAAGATCTCGTACCGTACCCGGGGTCTGATCTGACTGGTTTCAACGGTTCGAAAACAAAGCTGTTGGGCTATGTGGAGTTGATGGTGACTTTTGGAGAACAACCAATCTCCAAAACTGTGAAGGTCCAGTTTATTGTATTACCATGCAAGTCCGTGTACAACTGCATCGTCGGGCGCCCGACGCTGGGTGAGCTTGGAGCTGTAACCTCGACAGTTCACTTGAAAATGCGCTTTCATGATGACGAAGACAAAGTCGTCACCATCGAAGCCGATCAAGAAGCCGCGAGGAGATGCTATCTTTTATCTTTGAAGGCCGAAGAACCAAGAGAAGAGAAGCAACTCCTGTCGACTAAGAAACCTGGTCCTGCAAAGGCTGCTGCAGATGTCAATCTCGCCGATTTTGACGCCAGGATTGAGATCGAAGACGAAATACAGGAGGACGACCCCCTAGCCCGCGAGCTCCAGCAAAAGATTAAAAGACCGGTACCTGATGGAGAATTCATCCGAGTTCAGCTAGGAGAAGACCCCGGGAAGACAGTGAAGCTTAGTCTCGATCTCCTGAGCAGGTCAAATTGCAACTAACAGAGTGCTCAAGTCCAATGCCGACCTCTTCGCTTGACTGCTGGCGACATGCCAGTATCTCTCTCGATATTGCTTGCCACCAACTCGCCTCGACCCCAAGGCTCATTGGGTGGCTCGGAGGCGCCAAGCAAGCTCCTGAAAAGTCAAGCCGCCGCCAAGTCGTCGAAGACCTCGATTAAGGCTGAATTCATTAGGAGGTCAAATATACTACTTGGTGTCAAATGTTGTATTGGTTAAGAAATCTAATGGAAAGTGGCGCATGTGTGTTGATTACACTGATCTTATCAAGGCGTGTCCCAAACACGCCTACCCCCTCCCTAATAGCGACAAACTCGTCGAGAATTCCTCCGGGTTTCAATCGTTATCTTTCATGGATGCATACTCTGGTTACAACCAGATTCCGATGCACCATGCTGATCAAGAAAAAACCGCGTTCATGACGGATAAAGGCAATTACTGCTATAACGTAATGCCTTTTGGCCTCAAGAACGCTGGAGCGACATATCAGCGCATGATGAATAAAGTCTTTGCCAACCAGATCGGTAGAATGCTGGAGGTATATATGGATGATATGATAGTAAAAACAACGAAGGAAATCGACCACGTCGTCGATCTTAGAGAAGTCTTTGCTGAAGTACGAAGACATATGAGGCTCAATCCCGAAAAGTGCACTTTCGGAGTACGAGCTGGGAAATTTCTAGGTTTTTATCTAACCGAGAGGGGAATCGAGGCCAACCCCGACAAATGTCAGGCTGTCACAGAGATGCAGCAACCATCGTCAAAGAAAAACATCCAGCAGCTCACTGGAATGCTCGCCTCCCTGACGAGGTTTATCTCAAAATCTGCAGAGCATGCGTTGCCTTTCTTCCGTTTGCTCAAAAAAGGAATTCAGTTCGAATGGTCCCCCGAGTGCGAAGAAGCCTTAACACAGGTAAAACGCATACTATCTCAACCGCCAGTCTTGACGAGACCGTCCCCAGGGGAGATCCTTTATCTCTACTTGGCAGTGTCGAACGAAGCTCTGAGTGCCGTCCTTGTTCGCGAAACAGATGAGGGCCAGAAACCGGTATATTTTGTCAGCAAAGCACTTCAGGGGCCAGAGCTGAGATACCAAAAAATTGAGAAAGTCGCACTCGCCCTGATAGTCGCGGCTCGACGCTTGAGACAATACTTCTTGGCACATCCCATAGTGGTTCGAACTGACCAACCAATCAAACAGATCCTGTACAGGCCTGACCTGGCAGGGCGTATGATAAAGTGGTCGATAGAGTTGTCCGAATTCGGGGTTACTTTCGAGGCAAGACAAATTATCAAAGCCCAGTGCTTGGCGGATTTCATTGCCGAGATGTCTCCGGGGGCAACAGAACCTTGTTCCAGATGGACGGTCCATGTCGGCGGATCGTCGAATTCCAAGGGCAGTGGCGCTGGGCTGTTGCTCGAGAACGACGACGGACTGGTCGTCGAGTTTTCATTGGGATTTTCCTTTCCCACCTCCAACAACCAGGCAGAGTACGAAGCGTGCTTAGCTGGCCTCACACTGGCTCGAGACTTCGGCGCTGAAGAGGTAAAGCTCAGAACTGATTCTCAGCTAGTGGTGTCCCAGATTAATGGAGAATACCAGGCTAAAGATCCACTTCTTCAAAAATACCTTGCCCTGGTTAAGAAGAAAATGAGCGATTTCTCCTCGGTTGAGATCGTACACGTCCCGAGAGAACAAAACGCCAGAGCTGACATTCTGTCCAAGCTCGCCAGCACGAGAAACTCTGGAAACAACAGATCGGTGATACAAGAAACACTGGCCAAGCCTAGCGTTACTGCAGTGGTTGATACCACTTATGACGAAGTACTGAGAAAACTTCTGAAATACTGTTTTGCAATTTCCCAGGCAAGTGTCGATGATTTGCCCGACGAGCCCGACAGTTAGATGACACCGATTCAAAAGTTTATCCAACTTGGTCAACTACCTGTTGATGAAAAGGAGGCCGCCAAAATCCGAAAGAAAGCATCTTCGTACTCCATGATCGACGGTATCTTATATCGAAGAGGGTTCTCCACCCCCTGCTGAAATGCCTCGACGATACCCGAGCGCAATATACACTTGCTGAAGTGCATGAAGGCATATGTGGGCAACACCTTGGAGGACATTCCTTGGCAAAGAAAATCCTCCGCGCAGGATACTATTGGCCAACTCTGAATGCGGACGCGACATCGTTCGTGAAGAAATGCGACAAATGCCAGAGACATGGCGATCTACACTTAGCTCCTCCTACAGAGTTAACATCCCTGACATCACCATGGCCCTTTGCCTGGTGGGGGATTGATATACTTGGACCTTTTCCAATGGCTCCCGGACAGGTCAAGTACCTGGCCGTTGCAGTAGATTACTTTACCAAGTGGGTTGAGGCAGAGCCCCTAGCGAAGATAACTGCAAAGAACTTGATTAAGTTCTTCAAAAGATATATTCTGACAAGGTTCGGGATTCCCAAGGTGATCGTCACTGACAACGGAACACAATTCGCAGACCGCGGATTCCGAAAGACCTTGGAAGACCTCGACATCAAACAGCACTTCACCTCGGTAGAACACCCCCAGACGAACGGTCAAGCTGAGGCCGCGAACAGGGTTATTTTACGAGGTCTGAAACGAAGATTGGATGAGGCCAAAGGCAACTGGGCAGAAGAGCTTCCCCGAGTGCTCTGGGCGTATCGGACTACTCCACATTCAACGACAGGAGAATCCCCTTTTCGTCTCACATATGGGACAGAGGCCGTTATTCCTGTCGAGATTGGGGAACTTAGTTGGAGAACCTCGCATCCCCAGAGTAGCATTGACAACTGTCAGATTATACGAGAAGAACTCGACCTCCTTGACGAATGCAGAGAGCTTGCAGCACTCAGCGAGGTCGCAGTGAAACAGAAAATCGCAGCAAGATACAACCGAAGTGTTGTACCCAGGGAATTCATGCCTGGGGATTTAGTTCTTCAACGAGCTGATGTTGGCCTGAAGAACGCCCCACAAGGGAAACTTGCACCCAATTGGGAAGGCCCGTACAGAATCGTCGCAAAGACAGGTACCGGCGCCTACACCCTCGAGACACTGCGAGGACAGCAAATTCCAAGAACTTGGAACGCCGCAAAGATGAAGAAATATTATAGTTGAAACAAATGTATCCGAAACACACAAATGTGAAGCAATAAAGTATGATTGAAGAAATACGCAACCAGCATTTATTCATTTACTATCAAAACCTTGCACCTCTGATCGAGCCTCGTGCACGAGCTCGCGATAAAGCCTTGTACCTTGCACAAGCACATGTGATCGAGCCTCGTGCCGAGACCGCGTGTACGAGCTCGTGATAAAGCCTTGTGCCTTGCGCAAGCACATCAAGCCTCGTGTCGAAGACTACCTAAGCAGAGGTGGAACACGAAAGCCCCGAACGAATAACAAGTAAGCTAAAGAAGTATAATTCTCTTGAACAAAAAGTAATTATCATTACAAACAAATTATTCTTTACAAGTGACAAAGAAAAAGCGAAATAAAACCCTAAGACTTAGGAGGCACAGCCGCCCCCGAAGTCGACAAAACTGCCTCGGCAGAGGTAGAAGGAGGAGGAACAGCCAAAGCTTGAAGGATAACCGTCTCCGAAGACGAACCGGGCCCACTGAGGAGAACCTCCTTGGTCTCAGCATCCACGAGCTTGTCGCCCTCAACGACAGCATCGGGGTTCATTCCTGCAGTGTTGAAGATAAGACCAGGGTTGAGAAACCGAATCTAAGCAACAGCGTTGGCGAACAAATCGTCACCAGCCTTCAAGAACATCTCCACAATCGATTTCTTTTCTTCCTCCAACTTTGCAACCTTCTCGCTCAGCGAAGGGAGCTGCTGATTATCCTTAGTAAGGAGTTCGACCTCCGAGTTCAACCCTTCGACCTTACGTTGGTACTCGAGAGCCTCCAGCTTCATGTTTTCTTCCAATTTCTGGAAGTCCTGAATCTTTTGTGAAAGCTGGGCACGCTCCTCGACCAACTTGTTCTTCTCACAGGAGAGCGTTTTAACCTGCTCAGACAACCTTCTCACTTCGCCTTTGACATTTTGAGTCTCTGTCTGGGCTGACTTCAATTGATCTTCAAGAGATTTGATCTTCATCTCAAAAGACCGAATCTTCTCGTCAGACTCAGACTTACTTTTGCGAAGTATGGCGAGCTCAGCCTCCATTTGCTCGAATTTCGATGTGTTCTGGAGAATGTTGGCGAGCTCGACCTCCAGATGTCTGTTCTTCTCGAACATCCACTTCGAAATCACCACGTGACGCATCATGGATGTCAAGGTCTCATAAAATTTGTCTGCTTTGACACTCTCCGAGAGCTCGTTGAAGAAAGCTTCATCGGAGGGCGGAACCAATTTGCTCACTTGGTCCGCATCCAACACTTGAGTACTGGACCAGACTGGTGGAACCTCGCCAGGAGACTCCACGACCTCCTTACCCTTGCTCGGTTTCCCACCCCCTTTGATTGTCAGCGTGGGGGCCGATGTCGGGGGCGGAGGAGGAGGCTTCCTTGATTTCTTGGCAGCAGGTTCCTCTTGGATCCGAACTGAAGGTCGCTTGCTCCCCTGAGAAGCCCCTTCGACTTCCTTGCTGGTTTGGATCTTGGCGGGGATTACTTGAACCCGGCTCGACGTAACTTCAGGGCCGACACCCTGAACAGGAGAAGCCGGTGGAGGAATTTGGGTAGGAGCAGACTGGCTCGAACCCTCTCCAACTACCGGAGAAGAAGTCTTCTCCGCTTGCATCTTTTTCCTCATGCTCGACAGGAATGCAGAGGTGGCCATCGAATCTGCAAGAAAACAATTGAGTTAGAACGATAAAAAGAAACTGAAATCAAGTAGCTTCTCGTGCAATTTACCTAAACATGCGTTAGCAACCTCTGGAGAATTGCATTTGAGAAGACGCCGAGTGTCGACGTACCCTATCTCAGTGAGTAGCTCCAACTTTTTATTCGTATACGGCCGTTTTTTGAGCCCGGCCACGAATTTACGAATTTGCTTAAGACTGTAGCGAGCGTTGTCGTCGAGATCCTCAACTTTAAACGAGAACCCACTCTTCTCGTATTGAAAATGCTTGTCGTTCCAGCACAAGGAGAATCTCTCGTGCCAGTCAGTCACTACCTGCCCCTTTTCGTCAAGTGCTTCCACTGGCACACAGACGTTCTCTAGAGCGGCTGGACTAATGGCTTCGACAAGAAAATATCTCGACTTGAATCCGCGATGAGACTCCGCGAACAGCTCGAACACTTTCCCATTTTGCTTCAACGAGACCCATCCTTGGCGTTTCTGGAGGTCAGCATTCGTCCAACGGGGAGAAGATCGCGAAAAAGGTTTCGAGAATGGTGTCGACACCAAGATAGGCACACACGATTTGGAAACCCCTGATAAACGACCACGCGTTTGGATGAAGTTGTGAGGGGGCAAGCTCCAGATGCTGCAGAACGGAGACTTCGAAGTCCGAGAAAGGCAACCGGAAACCCATCTCTTTGAAAAGAACTTCGTACATAAACATCACTATCAGATCCGACTGTGAACAAATTCGATCGTCAATGTGAGGACGACGTATTTTCCAGTTATCGAACTTGCGGACTCCATCCGCGACGTCCGTGGAATCCAACATCAAAGAAAATTTCTGTTTTGAGGAGAAAACAGAGCGAGTGCCGAGAGCATCCAATGCCACCCATGGGAAATCAGCTGCAGTTGGGGGCATGATGAGGTCGTCCCGCTGAAGTAGTTTCTTCCCCATCTCCGACCTCGACAAGGCACTGTCATGAAAAAAAGGTCGATATTTATCCATCTCTACTAACCAACTTTTTACCTCCCTCTCCGTGAAGGCCCGTCCGAACGTCTTCTCTAAGTTTACAGAAAGATTTTCGAGTTCGACCGGGTCTACAGAGGACACTTTCTTACTTTCATAATCTCCTACGAAGAGCCCAGGAAAATAGACTACAGAGGAAGAACTCTCCTCCCCAGAATTCACTAAAACGACACTGCCATCCGGTGATGAGGAACCATTTCCGACATCACCGTCATTTGTCCCCAGGAGGCCATTTGAGGAAGATGAACTAGAGAAACCAGAGATGGAAGAAGACGAGGAAGAATCCCTCAAAATAGCCCTAATATTGCTACCCATTCTGGAAACTACGAAAGTAGAAACAGATGAGAGGAGAGGAATTTCCTGGGAATGAAACACGAACAACCGCGAACGTCAAAGAAACGAACCACCGGAGAAGGAAGAGGGAAGAAATCGAAAACGTCTCACGAATTGGGGAAGATCTTGCAGAAGCGAAAGAAACAAAAGGGAAGGGCGCAATGAATTTATAGCACTAGCTCTGAATAGAGCGACGTGACCTTTCCCATTCCCAGCCGCTGATCTGATCCGGGTGATGTAACGTTCCCTCTCCCCATGCCGTTGATCAACGACACGTGGCACTCTTATAAAAGAAGCAATCATCACACCTCGAAACAATGCATCTCCCCGAATCCCAAAGGCGGCTGACGGAATATTTTGAAATTCGAAATTAACCATCACGCGCCAAGGAGTCGAGAACGTTTCAACTCTCTCTTCGCAAAGCAGCGGACGACGTTTGCAGTTCCTTACGAACTAAGACGCCGAACGTCGACGTCAACGAACCTCGACTACAGTCACCACCTCGACATTCGAGCTAGCGACTTGGGGGGCAACTGTTCCGGACTGGGCCGAGGCCCAATACGATTAACCACGTTTCAGGCCCATTTCCGCGTCAGTTCCCTCCGCCTTGCCTCGAGACCGTATCGACGTGGCCAATCCAACGGTCCTCAGCATTTCGTCCCAGCTTATCAGATATGATTGATTAAATCCAGTTAAAGTATCTTAGTGCATGATTTGCTAGTTCTTGTTCAATATCCTACTGTCCTAATAAACCAGGTAAATCTATGTGAAAAACCACTTATTTAAAAAAAAACGTTGTAGAGGGGTGATTCCAAGCCAAAAATGGCCAAGAATCACCCCTTTGGCCGATGGAAGAAACAAAACTTAGAAAGAGAGAGAGAGAGAGGAGAGCGCCAGGATGACGCTCAGGTTTCTTTGTCGAAGTTTTCCTTCTTCGCTCGACGATGACTGGATCGAAGCGTCAAGTGGCGACTCGCAGTTCCACTCGTGCGAACGCAGATCTTGAACCACCGAATCCGCCGATAGCTCCGGCGGAACCACCTCACCATGAACCTGTTAATTTCATTGTTGAATATGAGAGACAGAGGAGTAACCTCCCGCCTCCGCATCAGAATGACGCCGTTCCGATCGTTGCTGCTCAAACCGATACAGGAACAGTTGCTTGCACAACAACCTGTGATCGAGCCTCGTGCCGAGACCGCGTGCACGAGCTCGTGACAAACTACCTGATGATGAGCCTCGTGCCGAGACCGCGCGCACGAGCTCGTGATAAAGCCTTGTGCCTTGCACAAGCACCTCTGCAACAGGTGGATACGCGATCCAAGATTTCTACGACCTACCAGGCCCATCTCTCGCAATTTCAATATTGGATGGCTTTAAACTCGGCTACGTCGTTGACCATGATTATTTGATGACCTCAACCTTGCCGCTTGGACAGCCAGATCAACTACTCTCACAGGGAAGGATAAAACTCGACTACGACCACCTTACTCAAAGATAAAAATTAATGCTAACTTTATTACATCAAGTTGTTGCAAATTGTCTATACTTTGACGAACAAAGGTGCCCCCAAAACCAAAGGTCGAGCCCGCCATGGAGCTCGGCACCCAGCGTCGGAAGAACCTCACTTACAGCTCGACCCCCGTGGTCCCGAAGACCCCAGGTCAGCATAAAGGCTTGGTAAGCTCCGAGCTCGTGACAGAGCCTTGTGCCTTGCACAAGCACCTGATGATGAGATCGAGCCTCGTGCCGAGACCGCTGCGGCACGAGCTTCGTGATGCAGCCTTGTGCCTTGCACAAGCACTGCGGATCGAGCCTCGTGCCGAGACCGCGTGCACGAGCTTGTGACAGAGCCTTGTGCCTTGCACAAGCACCTGATGATGAGATCGAGCCTCGTGCCGAGACCGCGTGCACGAGCTCGTGACAGAGCCTTGTGCCTTGCACAAGCACCTGATGAAGAGATCGAGCCTCGTGCCGAGACCGCGTGCACGAGCTCGTGACAGAGCCTTGTGCCTTGCACAAGCACCTGTGATCGACCTCGTGCCGAGACCGCGTGCACGAGCTCGTGACAGAGCCTTGTGCCTTGCACAAGCACCTGATGATGAGATCGAGCCTCGTGCCGAGACCGCGTGCACGAGCTCGTGACAAAGCCTTGTGCCTTGCACAAGCACATCAAGCCTCGTGTCGAAGACTACCTCAGCAGAGGTGGAACACGAAAGCCCTGAACGAATAACAAGTAAGTTAAAGAAGTATAATTCTCTTGAACAAAAAGAAATTATCAATACGAACAAAAGACGTCGACAACAAGTCACCACCTCGACATTCGAGCTCGCGACTTGGGGGCAACTGTTCCTGTAACACCTGAGGACGAGATCGACCTCGTACTAGGACCTCGTACCGAGACCTCGTGTCGAGACTCCGTGCCGAGATCGCGTGCCGAGGTCATATGTCGAGCTGATGAGGTCGCTGCATCGAAATGAGGAGACCGCGCGTGCACAAGTACCCTGATCGACATCGTGTCGAGATGATAACACTCGTATTTTTACGAATATTATTTAGCGTTAATTAGTATATTTTGTCGTAATTATGTTTTATTAAAGTAATTACTTGTTTCCTAAGAAAGTGATTTAATTAAGTCAAGAGCTAAAATAAATTGAGAATTAATATTTTAATATTAATTCATGGTTTGAATGTTGTCGAAATATTCTATTGAAATTTCGTCGCGTTCAATCACCGTAGTTTTTATCCGCGAATAAAATTTAAAATGAGCCCGATTTCGATGAAAATCAGTCGTAACTTGTTTTTAATATTTTTAAGTGATTTGTATTGTTTCTATATTTATAAATTGATATTATCACACGGAGAATTAATTTTTCGTAAATTAATTTTCCGGGATTTTCCGGCGAGAAATTAATCGGTTTTACGGTTTTTCGTCGCCGTGTTTTTAGATTTTAAGTCCATAGATTAGAGGGTAATCATGAGAGAGGAAAGATTAGATGGGTTAGAGTTGTTGATTGGGTGAGTATTTCTTGTAAAATCTAGGTGTCGCTTATTCGTGGTTTTATAAAAGATAAATTCATTTAAAATGGTTTTCTTTAATTAATTATTGTTTAAGAGATATTTAAGGGAGAAAGGACCATGATGCCCTTCCCTCCACCGCCTTAAATATCACGATCAGCCGCCTCAAATCCTCACTTTCCATTTTCTTCTCTCTTCTTCTCCAAGTTTCCTCCTCTTCTCCAAACTTCCATTGAAGAAACTTGAGTTTCATTGAGTTTTTGAACAGACCTTCTTCATCAACCTTGTTCCTTATCATCTCCTCGACCTATATCATCATCTCGATCATCATTTGAGGTATGAAAAACAGAATTTCTTCTCCTTTCATGCTACTGTTTAGCGCCACTTTTTCTCTCCATTTTAGCTAGTTTTTATGCTTTCAACTCATGTCATATTGATAGGTTTTCTTCTTCATGATAGTACCTACCTTTCTAACATTTATTTGAGCTTGAAAAACAAATTGTTTCCTCTGTTTTCTACAGTAGGTTAATAGCCCAAAACCCTCCCTACTTGGCTTGTTTTGATTTCTTGTTCTAGTTTGTTATATGTTGCTTCTTGTTGTTGTTTGTTGTTGACTTAATTGTTGTAGCATCATATAACCTTTTTCCTGAGCCTTTGATTTAAAAACCCTAATCTTGAGTAAGAGGGAAAATATGTTTAATCTTGCTAGAATCATGCATGAGATATGTGATTATGTGTTTAATATGATTTTAGGACTCATTAGGATTAAGTTGCATGATTAGTTTAATGTTAGATAAGTTTTTGTGCAAAAATGGATTTTTGAGGGACTACGAAATTGATTTCTTTTTGAGTTTTAAATTTTAACATAATTGGTTATGGTCTTATTTTAATTCTTTGGACCATGATGAAAATTTTTTTAAGAAATATAAACTTAGATTTTGATTAATTTGTGCTTAATGTATTACTTGATTTTAAGCTTGAATTAGTACTTAGGAAAAATGGCTTTGTCTGATGATGTATGAAGGAAGTCTTTAATAAAATTTTAGAGAAAGGGAATTATTTTGTAATGTTTGAATTCTGGTTGTATTTGTTTAAGTTCTTGAGTTTTAATGTTTACTTGGGTTGTAGTTAAGATTGGGATAATGAGAGATAAGTGATATTAGAAACCCATAGATAGAACTAAGTTGTGTTTGTATTAGGAAGTGTGATTTCTGAGATCGTGCGGCAAGGAAATCAGGGTGTACGAGATCACGAAACCGAGGTCGACCAAGAGCCGTACGTGTCGAGATCGAGTGAGAGAAGTCGTTGTCGAGCTCGTTTGAAGACAACCGTGTTGAGGTCGTTGTCGAGCAGTGTTTGCCGAGACAAACGGTAAGGGCAATTCTTAGACATTATTAAGGCTTTATTTTATATGTTTATGCGTAAGGGCAACTCTTAGACATTATTAAGGTTTTATTTTATATGTTTATGCGTAAGGGCACTTCTAAACATTCTAGGACTCTGTTTTTATGTTATTGTGTAAGGATAATCTTTAGAGATGCTTAAATGATTGAGTTTTTGCATGTATTTAATATGAGATTGAATATATGTTGTGAATTGTGTATTGCCTGTTGAATTGCGTTTTCTTCATGCAGATTGTTTTATTGCTTAAATGATTGAATTGCGTTTTCTTCGTGTTAAGCATGCTCTCTTTATTTGATATGTGATCAAGTAATTTTATGTGCCACTCCTTGATCTGGCGTAGCTAATCATCGAGTGAGAGAGCTAGGCGAGTCGTATGACGTTTTTGAGCCGTGACCCGGATAACTAAGGGTGCTAGGTCCCCTTTTGTTTACCGGAGATTGACTAGGCGTCGCATTATCAGTTTGGGGTTGGACTCGCCGATTAATGTATGGTATCGGTTTGGGGTTGGACCACCGCTACCTATTGGCGTCGGTTGGGGATGGACCAGTGGCGATATTCCTAATAAGAGTCGAGTCTAGAGTGAGATGGTTGAGTCACGTTTGGTGAATGATATACAGTGTTTGTCTGCTTATTCTTTTGTGCCTTGGTTATCTTGATTTGGGAGAAAGTGACCCTGTCCCGTGGTGCCTTCAATCCATGATGGTTACCCAGGCGATGTCGAGGCCGCAGGGAACTCGACAGCAGATGATGGCGAGGAGGACGTCGACGAGGATCCGGGCGACGACCTCTATTTGTCGTGATTGGCTTTGTTTATGTTATGTTTCTTGGGGTAGCTGTAATATGACTTTTGTGTACAAAGTGGTCGTGTGACCGCTTTAGGACGGGTGATGTTTTGTTATTTTGAGTACAGGTAGACTGGTGGTTTCACTTTTGGAGCTGACCCTGCGTGGGTGTTCTAAGTACCCAGGGTAAGATTGCTTCCTTGAAGGTCGACATACCTTAGGTGTATTTTCTTTGTACATTACTACTCTGTCTTTTTGTATGCACTATCATTCCGAGTCGTATATATATATATATATATATATATATATATATATATATATATATATATTATGCATGTATGTTTACTTAGGATTTAAGTCTTGTGTCTTAGTTGCACCATGTTTCAAAAAGCTGTAATTACTCTGATGTGCACGAGCTGGTTTTATAAAAAAAAATAAAAAAAAATATACCGTACTTTTCTAAAAGGCACAAGAGTATCGTTTTAAAACACATCGCATACAGGGTAAGTTGAGCTCGGTAACTTGAGCTCGGTAGCGTCCTGGAAGCGGTCGTTATAGCTCGATCGGGCCGAGGCCCTATCCAAGATTCACACTTCAGGCCCATTTCCGCTTCTGCCTCTCCGCT
The DNA here is from genome assembly GCA_037113605.1 of Calophaca sinica. Lineage (NCBI taxonomy): Eukaryota > Viridiplantae > Streptophyta > Magnoliopsida > Fabales > Fabaceae > Calophaca > Calophaca sinica. Next base: position 14,914,947 of record CM073736.1, read on the forward strand.
TGCCTCGAGACCAGATCGACGTGGCTAATCCAACGGTCCTCGTGATTCCGCCACTCATCACAGTCGGGTAACGATCCGACGCATTCTCGGGTTCCACGGAACCGCCATTCATCTGCAGAATCGCCTCAACTCGTATAAAAGGAGAGTCACGTCAAACGATCGAGGTAATCTTCATTTTACCATCTCTTCACTTACCTCTTACACACACTGACTTGAGCGTCGGAGTGTTTGCAGGTACACCATCACCACACGTCGTCGTCATCCGTCGTGGACGCTGCCGTGTGGCTTCTCTCCAGTCATCCTCTGAAGTTCTGTTCAGAACACAACATAATATAAAATTCTTAGTTCCCATGTAATTTACCCGTGCATCGCACGGGTCAAACGTCTGATTGCAGGGATAAATAAGAAATTGAGGCGAGAGTGTGGATAGGGGGAAGGGGGGTGAATGACAAAAAAAGGGGCTTGCAAGTAGTTGTAGGCCTGCTCCATAGAACTGTGAATACATGCCTTGACAGGATGGTTTTGATGATTGACAAAAGGGAGCTTTGCAAATAGTCAACCGTGCAAAAAGTGGAAAAGAATACCAAGACGCGTATCAAGAATGATAGTTTCTCAAGTCTTTGGGTTTTGGGTATTTATTTATTTTTATTAAGACTATTTGTAAGTAGTAATAAAAATCTCTCAATTAAAATTAAATCTCACACACACACACAAAATGAATTTTATTCTAAAAGTGATTTTATGATATTCATAAATGACGAGCTGAGGTTCCGTGTCGAGCTGAGGAGGTCGCGTGCCCAGCTCTTGTCGCATGCCGAGCTGAGGTTGCGTGTCGAGCCGAGGTCGTGTGCCGAGGTCGTGTGTCGAGGTGAGGTCGTGTGCCGAGCTGTGTGGAGGTCGCGTGCCGAGATAAGGTCGCGTGCCGAGCTGTGAGGAGATCGCGTGCCGAGATGAGGTCGCGTGTCGAGCTGTGAGGAGATCGTATGTCGAGCTGTATGGAGAGGTCGTATGCCGAGCTGTGGACGAACTGTGTGGAGAGGTCGTATGTCGAGCTGTGTGGAGAGGTCGTATGCCGAGCTGGGGAGATTGTATGCCGAGCTGGGGAGAGGTCGTATGGAAATACGATGTCGAATCCTGCAACGGACATTTCGACGCTCCTCTCAAAACGCAACGGACAAATCCACGCAACGGACAAATCCTGCAAATCCTGCAACGGACATTTCTTTTTAAATATGACGCTCCTCCATTGCCTATATAAACACAGCTCGTGAGCTTTGTAAAAATAAAACAACGCAGCGCTTTATTTTTGTGCCAAAAACTCTGTCAAATATTTTTTATCACTCACACTTATTTGAGCACAATTTTCTGAGAGCCTTTTATTCTACATAATTTGAATTGTATTATTTGAGCTTCAATTTGTTATATCTGCACTATTGAGTGTATTTTTCTCGTCTCATTTTATTTGTGAAAATCATTTATTTTGGGTAGGAATCCCAAGGTGTTTATAGAGAGGTGATATCTCTTGAACGTATTGCTCTGGTTTAGAGTTGTAAAGATTTCTAGCTGAACCTGATTTAAAAGCTAGTGTCTTAGTGAAAATCCCATAGTGGTTTGCTTTGGGGACAGGACGTAGGCCACAGGGGTGTTAGGTGGCCGAACCTGGATAATTTGTTGTGTGCTTTTTTACTCCTTATCTCTACTTTTCACCAATTAAATTTCAGACTTTATTTTATTATTATTTATATCTTACTATTTACTTTATTTTTAACTCGTTTGCAATTTATTCTTCAAGTGATTTATCTATTTCACATTAATATTTCCGCAACTCATAATTAGCACTTATTTCTCCAAAAGTTTTTGAAAGCACCGTTCACACACAATTCACCCCCCTCTTGTGTTTGGAGTCACTTGTAAACAAGAACTAGTCCAGTTGAACTACAAAGCCCATTATCTAGTATTAACCCACTTCAAAACTTAAAAGCCGTAGACAAGAGGAGAGACAACATTCTGCACTCTTCCACAATTTTTGCACACCGTCTTTTCATTTGAAACCCTAACCTAATGGCACCACGAAATCTTCAAGGCCAAAACCAACGCGTCAGTGCATGTTTGATTGGACGGCGAAATCGCATTGCACGAGTTCCGTTTACACGTTTTTTGAAAAGGACCAAACTCGTTCCAATCCTCAAACGGAAACTCAAACATAGCATCAGTGGTATTGTTCTTTCTGATTTCATTTGGTTTAAGAATTCAATTGTCTGTGTGTTTAGAATGCTTTGTTGGCTAACTCTTGATTGACGCTGGGCTGGTGCAGGAGCGGGAACTGCATCTGGGAAAGCTAGGGTTGGGGGAAGAGGAAGACCAAGTTAAGGCTAAAAATCTTCAAGTTGAGAAAAGAATTACTCAGAAATCGAAATCACAAGCTGACAATATTTCAAACTCGCGGAATCATGTTAAAGAATTTGCTTTAAAACTCAGAGGTAGTAAAGAATATCAGGACTCACTGAGGACACGGAAGGCGACGCCAGGCAGACGTGGACAATCACTCCGTAAACTGTATATATCTCTGCATGATGCAGAAAGGAGATTTCGCTGGGAACAGTTTAGATTATCCCGTGTTTTGGATGATCTTGGTAATTATCACTCCTTATCGAATTTTTTATTGTGCATTTTGACTGTTACTGTGGTTAGTCGATGAGTTAGTCGATTATTCAATCTATCATTCAGACGATGATTCAGATGATGACTCCCCTTTTTAATTTTTTTAACTATTTTTTTTTTCAGTTTGAGCATATGGCCGCTTTGTTGGAGCTGGAAGAAGGTTTGGAAGAATCTTCCGAATCTCCCGCGACAATGACAAGGGAAAGCACTTGATATAATAGTAGATGTAGTAGATGTTTGTTGCCACTTGCATGATGGCAATTATCCTAGTAGTATGTTTTAGGTGTTGCACCTTACTTCAATATTTATTTAGTTGTTATTTTGGATTTGCAACAATGTTGGTTTAATCTGCCCAATGAATGGTTTTCATTCTTAAATCCGCTTATTCCGCTTATTATGTGTACAGTGTACCTCATTCTTTCCCGTGATTTATTAAGGGTGGTGGTAGAGTGGTAGTGTAGTTCCATGGAGAATCAACTCGAACTGTGTAATTTGTTTCCATCCCTGGAGTATTCAGTTAAGATAGGATAAAGCATAAAAAATAGTAAAATTCAAAATTCATGAAAATAAGGAAATCCTATTACTCGTATAAAGGCCATTGTCTGCGGATCTCTTGACATATACGTTCTAATCTTTATTTATTACTATATGATTTTTGGATACTATCATCAACAGTGTTTCCGCCATCTCTTTGAAAAATGCAAAAATTTAAAAAAAAAAACAATGTTAGTTTATTTCTCTAGAAAGGTCTACATTATTGTTTTGTGCCTCTGTGATTCCTGCTGTTTTTTCATCGCATCTGGGGGCCTCTAAACCGATTGAAGCCCGCAACCAAGACTGATGTTGCCTCCTCCTCCTCGTTTTTGTTCATTTTCCTTCGCCTGGAACTAGAAGACCCCTCTCTCTTTGTGTTTGTCACTCTGTCTCTGTGTTTTCAATATTCTGCAAAATCGTAGAAGCAATAACTTCAATACTTCTCCAACGATGCCTGTTCTGCTATGTCACAGTAAGAAGTAAGAATATTTTCAACATTTAAAGATATCTTGAGTTTAATAACTGTGTGTATGCAGTAAAATGTATGTATGTGGTTTACTCTGCCTCTGCCATACAATGTAGGTATTGGATTCTGAAAGACGATTCTACGTGTTTCGACATTTACTATTTTAGTTTCTTTCCATATTTTTATTTGTAAATATCTTGTCATCTGGTGAATTGGGGGCATCTTAATTTTAGTTTTGCCATGTGGGATCCTGTGGGCTTCTTGATGAAATTGCCTTCTATGTCATTCTCTCTTACTGCCGCCACCAATTTTTTCAAACAGTTTTGTCTGTATTTATCCCATATGCAGTCCCTGTTTGCAGCATTTGTGTGTGTTTTTATTGCGTTCGGGTGTCCCGTATGCATCTTTCTTATTTAGTTTGATGACTTTGTATATTGCTTTTTTTTTTTGCACTAGGAATGGGTCCTGTGCCATGGGATCTAGACTCAGATCTGTCCTAAAAAAGTGTAGAGGTTTATATGTTGTGCATGTCAGCAACAATGAACTAGGCTTGCAGTGTGATAATGTCTTCCAGCTTCCTTTCAATTGTTGATGCTTTAGGGCGTCTCAGAGTTTTATGATTCTTTTGCAGAATCTCTGATTGCAGTTACTAATTCCTGCTTGATTGGATCTGCCACTTTATTGGGTTGCATTTTTGTAGTTATTCGGTGTAGGGATTGTGGGAAACAAGTGTATTTGGGTACAGATTTTTAATTTATGAAATTCGTTTTTTTTTTGGTACATAATTTTAGTTCAATTTAGAATATTCTCAGCTGCTGCTAGGTAAATATTTGCACATATTTTGATTTTCTTTGTTGTAATTAGCTTTCATAAACGGTCATTTCTTTTAGTTTTTGAGAATTTGATTGTTTTGCTCCTAATTTGACTTGGAAATTTAAAATTAGAGCCTATGATCAAGCTCTTATTTAAAGTGGAGTTTATGCTGCCATAAATTTCAATCTGATTGATTATGAGTACGATATTAGAAGGGTTAGAAAGCTCAAGCACTTGATGAATATAAAACTAGTTGGATCATATGATTTAATTTTTCACCATTTTCTTACTGATGGGAAGATGAAGAATTTATCCAAGGAGGAATTTATGTTAACACTCCATTGCTAAAGTACTGGTTTCTCCCCGAAGTGTTCAAAATACCGAGGAGCAACACTCCACAAATGTGGCTGTTGGGAAGCTAGAATGGGACAATTCCTTGAACAAAAGCGGGGACCTATTTTTATATCAAAGTCTTACACTATGACCATATGAGATATTACGAATTCAAGTACATATCGGCCTCTAATGTGAATCTGTTTCAATTTAGTTCTCAATGCATCTTTAGGCTTTTTTGTGTTTGGAGAAACGTATCTAAGGTAGTACGATGCATGTTTCTGGGAAACGATTGGCAAGGGTGTTATGGTTATAAAGATTGCAGTGCTTTTGTGCAAGAATATGTATGTTGTTTCTAATAAAATAAAATGTCAGCATTGTTTTTTCTTTTTACTAGTCACTTGGACCAAGATTATGTTTCCCCTTTTAAGAGGTACATACACCACTAACACCTTACTCTTTCTATTTTGGGTGTTTGTCCGAGGTATTAGTATCTGTATCACCATACTATTTATTGTTTCTATGATTTCCATTTCATTGTAGGATGAGGAAAGAGAAACCATATATTTGGGTAGATATCAACATAAATACAACCTTAGAATGGTATATGTATACCAGATTGACAATATTGAAGACTGAGGGAAGTTTTCTGCTAATTCAAGGGACTTTAATCAATTTGAATCCAGCACGGGTTCTTTATTTTCTATGTGAGTAAATTGGGTTAGTTCTTGATTTTTGAGGTCCTATAATTGTTGTTGTTGTTGTGTGAATAACACAGGTTGGGTTGGGAATGGATTGGGGGCCTTCCGCAATTGCCAAAGTAAGAAGATTTACATCTAAGGAAGTAGAAGGTTTGGTCTGTGCGATTACTGTGTTATTTTGATATCTGCATAATTCTTTTCTTTCTATTTTACCTTCCAAGAATAATTTCTTTTTTGCAGACTAGTCCACTAGGGAAAAAAACTTGCTATCTATCATTAAATATTTAATTAGTCTGCCAAGTGCCAATCTTATCTTAATTTGCTATCCTTCATTAAATATCATTATTTAAGTTCTTTACTTTCCTTTTTAAATTATTCAACTCTTTTCACACTCGGATGTACTGTATTATAAGACACGCTTCTGGTAGCTCATACAAGTCACACTTGACCAATATAATTTTTTGAGTTCTGAGCTTGAGAGTTGACCCTGTTTGTGTACCTCACCCTGCAGCTTTCTATGTTAAGAAAACACCTCAACCTCAAAGCTTCTCTTTATGCAGTAAAATCCGTCAAGAACTTGCAAGTAATCCCGCTTTATGAGTCACTCATCCCATGAAGCAACACTGCCAAGAACCTAGGCCTGTGACCAATCACTTTATTCCTGGTTGTGATGCTTCACTATTATCATTTTATTACTTATAGTAAAATTTTCCATATGATCCGAATATTTTCTTAGAAAATCAACCCCCTTGAGGAATAAGGCACCGTGAGTTAGATATGACATCTAGGGAAAAAACTTCAGGAGAATCAATAGCACTGTACTCTCTTTTTATTGAACAAGCTAAGATGCTCTTATCTTTTTAGTTTCTCATGCAGAGCGGTACACTTAATAATATGGACATTTTGCCCCAAAAAAAAGCTCCTAATGCTACTTATTTTTGGGTTGCTCATTTACTCTTGCTTGCTTTTCAATTAATGTATCACATTCACCTGCGCTGTGAAGAGACCGTGTGCTGGTGGTGGGCCTTGGTATCCCACATTATTCTGTTTCGATATGATTTCCTTAAGCCACTCACTATTGATACCTTATCAACAGTGGTAGATTACTAACTACTATAATGTAAAACAACTGTGTATGGTTTAATATGTTAATGAACTACATTTTAAAGATGCTTAAAATAAAAGTATTATAATATGCTGAAGCCATTAATGAATTGTATATTTCAGTTCTCTTGTTCTGATATGAATTTGTTCATGTTTTCTCCCTGTTTCCCTGCTAGTATAACATATAACAGCAGGGAAACAGGAAGGTACTATTATATAGGGATGTACTATTATATATGTGTGTGTGTGTGTGTGTGTATATATATATGTGTGTGTGTGTGTGTGTGTGTGTGTATATGTGTATATATATATATATATGTATATGTGTGTATATATATATATATATGTATATATGTGTATATATGTATATATTGGGGTTACAAGGCCAAGCTCTCACCACTTAGCTGACACCCCATGGACGTATAACAAGCATTAGCAAGACCAGTTTTTGTATTCAAAGGGCTTCTCTGTACATTAGCTAAAATTATTAGCACACACTATAACCGATAGTGAGAGAAACTTTTGATTTTGCAAGCATCTGTCGCCGATAGAAGTTTGCTCCTTTGGCTTTTTGTTTGGTTTTCTGTTTTTATCTCTTTTCTGATGGAAATCTTCCTAACTGGATTGATGTCTGATATTAATACGATTTTTGAGAAACGACTCTGCAAATTATGCTTCGGAAGATGATGATTTGACTAGTAAAATCTTATTTCAGGTTGCGGCTACTGGAAATCTTCCCAACTGGATTGGTGTTTGTGATATCAATACGACCTTTGAGAAACGACTCTGCAAATTCTGCTACAGAAGATGATCATTTGACCAGTAAATTCTTGTTTCAGGTTGCTGCTAAGAAGACGACGCTGAAGAATGTTGTCTACATCGTAGAATCATTTCTAAAAGAGCTGATGTTAATCACAACTGTGCGGCCATTCTTATCCCTGGAGGTCTAATTGGCTTCATTCCTGAGGTAGCTATCAGTCTTCATAAAAAAAGACTTCAGCTTTTTTCAGCACATTTATTTCACTTCAATGATCATGCCAGAAAGATACGCAAAATGTCGTATGAGCTTATTGGTTAATAGCATGTTTAGGTGCCTGATTAACAATGGACAAAAACAGTTGTCTTTGGGTGGCAGGTCCTTATATGTACAAAGCCAATAGCAAGTGATTTTATAAGGGAGATGCCAAATAGTTTAGGAGTTCAATTTCTGCTTCTACTTAATCTGTAGAAGTTTCTGCCATTTTCTCCCTGGAAGGATTTGCACATCTATTTTGTTATCTTTTATGTTGATGGATGCCATTCCGGTTTGAGGTTATATCTATGAGATTTTAACTTCTCCTGTCATTTAGTGAGTTTGGGAAAAAGAATCTCTAATAATACAATGTTTGTTTGTGTGTTTAAGATAACTAAAAGGATCTCTATTTACTAAAGAAATCAATGACAAACACAAAAGGTGTTTATTCATGGTTGTTATTTAGTGTTAGTGATTAGTTGCCAAGAGCCTGTCTTCTACTTCTATTTTTATTAGTTTTAATTTACATCAATTGATTTAATGCCTTTCTGTTGCTAAGGGCCTGTTGCTCTTATTTCTTTGAGTTTGTAGCTCATGATAGCATGTTTTGCTGAGTTTTTCCGTTGACATGTGACAATTCAGGTTCTGTACTTGCTAAGGTAGTAAGCTCGCTCTTAAACAGATTCAAATGCCAAAAGGGGATGCTCTTGCACCATCAGACTGCTTTTATGTGACTTTTGCAATTTT